>JAQHUG010000008.1:10858651-10882766 GCA_028555095.1 Dicrostonyx torquatus
AGTATAAAAAGACAAGATCTCCTGAGTAAATTGGGAGCATAGGGACATTGGGGGAGGGTTGAAGGGGGGAGGGGAGAGGCAGGGAGGGGAGCAGAAAAAAATGTAGAGCCCAATAAATATCAATAAAAAAAATAAAAAGAATCAGTGTCTCATTCCTGCATGGTTCCAAGGCGACCAGTGAGGCAAACCCCACCTTCTGGGATGCTCTGTTTCAGTAGTAGGAATGGCCACCAGTGGCACATCACATCTACCGATTCAGCTCTGTATAAATGAAGGACACTTCGTGGACACTTTGTTGCCCTTCCTTCCTTGCCGACCCTGTTACGGTACCTTGAGAATTCACCAAGACTTCCCCTCAAGGATTCTACCCATTAGAAAACATCCCTGCAAGTAGCTTCTTTATTCTGAGACAGCCTCTGGTTGGTTGTGCAGCAAATAAATCCCAAGTCCCATTGCTGAGCAATGTCATTACAAAAATATCATCACATATCCTTTATAATGCATCTTGAGTGCGTTTCTATGATAAAAATGTTTGCATGCTCCTTGGGATTTTATCTCCTTTGTTCAAATCACTCATTCAGCCAATGCACTAAGGGAATGATCAAATTCTGTCATTCCACATGCAGCCGTGAAGCTGGAGAGATGGCTTGGCTACTGTAACTCCAGCTCCAGACGGATTTGATGCCTCCAGCCTCCCCGGGCACCAGCAATCACATGCACATAACCAAAAAAAGAAAAAAGAAAAAAGAAAACCAACCACACATACAATTTTCTAAGAATAAAAAGCTTTACCTGTATCTCAGGGACAAGCTAAAGGTTTATAAGAAGAAAATCAAGTTATTACATTTCTCTTTTTAGCACCACTGTTACCCGACTTTCCATCACTACAGTAAAATACCTACAATAATTGATTTATGAATGTTCAGTTGGAAGCTCCACTTTTGGTCCCACTCCCTCCTCGCCACTGCAAACCTCACCCCTCTCAGAAAGCCCACCAAGCAATGACTCCCTGGAGCTGCTCAAGACCACTTCAACAGAATATTTAAACTGCCCCCTAGAGAGTGGCCACGTGGTTTCCCCTGATCTCTCCTGTCTCATCTCTGGGGGCCAGCAAAGGTCACCCAGGAGCAGTTTGTCCACTAAACCTGGTCTTTTATTTTTAATTCGGCTCGATTTCGCTTACTGTGTCGGCAGAGAGTGAAGAGACTTAATATTGGGATCCAAAACCTTTCAGTGAGAAGGTGGGCTTATCTTATTTCACAGGTATTGCTCCTCAGTTCAGTTTCGTCATGAGCAAACTGAACTATCCTCAGATCGAAAATACATTTTTAAAAATGTGTCTGTCTCGCGCATGTACAGACTGGTTTTTCTTGCCGTTATCCCCTCAACAGTATAGTATAACAACTGCTTGTCTATTGTCCTAGGTACCACATTACGCCTGGTGATGACTTCAATCAAATACATGGACGATGGGTGTAGATTCTACACACGTGCCACACTAGACAAGCATGGTGACACACACCTGTACTCCAGCACTCAGAAGCCTGAGGCAGGAAGAACATTAGTTTGAGGTCAGTCTGAACTTATAGAGTGAACCTTGTGTTGTTGGTTTTTTTTTTTTAAAAAAAAAAAAGCAAATAAATAAATACCAAAAACCATGCCCCCCAAAAGAACCACACACACATATGCACAAACCCAAACCAAACATTTTTTTTTAAATTACATGCTACTTATGTAGATAAAAGTAGCAACAGAGTTCTGGGATGGGGCTTTATTGTAGGAATCTAGCAGTCACTGTATCTAAGGTAAATCATTAGAGTAAATAGCTGTTTGCTAGGAGGACTTTGACCTTAAAGAATCATTGTGGCAAACAGTGATTGTTTTCCATGATTTGCAGTTGTTTTTCTGAAGGGGTTTTACGGCCTTTGGATAATTTTGGTCCCAATTCACTTTCTGGCACACCTGAAGCTCTTGGGTTATTGTGTCCTGCAAATGGTACCCGGTGAGGACTAAAGCAGCAGAGGCGTGTGATGCTTTCCTTTAGAGAGACATCTGAATTAGAACATGCAAAAATACTTTATCCAGAAAAGCAACTTTGTGTAACAATGAATAAAAACGCCTTTGCACAGTGGCTGGAGGTTCAGTTCAATTCATGAGAGGCTGGACCTTCCTGCTGCCACACAGGCCTTCAGATTTCATCTTGGGGTGACTTCTTTGACCGACTCATGCAACACAGAACACCCTGACAGAGTTTGGTAGTAATAGCAAACCAAAAGCGTCTCGCCTGGCTGTAATGCTACAGGAATTAAAGTCAAACTGTACAACAAAAGGCAATTCTGTAGTTTTTCTCAGAAACTTTCCTACACATGAATCTGCTGTTGCTTAACAAGATTGTGACCATGATGTTGACTCCTAAGCAAAGTAGTGGGTTGTAGGTAAAGACTGGCCTCTCACTGTCTGGGAGTCTCGGGCCCAGCTGTGAACAAAACAGAAGGGAATTTGGTTCTCTTTATTTGGGTTCGCCTGGATGTTGTTATGGGGCCCTGCAGATTTCCACAGTTCTGCTCTCACAGAGCAATTATTTCCAGAAAAGATACTGGCTCAGATGACTGCCACGTTCCTCATGTGGTTTCTGAGCTTTGAGAAGAGCAGAGCCCAGAGCTCCCTAGCCTTCTGTGCACCCTGGTAACGTGGCAAAGAGAAATCGTGACTGCCAAGGAGTCGTCATGTCGATCTATGGCAACGTGTTTCCAGAACAAAATACTTGTTCAGATTCCAAACCCACATGTGTGCAGACTGTAATTTTCTGTGTGGACAGCAACTCTCTTTTACAAACAGGATGGGGGTGGGGGTCACATTGAAGGCTTCTGCCTTTGGAATAGTCCTTGTTGGACTCAAGCCTGCCTTGATAGACAGTCCTGTGGCCAGTCTATGTGCCAGGGTGGGCAGCGCGTGTGCAGTAGAGAGCAAGTACCTCTGAGTCTTGACTAGTTAAAACACCATGCCACTGGGTTTCTGTGTTTCTAGCTTCATGCAACCTGGAGAAGGTTAGAGGAATCCCAGGTTCACCCGGAGCCATGGAGTCAGCTGCAGGCCAGAACAATTTGTGGAATTTTGAAGAACCTGGCTTTGACCCTGGAGATTTGGTTCTAAACTGCAAAACAGAAAGAAATTCAAGACTCCTCTTCCCTTAAAACTGAAAAGAAAGGAAGCTTGTTTTTGTTACCGTGTTAGCATTTTGCAAGTGCTCAAAGTAAAAGAAAATGCCATAGAAATCGGGACTTTTAGTACCTAAAGACTCAGTTGCAGCTCTTCCATGTGAAAGAGATTCCAGTTCCATGATGTCACTGCTCAGTCAGTCTCTGATGATGCAGCTGTCCCATGGCCCATGCTCTGTGTAATTTCCTTCTTCGTGGCAAAGAGAAATCATGCCCCTAAAGAAAATAAGAATAATAGAGAGGTTATATTTAGTAAACTGTGCCTGACTAACCCAGTGTGTGGTTTATTACATGCGCACGCGTGTGCACGCATGCACGTGCACACACACACACACACACACACACACACACTCAGGAGTTCTCATGCTGGCTGGATACCCTCCCCTATCTACATTTGAGCCTCCTTGTTCCCTTCCTGGATACACTGTTTGGAAACAGTATTTAGTGCAGAATTATCCCAGCATTTTACTTTCCCACTTTTGTTTCCTTTCATGGGTTCTGAGGTTCTTTAGCTTGTCATTGTGCCCAGGAGATGATGTCAGAGGAGTCAGTCCTCCATTTCACCTCCTGCATCATTGATCTTAGCTGCTGCAGAAGGATTTGTCTCCAACCTGGGATCTGAGATCTGCTTTTTCATAATGTTGCTTCTTCTCAGATCTAAGGGAACCATCCATCTACTTCGTCAGCCTCTGACTCTTTGAGACTCGCTTTCTTCTTGCACAGGTCATTGTTTTCCTTGCAAGTCAGGTCTCAGCCTTGGCCTGACTTCAAACCTGATCAGAGGCAGGCAATCTTAGACAGATCTGGAATCCAATCTAACCTCATTCCAATAAATAAGCTCCAGCTGCAGCAGATCTGTAGAATTTGAAAAGAATTTAGGATAGAATTAAGCCAGAAATAGCACTGTTAGATCTGGTCATGTGACATAATTCTGGCAAGCTTGCAGACATGTCTAAGTGCACAAAAGTAGGTGACCCATAACTAAACCCAGGAGACGAAGATTGGGAGCCAGGGTTCTTTTTGTTTTGTTTTGTTTTTACCCCAAGACAAGGACTTAGCAAGTACAAACTCAATAAATCGTGGCCTGAATATCTCTGTCTCTAGCTCATGTGTCTTGGATAATATCCCCGTGAGTGAGCCAACTTCAGCCTCCTGGTGAGTTGTCCCTAACAACCTCACACTGGTTCATGATGATACAATTGTTTCTCCTGCAGACAGTTGCCCTGTTGCGACTAGTTCTACTTGTCCTTCTAGGCAGGGGATCCTATAAATGAAAACAGGGGGGCTTAGTACTAGTATGCATTCATGTTCTCTGCTTTTTTATTGTGGCCACAATGTGACCAGACACTTCAAGCTCCTGCCACTTCGATTTCCCCACCATGATGGATAGCTTTCTCCTCTTTCCCAAGCTCTTCCTCCAGAACTGCGTTTGACTCAATCCCCGTGTTCAGACCTCTATTTGAATGTTGCCTGAACACCCTGTTTAAAGTAGAGCAATGCCACAAAGAAGTGTAGCCCTTGTGTGAAAGGGAATAACAACTAGAAAGTGACAGAAGGATTCTCCCGGCTGGTCACCTCTAAAGGCCTCTGCAGAAGCTCAGGTCTGGAGGACCTTCCTTTCATATGTTGATACTATGAGGCAGAGCAGACCAGGCATGTTTCCACATGAGGTTAGTATGATGGGGGCTGTGGTAGTAGCACAGTGACCTGCCTTCCTCCATAGGGAAACGGCCCCAGTTGCCTCTGAGACATCAGGCAGTTTTAAATCCTACACATGCTATGCTGTCTCTTATCGTATGCACCTATAATCAAACTTAGTTTACAAACCAGACCAAGAACAAGGTTAACATTAATATTTAATAATAAACAGGATTGCCTTAATACATATATTGCCACCAAAAAAAAATACTGCAGCATTTTGGTCTCTCTGGAATTCTCCATTTACTGTTTCTCTGTACTGTTGACTTCACATATCTTACTCCATGGAAAGTAAGACCATAGAGAATGGAACATCATTGCACAGAATAAAGACAGTAATCCTATAAATGGAGGCCACAGCACCCAGTCAAGCAAGCCCCTGGGGGCCCTACTTTCCTAGTTTCTTTCCCCTAAGATCTCATCACCCATTAATGCATCAGTTTGCCCCCCCCCCACCTGCCTGCTCCCATTTCTCACTGGACTGTAATCATCCCAAGGGTGTAGGCTTTGTAGATGCTGTTTGTGTTCCTAATATCCACGGCGGAGTCTGGTACCCAGAGCTAGTAAAGGACACAAGAGAGCCAGGACTCTGTCACAATCCAGGTCGGAGACATACTGGCCTGGTGATGACTTTGTACAAATCACCACCTTCTCAGGTCTGCATTTTCTCTCTACAATGGACGTAACAGGGCTGCGGCGAGGACTAACTCAAGTGTAGGTGCACATTTACCATCCAGCCCTGCAGGAACATTACAGATTCAGGTCATTCGAGGGGGACATTTGAAAATATTGCACACTGTTTAAAACGTATTTGGCATTTTGGAATCATCGCCCCGGTAGGCTTCATAGGAAATGAACTTATTGCTACCTCAAGTAAACCAGCATTTCCAGGGTTTGAGGATCTAGGCCTGTGGGCTGAAGGGAGGGAGTGGGGAAGATGGCCCCCTGCAGGTTGTCTCAAGGCTGGTGAGAATTAGGTTGTCCCGAAGATTCTGGACATCTGTCAATGGGCCAGGTTAACATCCTTAGTATTTGTCTCGTTATCCTGCAAACCACCTGGAGGCAAGTGTGGAGGGCTGTTGGAAGATTGTGTTGAAGGAAGCTGATCTGATGCAATTTAACATTTGTGATGGCAGTACTGGCCCATGAGTAAGTACAACCCTTTAAGCAGTCAAAGGGGAGGGGAAAAAAACCATAGAAGATCATTCAAAAATTCTCCCCCTGGCTCATATGGGACTGGCTGTCTGGAGTATTTTTATTAAAACTTATTTTCACAAATCCCACAGATCAAAAATCTTTCCTCTGTAAATGTCTTCTCTTAAGCACAAAACTCAGTCATGTTTACAGAGACCAGGTCCGTCTGGCAGAGGGTCACAACGGCAACTCAAAAACTGACAGCAGCCCTGCTTCCAAGGCCACAGTGTCCAACAGAGCAAGTTTCTCAATCGGTTCGCTCTTGTCATTGTCCTAACACCTGTGCCCAAATTAAGGCAACAGGGTTTGTGCAGCGCATGACACTGTGCCCTTAACAGGCTCGCCAGACTTCAGTATCAAAGGTGGCTCACCTCACCAAGTCCTGTGTCCCCAGGAAAACAGCATTCAAATCTCCAAGGTAGGCTCAGAGTGCACAAACTAGGCTAAAGGAAGTCAACGTCCAGATGGGTCTGGAGCAGTTTTGAAGTGACAGACATTTCATGGCAGGAACTAAGACCAAGAGGTGAGCGCCACCTGGCGGAGAGGTTGCTGGAGGTGTCATTAAGGTGTACACTCAACACCTCAACTTTGAGCCCGGTTCTCAGTATTCTTTCAGCTCTCAAAACGACCAGTGCAGCAGATCCCAGAGGCCGGTGTCACACCATACATTAAAAAAAAAAAAAAAAAAAAAACAGCGCATTCGTTTTGATGGTATGTTTCTCTCTACCTGGGCTCTGGAGAGCTGACGTGAGTAGCCTTGGGCTCCGAGGTTCTGAATAGTGAAGAGTCCGAGAGAGATATGAAGCTGAGCAGCAAGGGTTGTGCCAACAAACACAGCAACAAGGACAAAAATGTTGGCGGTGAAGAGAGAAGGGTTCTCTAGAACAACTGTCACCACCATGTACCAAGATCCTCAGAGTCTCTGACATCACTTGTCCACCTCCCGGCCGCATAGCCCCCACAGGCTCCTTATGAGTTCCAGCTGGAGCCACACTGTGGCCACACTGACAAAGCCAGTCCTGGAGGGGCCCTCTGTTCTCCTTGGCTGGGCTGGCCTGGGTGTGGACACATGGCTTTTCCTCTTACTTCATCTGAGGGTAGATCGGAATTTTCCAACAGGAATGTTTACAGGGCAACTCGGGAACAACAAAAGCCCAGAACAAAACTCAGAGGTATTTAAGGACCTGATTGATAAACAAAGGTTACTAAACTTCCAGCACAGATTTGCTGGTCAGGGAGAGAGGCTCGTATGCATCTGGGGGTGCAAGACCAGGCTGTAGATGAACCCACATGCAGTAGATGAGAGAGCAGAAGACCATCCTTGAAGCTGTTTCCTGGGTTCTACCCTGGGATGGGCTCACCTCTATATTCTTCACTTACATGGCAGGCTCACTTGCCTAGGCTGGAAACCAGAATCTCTTACAGTTGTGAACGTATTTGCTGTTGTGTTTAAGGATAATGGACATTTCTGTGCTGCATCTGAACTTTGGCAAAGATTTTAGATAGAATCTGTTTGGTTTTATTTTTGTTTTTTTGTTTTTGTTTTGTTTTGTTTTGTTTTTGGTTTTTCAAGACAGGGTTTCTGTGTGGCTTTGGAGCCTGTGCTGGAACTAGCTCTTGTAGACCAGGCTGGTCTCGAACTCACAATGATCCACCTGCCTCTGCCTCCCGAGTGCTGGGATTAAAGGCGTGCGCCACCACTGCCCGGCTAGAATCTGTTTTCTGACTTTCCATTTGCGTAGATGTTATCTTAAGGATGAAAAGAATAGCTTGGCGGTGGTGGCACAAACTTTTAATTCCAACACTTGGGAGGCAGAGGCAGATGGATCTCTGTGAGTTTGAGGCCAACCTGGTCTACAGAGTGAGTCAGTGAGTTTCAGGACAGCCAAAGTTACACATAGAAACCTTATCTCAAAAAGAAGAAGGAGAAGGAGAAAAAGAGGAGGAGGAGGAAGAATAAAAAGCCTCTCCTTTAAGGTGGTGCTGATTAGGACTAATTTACGTAGTCTGGCCAACTGAGATTGACTAGGCAATGCTGAATTCCAGAAGCTACCTTCAGGAATGTAACCACCCAGTGAAAATGCACAGTGAGCTGCCAGCAAGCTATCAGGGGTTTGCGGGGTTAGTTTGGGAACTGGGTCAGAAATGCCAACTCTGCTATGTTCTATTGCACCTTCCTTGGGCAAGGTTCTGCCCAGGGGAGGAGCTGGGTGTGCTGGGGATTCTGTAGCCACACACCAGAGGCAACTTCTAACAGCAGAAGAGAATGGAGTCGGAGAACAGCACCAGAGGTAGCCAGCACTTCTGGCTTCTTACCGTATCTTCCCACATCAGAAAAAGGACCAGAGAATCCTTTGGGGCCCCACCCTCATGACCTGCACTTTCCTTAAGACCCTGCCTCCTAGGTATCACTGCACTAATGGCTTCAGTTTATGAATGTTGAACTGTGGCATCCTTACCTGTGAAATGGCCTAGACCACATGGCTTATGATAGGAGATGAACTTATTACAGTACCTGGCACATAATAAACTCTAAATAAATGGTGATAAGCTTTCGGTACTGTATTCCCCTGCACCTAATGCTCTCCAGGTTGTTGCCAGGTTGATATTCGTGTCTTATCTTGGGGATTTCAGGGGGCCACTTTGTTTTATCCTGAAACAGGCCTGAATGAGGATAAAAAAAAAAATAGAGGCCAAATGCTACCGCATTCCTAAGATGGCTATGGTTTGTCAAACTCTTTCAAAATGATTTTTCTTGAGGCAAAATATAAAAACACACAAGCAAAAAACCCTTAAAATCATAACGACCCAGCTCAGAGTCACCACAGTGTAAACAGAGCTTGGAATCAGAAGCAAGGACCTGTAACCACAACCCTACCAGAACTCCTCTCGGCCCTCAGGCATCCCTGGGAGGATGTAGCCCCGAACCAAGCTTATCTCTCTGCTTCCTTCTCCTGTCACTCTGATGCCCTGTTGCTGCCTAGTGTCTCTCTCAGATATAATTCTTAACGTTTGACTTTGAGTTTCTTAGGATGTTAGGGTATTAGCTTAAATGTCCTAGGTAGCCTTTACCAGTAACTGAACCAAGGCCTCAGGGCTGCCTGTTGCTCTGGAAAAGTGAACCTCCTCTCATAGCATGTCATTGACTCCTACCATTATATGGCTAGAAGTTGTAACCTTACTATCTCAGAATGACACCATAATTAGAGATAGGGGTTTTAAAGGGATGGTTGATTTATATTGAGGTCATTAGGGTGACTGGTGTCTCTGTAGTCAGTGTAATAAAAATTATGTAATAAAAAGATCTGATAAATCAAGTATGTAGAGAGTCAATTGGCTGACCCCCTTTTCATGTTTTTCCCTAACCACCTTTCCCAGAAATCCTCCCTTCTCTCTTCCTGTTCTTTCTAGAAGAACTCCTTGTCCTCCAAGAACTCTATGACTATTCTTGGTCAGCCAATCATTGACTCAATCCTATGATTCAAGGTGGCTTTATTGGGATAATTGAATTTCTGCATAAATAATTCTCCCACATTTCCCTCTTGTTGTTTAAATAAAAAGGAAACATTTTAGCTATAACATAGTAAAACTATATACAGTAAGAACAATTATTAAGAAATACAATTGCAACGTCCAGTCTATTAGTAATTGGCAAATTCAGAGAAAAATCTATTTTATCTTGGTGAGTCCAAAGTTTTGTACTGAATTTACTTTCTATCATAACTAAGGAAAACAGTAACTATAACTATCTAGTCTTCAACTAGTCTTCAACCCCATCAAAGATCTAAGAAAGATATAATATTACTTGAGTAAAGAAGAAGTACAGAGTAAGCAACTTCCAAAACTAAGAAACAACAGAGACATCTGGCTGCCTAGACAGTCACCCCAGGGTTCATCTGCAATGTTGGAGCATCCATCTTCAGTCAACAGGCCTAAAATATCTGACAGACTTTTCCATGAAGCAGGAATTTTGAAGGACTGTCCTACCTTGCCTTGGCAAAGTTTGACAGTTGCCTTCTTTTATGTTCTGCTTGTCCAATTTGGACAGCACACTGTCTACAGGTGAGGCAAGCACAGTTTCTCTGTCCAGTGGCTATCTTTGCCATGATTCTCTCACAACAGAGGACTAGAATCCAGATACACTTAAAGGGAAGTCACATGTGTACATGGGGAGAAGGCCTTGACAAGCCTCTCCAATGAGAGACACCTTGGAACAAGGCATCCCTGCCCACACCTTGACTTTGAGTTGTCAGCCCCCAGGAAGAAGAGGAAGTAAAGTCCTGGTGTTGGAGATTCCCAGTCTGTGATGCTACTTCATGACGGCCCAGCCACAATGACATGGAGGGGAACAGAGGAACAGCACACTTTCAGGTCTGACAGTTTTGATCATGTGTTGAGGGAAATAAAGCAACTACAACTACCATTGACTGTGTTCCAGGTGTTTGTGTTCCTTCAAAATGCATGTCAAAACCTCTAATGGGGCATTGTTGGGAGCTGGGGAATCCAGCAGGAAACTAGACTGTGGAGGCTGGGTACTCATAGGCAGAATTTATAGAAGGGCTGGGGGGAAGGAGTTCACCCCCTTCCATCTCTTTTCCTCTTCTGCCTTCCATCACAAGAGAGCACAGGGTTTGTCCTTTCCACAATATGGGTAACCAGGTGGCATCTTGGAAACAGAAAATAGCCCTCATCAGGCACCAAACCTACCAGTGCCTTGGCCTTGGACTTTTATCATTCAAAACCCTGAGAAGAAAGTCCTTTCTATTTGCAAATGGCTCAGTCTCAAGTGTTTTGTTATCCCAGCACCAATGGACTAGAACCCCAAGCTGATCTAGAGGTGTTTCCTACACTGCCCAGTGGAAATCACCTGGGCCTTTGGGAGGAAACATGGACATCCAGGTCCCATCCCAGAATGACTAATCTAGAATGACAGAAACTTCCCCTCCAATCCCCATACACACCATAATGGAGAGCCACATTTTGCCTTTTTGAGCAAGTACGAGATAGATTTTTATCTGCACTGAAGTTTGAGGACACCTGTCTTGGAGGGAAAGCAACAAGTTTTTAAAC
The DNA here is from genome assembly GCA_028555095.1 of Dicrostonyx torquatus. Classification (NCBI taxonomy): domain Eukaryota; kingdom Metazoa; phylum Chordata; class Mammalia; order Rodentia; family Cricetidae; genus Dicrostonyx; species Dicrostonyx torquatus. The sequence continues at coordinate 10,869,832 of JAQHUG010000008.1, forward strand.
TTAGGAGACCTAAGGCCTGCATGGCTTGGAACTGTGATCCTATGGAAACACAAGCAGATCATTTACCAGGTGACCCTTACTAACACTAAAATACAGTTACCAACCAGCTGAATAAAAATATTCAGAAGATAATAGTATCTTTCAGACTCAGAGATGACTTATTTGGTAAAGTAAATGCCACATAAGCCTGAGGATTCTCTACAACCACACAAAAAGACAGGAATGGTACATGCCTGTAACCTCAATGCTGGGGAAGCAGAGACAGAAACAGAGTCTGTTGACCAGCCAGCCTTGCTGAATCAGTGAGCTCGGGGCTCAGAGAGAGACCTTTTATCAAAAAATAAATGGAACTCTTCTTTGCCTTTTCTCTTCCACCATGCACCATACGCCTTACTCAGCTTCTTGTCACATCTTCTCACAAGACTTTCAGAATCAAGCTATTCCTGGGCAAGAACCAAAAGCAAAATCGTCCTGTTCCTCAATGGATTCAGATGAAAACTGGTAACAAAATCAGGTCCAACTCCAAGAGAAGACACTGGAGGACAACGAAGCTGGGTCTGTAAGGAGGCAACAATGGCCAGACAGTTTTTGCTGAATCGTGGTCATCGATGAGCGCTGTAAGATGGAGTTCATATTTTCAACCTAGAGACTTGGTCATGTGTAAGTATGAGGAACTAAGTTCAGATTCTCAGCATCCACTAAAGTAGATGGGCATGGCCTTCAGTGTGTGTTTGTACAGCCCTAGACAGGCCAATACTGGAGGATCCCTGGGACTTGCTGGTCAGTTAATCTAGCTAAGCAAATCAGTTGACCTGTTCTCTGAAAATAATGTAAATGGCTCAGTAACTAAAGACACTTGCCCCCAAGCCTAACAACTTTAGTGCAATCCTCTTGACCCACATGGAGGAAAAAAAGAACCAACTCCTCTGCCCTCCACATGTATGGAATGGCATTCACACACACACACACACACACACTCACACACACAAAGCAAATGTAAAATCATAATAATGACAACACCATAGAGAAAAAATGAGGATAAACATCTATCCATTCAAAGCAGGGTCTTGGGAATCAATCCCCTAGAAACATTAAGGGACAGCTATATTATAAAACCATAGCTGGATGCGTTCCTTCAAAACACTGTGAATTTGCCCATAGCCATGCATGATAATTACACAAATACCTTTGAGACAGAAGCATCCAGCCTAAGGATGGAGAAGGAAGGCAGGGGAGAATGAGTACTCCAAGCTCTACCCTCAGCTGCAGTGTCCCTCCCTGTGAAATCCCACAAGACCGTGTGCCAGGCTTGATTTGAGTAAGTCTTTCTTTAAGAGAATTGTTTGCTTTTAAAATTCACATACAATATAAGAGGCTTCATTGTGACACTTCGGACACACTTTGTTTGGCTGGCCCTTCCTACCTTGTTCCTTATTTGTGTCCCAGCAACCTTTGACTCTTCATTGTCCCCTTCATATCACATTATGTGTGCTCTGCTTTCCCTCCACCCTCCTTAAAGCCACTTCCCTCCATCAGGGTCCCCTCTCTAGTTCTGTGGCCTATATTCAAACCCACCTGCATAAACACACATACGTGAAGATTAAAAGCTAGGATTCATATGTGAGAGAAATAAATGGTATATATCTCTCTGAATCTGGTTTACCTCACTTAACATAGTAGCTTCCAGATCCTTCCATTTTCCTGCAAATTTTGTAATTTTATTTTTCTTTATGATGAAATAAAATTCCATTATTTCTGTGTTTTACGCATCTGTTGAAAGATATCAAAGGTGATTCCATTTTCTTGCTGTGGTTAGTAGAGCAGCAATAATTATGGTTGTCAAATATCCCTGCAGCAGGATAGAGTCCTTTGGGCACATGTCTAGGAGAGCAATAGCTAGAAAATCTGGGTCCCATTTTCTTTCATTGCTCTGCAAGGCCTGCTTTTGTGCCAGCACCATGCTGCTGTCGTTACTGTAATGTAGGTTGAGGAAAGGTATGTCTGAATGCTCCCGCACAGTCTTTCTAATTAGGGGTTCTTTGGCTAGCTATGATCTATTGCAGTTCTATATGATTTTATGGAATTATTTTTCTATTCTGTGAGGAGTATCTTTGGAATTTTGAGGAGGGGTTGCATTGAATCTATATATTACTGTAAGACAGACATTTTCACAATATTAATTACACGGTGCAGAAGCATAAACCTTTTTGGCAACATCTACTGTCTTCTTCAATTTCTTTTCTTGATGTCTTAAATTTCCCATTGCTGAGATATTGCACCTCCTTGATGAATCTTTCAGATTTAGTCAATTTGGGGGATATCATTTTCAAAATTAGACTTCCAGGGCCCACTTCTTACTGCTTGTAGTGTCTTTCCTTCAGGGGGAACTGGATAAATAGCCGGATCTTTCCTCCATCAAAAGTTAAGATGAGCAGGAAAGCGGCCAGATAATTGCTCTTTACCAAATCCCTTGGCCTGCCCTCCTCTAGCATTCCAGACAGGTTCTGGCCTGAAGTCTCAGAATCTGTCTGTACAAACTTTACCAAGCTATTGACTTTTTAAAATAATAATAAAAAAAGTCTACCAGAAGAGAGAATGTGTGATTTTTTTTTCTTCTTGGCACACTTCTTCAAAGCCCGTAAAGGCCAGGATTCTGGGCTTGGTTATTTTAATTCTGTGTCATATTGGAGATTTATTTGTTGCTGTAAAGCTGTCATGCTTACAAATGAGGCATCCATACAGTCTCTTCAAGTTTCATCTGAAAGGAAAATAATGATATTCATTGCTTCCCCACCCCGTGGAGCTCACTGAGCAGTTCCTAAAGTGCATACCTGCACAGCTCTGGTTTCAGCAGTGGTATCTTCCACTACCGTTCTCCACCAGTTTTGTGAATAAGAGCTGGTTTTTACCAAGTTAACATGAGAAGGAGAGATTCATTCTTGTCTTCCTCTAAGTCGCCAGCTGGGAACTGAGAGTGGCCGCATTGTCTTAGTCAGCTGTGGTTCCCGCCTTCCCTTTTGAAAAAAACTAAATCTGCCTTTTTAGTTAGGCTCATTGTTCCATAAAATCATATCTATTTTCTCCGGCCATTGTTAGTGTGGATTGTGGATGTTGCATGATGCCTGATGCATTGAAAATCCAGCTATTGAGCCGAGCCTGAGCTTTGCTTAGGCTCTATTGTTCCTTACCATTTCCAAAGAGCTTCTGATTGCGTGCCTATTAATCATTCTAATATGCCTTCATTATGCAGATACTTGTCATTCTGTGATGGTTTCCAATGTAACTCAGTTAGGAGCAGCTTCCCTCAGGTTGATGGTGCTTCAGCATGCAGGCACCGGCGTTGCTTCTACATCTAAACAGCATACACTATGGCTCATGTGGTCTAGAGGTTAGGTCTCTTCATTCACAATCTCACACATTCCCTCTGGCTGTCACTCTTGCGTTAGGTGCTGGACCCACAGGCCTACAAGAACTCCACACCTCATAAGGGGAGAGGGCCAAGGAGCACATCCTCAAACAGACCCATTGTCAGTCTCCAAAGAGCAGAGAGACTTCCTCTCCTGGAAAGAGAAGTCAAGGGCAAAGGTGCTCCAAGGATCACCTTTTTCAAGGCTCAGCAATTTCAGAGGACCATTCAGGACTCATTTTCGTCTTCCTGCTTCTCTAATTTCCACGCTCTAGCTCCATCCTTGAGCTCATGAGATAGCTGCAGCACAGAAAACAGCCAGACACCCCTATTTCCCAGGAGCAGTGCATCTCATTAACAGTGAAAACATACTTCTGAAAACATGACCCCAGTCTGTCCCTTGAGTCCTACTGGACAAAATGTATCATTTACTCACATTTAAACCAATCACTAGCGAAGAATGTGGGTTGCCATGGTTATCCCGAAGTCATCAGAACCTCAGGATATAGAAGTTGACAGTCTCCTCTAAATAAGTAACTACCGGGAATACAGAATAGCTAAACAAAGTTATGAGTCTCTTAAGCAGAAAAGAGCCAGACAGTGGTGGCACATGCCTTTAATCCCAGCACTCTGGAGGCAGAGACAGATAGATTTCTGTGAGTTCAAGGCCAGCCTTGTCTACAGAGCAAGTTCCAGGACAGCCAGGACTACATCCAGAGAAATCCTGTCTCAAGAAAACAAAGTAAACAAAAACCAAAAAACCAAGCAAACAAAAAAGCAGAAAAGGTGAGCTGTGTCCCGGATGTTTTCATCTCCCTAAAATTCATGTTTGAAAACCAAGGCCTACTGTAATAAGAGTAAGAGGTGGTACCTTTTGAACATGGTTTGGGAATTCTCTCATGAAGAAGATGCTATTTGTCACTGTGAGAATACAGCAGCATGGTGCCATCTGCAACTTAGACAGCAGCTCTCATCAGACCTACATCTGCTGGAACTGAGTGTTGTACTTGAGGACTCCATGAACCATGTGTTTCTGCTTTGTCTCAGTTTCCCAGCCCTCAGTGTTTTGTTATAGCATCCAAACAGACCTACGTGGAGATAATGAATGTCAGGTCAGCGCCAATGGAATCTGCTGTAATCACTTCCCATCCAACTGGAAGTTAATGTCTTCTAGATAAATGGCAAAAAGAATCCACAAACCTGTGGGGTTTTAATTTTTTATTATAATACAGTGTCTTATTTATTCTAAAGCTATAAATCTAAAATATGTTTCTACTATTTATAAATTAAATAAAATGACAAAACAAATGAAAGGAAAATTGTCAAAATTAAAGCAACAAAGGGCCTCATTTTGCCAATATAAACCTTTGATAATGACATAGTAAATGAACTACTGTGGAAACTTCCTAAAATACACACCAGCATATATGAATGGAGTTTGTATAGCAGGGTAAAATGACTCCCCACATGCCATATATCATAGAAAGCCCAGTGACAAGTATGGGTTACTTCTTTTTTGACTTATTGGCTGGGGGATGACATAGACCTCCGCAAACATTACAGGCTACTACCGCCATTTTGCTTACCCTATAGAACTGTATGTGGCAAGACCTATTGCTAAGGATACTACACACTTGAATCATAGGGCATGGAGAAATCATACTAGAACTGGCCAGCTTTCTTAGTGTCATGGATATTATGAGTAACCAACTATTTTCCGATTGTATTCTAGGCCTGATCCAAAGGACGAAATTCATGTCTGGAACTGTTAGTTGGGTCAAAAAGTCTGTGGCTGGCTAAGTCATAGACTCCAGTGGAAAACCTAGCAGTGCTAAACGGGCATAGTAATAAGCTGCCCTCCTCTCAGTTCTAATCTTTTCTTTTTCTTCTTTTTTTTTTAAAGATTTATTTATTTATTATGTATACAGTGTTCTGTCTGTCCATATGCTTGCTGGCCAGAAGAGGGCACCAGATCTCATTACAGATGGCAGTGAGCCACCATGTGGTTGCTGGGAATTGAACACAGGTCCTCTGGAAGAGTAGTCAGTGCTCTTAACCTCTGAACCATCTCTCCAGCCCTCTCAGTTCTAATCTTTAAACCCATAGATTAGTGTATCTCTCAACTCTCATCAGGTAAGATTCTTCTTGCAGTAGATAGTGATTAATTCAGAGACCTCCCCCACTGGTCAACCTGAAAAGACTAAGAGACTGTAGCATGCTCAGCCCTAACTAGGATATCTCTATCATGACCTTTCCCCTCAAGGCTCAGGGATTATCCCAGAAGAGAAGGTAGAAAGACCATAAAGGTCAGAGGTAGTGAATATCTCCACTGAAAGAATATTTACCAGACATGACAGGGAGACTGCGAACATGAAAGCACAGCAGCTGTGATTGCATGCTCAAGACCTATACAAGATCAAAGACAACCAAAATTCCAGCATGGGTGAGGCAGGGGTTCCTCACTCCTAGATGAAGCATTGTTGGCAACTGATAAACTGCTAGAGGAGGGAAAGTCAGTTATCTTTGGGGATACAGCCCTGAGAGGCTAGCTATGTTCCACAAAATGGAATACCCATGTGCACATATATGCTACACTAAGTGGATAAAATAAATGTGTGTTCTAATGAGATGCATGTGTTGTTTAAGTTTACTTAAATGATTAATTCTCAGATGGAATTTTGATACTACAGGAGGCAGAACACCAACAATGCTTTTCAGAGTTGGTCCATATTTTGATTTCATAATCAGCAATGCTGAAAACGCTGCCTTGTGTAAAGATATGCTACAAGATGACAATATGATGCTTAGACAATTTCAGAAATTATTGGAAATTTTGTCCTAATCCTAAGCCAGAATTTATTTAACAATTATTTCAAGAAACTCAAGTCAATTCAAATAGCAATTTTTAAAATCAAACATTGTATATAGTTCAGTCTAAAGATGCTCTAGTTTGATGTTCATACACAGTAGGAAAATATTATCTTTTCCTTATAATTAAACCATTATGCTTTAATAAGAACAAAATCTTTGTATGCCAATAAAAACACTGATCTCCATGACAACAATAGGCTCTAATCTGAGCTGAGATGGTCCAGGAAGGGATATGTGGAACTGAGTGGGATGCACAATGGTTTTAAGATTCCAAGGATGCAGTGATGTCATAGGATGAAAGATGAGCAAGCCCTACCAGAAATTCCTCAGACACACTAAGTTTGATTTCTATTTAACTTGTGTGTACACATGTCCATGTGTGTGCATGTGTGTATATGTACACTGTGCAAGAATGTGTGTACGTGTATGCCAAGGTCAGCGGTCAGTTCTGGGTGTCCTCCTCAATCATTCTCCACCTCATGTGATGAGCCAGGGTCTCTCTCTGAAGCTAGAAATCACCTACCCAGCTAGATAGCCTGGTCAGTGAGCCCTATCTCCACCTTCCCAGCACTGGGATTATAAGCACACACCTCTGTGTCCAGCTATTTACATGGGTTCTAGGGGATTAAACCCATGGCAAGTACTATACTGACTGAGCTGTCACCCAGCAGAATACTTGGAGTACCCCAGGTGGGTTTTTTTGTGTTTTGTTTTGTTTCCCTGTGTAATAGCTCTGGTTGTCCTGTAACTAGCTCTGCAGACCAGGCTGGCCTTGAACTCACAGAGATTCACCTGCCTCCCAAGTGCTGGAATTAAAGGTGTGTAACACCACTGCCTGGTTATCCCAGCTCCTAACTCTTGTTCTCTCAAATGAATCACCAGATGAAGCCAGACATCTTTGGAGATCACAGCACTGGATGAACCTCTGTAGAAAGGAACTAGACTCATAGAGCTGAGGCTGGTATTCACTACCCATGCTCCATGGTGGAACTGATCTCTTTTTTCTTTGTTGAGACAGGGTCTCATTGCAAAGTCCAGAGGGCCTGGAACTATGGAGTCAAGGCTTGCCTCAAGCTCACAGAGGTCTGACTATCTTTGCCTCTGGAGTGTTGGAATTAAAAGGATGCATAATATTTTTTGAGACTCCGTCATTCAGTGGTACAATTCTTTGTGGGGTGGTGACCCAGTGCAAAAACACTGTGAATCAGAAAATACTGCAGAGGCTTAACAGCTACTTGTAACAATTTGACCTTTTATTGATCTTGATTGGAATAAACCATTTAAAAACTCCATGAGACAATGAAATTTGAAAAAAGTGCTATTACTTGCTAAGCATAATATTAATACTATGTTTTTTGAAAGAGGCTTACTATTTTGGGAACATATACTATAATATTTACAGGTGTAACGATATGATACTTAGAATTTGCATCAAAATGCTATAAGGGAGCTATAAATGAGCAAAGATATTGGCCCTGTTAGACTGAGATGGGCCTCAATGGGGGGTGCATTGAACTGCTCTTATTCTTAATATTTATGAAAACGTAACAAGTTTTTCATAATGAATCTATTCCTGAAGGCCTTCTGTCTCTAGGCTCATTAGTTCACGTTCCACTCCATAAACATTTTCCCAGGCCTGGGTCAATGACCCACCAGCTCCTACTAGGCCTATCCATGGTGAACCATCCATAAAGAGTGACTTTTTATTGTTGTTTTTTTTTAACCACAAATATCTCATCATTTAGCTCACAAACAACAGGAAGGTACATAAGTCATGAAACTGATCCATGGTGATTTCACATCAGCCCTGAAGGAGGTCATTTCTGTCACTTGAGGCGACACACCCAAGTTCTAAGTGCTCTTCTGACTAAATAGGTCTTCTTCCCTCTCAAAACCCTCCTTTCTAGTAAACTCTGACAGCATGCTTGTCATTGCTTAAACGTCAGTGCAGAATCACTAAAACACTAGCACTTTTTTGACCAAACATTTTGATAGCTGATGTAGGGGGAGCAAAAAAACAAACAAAAAAGCTTTGGGGACAAAGTTAAGAGAGAAGACAGAATATAAGATCAAAATGATTCTGATTAGTTTATTAATAAATAGATAATTTATTAATAAAATTATTCTAGGTTTCTTAGACATGACAGTTTAGGAAAACTCATACCAAAAATAATGGGAAGATAGATAAAATTGGGTGGTGACAGATAATGAAATGAAGCAGGAGTCGAGATTGTGCAGCAGACCCCACACACACCCACAAGAGACTCACCCTGCAGCCCCAGGGATGCTGAATTCAATAGACCCTATTTATTTTCTGATTATACATGTGATAAAATTTAACTTATGGATAGGCACAGTAAGAATAACAACAGCAAATAGAACAACTGTAACAACAGATTATACTGAAAAGATGTTCAAAGGTTCTGAACTGTTCATTTCTGAGTTTTCTACTTAATATTTCAGATGGTGGCCGACCAGAAGTCACTGAAACCATAGAGAGAGATAAAGCAGACAGCAGGCCATTAGAGAGCTGCTAAGGGGCAAACAGAACAGCAGAATTTATAACAGGACCCTAAATACAGTGGCAAAATTACGTCTACTGTTAGGTGCTTAGGGGTGCCATGACATCATTTCTTGCACCCCTACCTATGAGGTACAAGGTATTTCCCCCAGCAAGATGATTTGGGAAAGACTTCCAGAAGAAGCAGCTAGAGATGCTGGGAGACTCCTGAAGGAGCTTCATCCTTCCTGGAAATCCCCAAAGGATGCTGGTCCTCTGGAGCTTTGAGGATCTTTATATTTCAGAGCCTCCAATGACCTCAGCAGGTAACAGACAGTGGGATGAGCCTTTGTGTAGTCCCAGGACCTAATGCAGCAAAATCTGTGTTGAATTTAACATGGTTACTACAAAGATGCTGGCTTAAAATGGGCAGCAGTAAAATCTGAATAAAAGTTGCTCTGTTCCTTTGCAGCCTGGAGGCTAGCTGGCCAACGTGAACTTTTTTCCATTTGGCATAAACGATGCCTTCAGAAGGATTTTATCAATTGGGTCTTGCGGAAATACTGGTGTCAGTGTAGGTAACACTGTGCTCACTGTGTGACATGAGCCTGGCATATGGCCTGCTAGGACTCTGCCCTGAGGATTTTATTAATCACACCTCACAAAGGGCTCCCTATTTGCCAGGAGCCGATGCAAAGCCACAGGCCTTAGGAGCTCTGTCACGGCAGTGCATTCATTTTTCTCTTTCATGTAATTACTTTTAAAAGAAGCCTAAATCTGTATTTTTTTCATTATAAAAATAACATAGTCATAAAATGTCGAAAGTCAAGGAAGACACAAGCAACAATGGACAGTTTGATACATTTCCCTACTGTTTCCAATTTTTTAAAAAAAATTATAGAAGTTATATTTTCGATTCATGAAGTGTTTCAAATACACAAAAAGTAGCATAACAGATATCTATATACTATCTCTATATTTCACCACTAAAATAAAATTTTACCATTTTATTCAATCACTGCTGTGCTCTCTTCCATTTAAAATGTGGGACCTGACCATAGTTGAACAGGAACTCTCCTGCACAAGGCACTAGGCACTGGGTACCATTCCAGACTCAGAACAATAGCCAAGAACTCACATAGCAGAAGCACCCACCCAGGCTGCCAGTCCCCTACCTGCGTGCAAAGGCAGCAGTTGTGCCATTCAGCAGCCTCGGGGGCTGCTTTCTTTTTACTGGATTGTGCGTGTTCCTGACATCTACTGCTATCGTGACCACTTCTGAGATGCACATAAACGCTAACCCACTGTATTTTCTGCTTTTTCTTCTCAGTGTTATGCTACCCAGATGTTGTTGAAATCTTCCCAGACTGAAAACCTTCATTCTGGCTGCTGCACTGAGGGAACAAACCAGTTTACTCTCCTCCCCAAGGAGGGTTAGGTTGTTGCTGCTTTGGCGTTACAAACATTCTGCGCAAGCCCTTTCAGTGACTTCTTGTGTACAAGGACTTACTGGATGAGCATCCAGTCTTCTATGTTGCATCCTCACGTTCAACCAACTGCCCAGAGAAAATACACCCAAAACAATGGCATCTGTGTGGAGCTTGCCAGCATATTTTTTTTCTTGCCATTATCCCCTAAACAATCCGTACGATAACTACTCACAGAGTTGCTATTTACAAACACTTATATTGAATTAGGAATTATGGGTAATCTGGAGATGATTAACGAGGAGGAGAAGGAATGCATAGGTTAGGTATAAATCTTACACGGTTCTACATAAGGCACGTGAGCATCCCCAGATGTTGGTGTTCAGCGAGAGTCCTGGACCACCTTCTCCACAGATGCTAAGAAGCAACAGCAAATGCATCTTTGTTAAAGAGAAATTGACAGACTGCTTGCTCTCCAAAGCATTTGCATAATGTACACTCCAATTTTTTCCAAGTTCCATTTTCCCTAAGGGAAGGTGAACAATACAACTTCATATTAGTACAACAAGCCATCCACACCATGAACAAATAAAATATGCTTGCCATGGTGTAAATATTGCTGTCCTTTCAAAGTTCACCTGCTGGAGCCTAATCACAACATGGTAGAATTAAGATATGGAACCTGTAGGAGGTGGTTAGGTAATGAGGCCACACAATTGGGATTAGTGCCTTCCCCACTCCCCAGTGCTGAGAATTGACCTTAGGACACTATATATTCCAGGCAAGCACCCTACCACTGAACTACACCTCAGCCCTGAGATTAGCACCCTCATAAGAGGAGCCATTACCAATCACTACAGTTGCAAGCGCCTTGATCTCGGACTCCCTTGAACCCTAGAAGTGAGTGATAAATGTATGTTGTATATAAATTATCCAGGCTAAGGTACTTCGTCATAGTAGCACAGACACAACAAAGCCCAAGGTGCCTGTTACTTCACGCTTACTCCAATTACTGACCAACTTGAGTTGTGGTTTGAATATCAGTGTTGTTATCTAAGCATCCACACATCAACAATTTGGCTCCCAGGGTTTACCGGAAGGTGCTATGACTTTTTAAGAGCTAGGGCCTATTGGGAGGACCTTAGACTGTAACTGGAAGTTTCTCTCCTCGCCAAGTCCTGAACAATCACTCTGAGTCTTAATATTAATTACAAACTGTTTGGCCAATGACTCAGGCTTCTTACTGGCTAGCTCTACATATTAAAATTAACCCATTTCTACTAATCTGTGCATCATCACATGGCCCTTGGCTTATTAGTAATCCTCTGGCATCATGGATGGTGACTGCTGACATCTCTCTCGACTCCACTCTTTTTTCCTTGTCCCTCTGTTTGGATTTCCTACCTGGCTCTATTCTGCCTGGCTATTGGCCGAATCAGCTTCTTTATTAACCAAAGATAATAAAACATATTCACAGTACACAAAGGGGCATCCCACATCATTAGGCTACTGAGGATATACCCTCAAAGGGGACTGTGGAGCTCTTGTCTCTCGGTCTTTTTCCACTACCTGGCTTTCACTATTAGCTGGTAGCTCTGGCATACCCTTACCATCTGGTACCCTTCACCAAAAACCAAATCAATAAACCATCCAGTCTGATTTACATCTGTAAATTGTAAGCTAGGTAACCCTTTCCTCTTTATAAACTAATACTCTCAGATATTTGAACACTTACTTGGTCTGCAACTGGTTGCATTGTTTGGGGAGGTTTAGAGGGCACAGCTGTGTTGGAAGAAGTATGTCATTGGAGGCTGACTTTGAGCACTTAAAATCTCTGTATTGCTTCCAATTTGTTCTCCATGCTTAGTGCTTATGATTCAAGATGTGAACTCTTTGCTGCCTCGTCCAGCCTCCAAGTCCACCTGCTGGCATCTCTTTTGCTGTGATGGTGACATTGATGGACTCTTGTCCCTCTTGAAGTGTAAGCCAGACAAACTGTTCCTTTTAGAAATTGTCTTGGTCATGTTTTTTATTACAGCAACAGAAAAAAAATAACTAAGACAAAAGCACCTCCCTGTCTTATTTTTTGTAGGAAACTTGGGATCAATTGGCAGTGTGATTTAAGAAAATGAAATGTGAACCAAAAGTGCCTTGAACACATACCTGACGTGTTAAATATTGTGCTGTATTAGTGAGCTTTTTATTGTTGTAACAAACCACCTGAGCTAGTCACTCTAAAAGAGAGAAAGTGGCTCACTATTCTGGCCATGGTCAGTTGGTCCTCTGGTGAAGCAATCATGGCTAGCTGTGAAAAGAGAGTGACAGAGGAAAGGGCTGGAATCCCATGATTTGCCTCTATTTGTAGCCTTAATGATCTAACTAAAGACTAGCGCTCCCCCAACACACACACTTAAGGGTGCCACCATCTCTCGCCAGTGCCAAGATGAGAAGAAACATGCAAGCCTCTGGGTGACACTGATTTATGTCACAGCAATTCCGTGAGAGGAAAAGACCCATCAGGACAGGAAGTGAACAGGAGACAAACAAGGGTGGAGATGACATAAACACAGACTTGTTGGAGATGCTGGCAACATGGACTCTCTTCTGCAGACAATCCAACTGCACCTTTCTCCTTTTCTTCTTCTTCTTCTTCTTCTTCTTCTTCTTCTTCTTCTTCTTCTTCTTCTTCTTCCTCCTCCTCCTCCTCCTCCTCCTCCTCCTCCTCCTCCTC
>JAQHUG010000008.1:10883011-11066063 GCA_028555095.1 Dicrostonyx torquatus
AGGCAGATCTTTGTCAGTTCGAGACCAGCCTGGTCTACAAGAGCTAGTTCCAGGACAGGCTCCAAAGCCACAGAGAAACCCTGTCTCGAAAAAAAAAAAAAAAAAAAAAAAACACCAACAAAATCCTACTTCTGCAAAGACCCGCAGGTGTTGATGCAAAAGTTTAGTTCTTACTCCAATTTAGCAGTTCCTTCTGGAGCCAGATATGCATGACCAGGTCCAGGAACACCATCCCCCAAATACCACCTCCACCATGGAAGTGGTTACACGATGATGTTTTATCACTTCCAGATCAGTGTTTACAGAACGCATTGGTGGGGAACACAGTGGTGGTGCAGCAAAGCAAGGCAATGTCTGCAACAGGTGCTATCTATCACGTTTGTAGCTTTCTGATTGGTAGACGCTAATGATCAATTGAGAATACACTGTGAGATTTTGGTAGTAACTAGAATGTTAGGGAGGGCTGGTCAGTGAATGGTCTTCCAAAGAACTAAAAATAGCCCTGGATGATTTGGCTCTGGTCCGAAATATTTTAGGTCTCCATAATCTTAAAGTTGAGTTATTTGGCCTTGCTAAGTTCTCTCTCTCTCTCTCTCTCTCTCTCTCTCTCTCTCTCTCTCACTCTCTCTTCCCTGGTAAGAGAAAGAGAAAGAGAGAGAGATAAACAGAGAGACAGGGTACTGTGTGTGTGTTTCTGTCTTCTGGGAACTTCACACAGGTAGTGCTAATAAAGCAGCCTGATTATATCCATAGACAGCAGGTGGCTTTCCTCCAAGCCTCTGGGTTTTACCTAGATGCAGGATGAGACAATACATCAAAAAATGCTGGCTGCCTTGGGGGTGCCCTAGCTAGATATCTGGTCTCCACGGACTATGAATATCTCTGAGAGTCTGAGCTGAGCAGTCAAGAGGGGTCCTGGCAGCCACCTAGATACAAGGAGTCACTCTTGGACTCACTGTTGGGGCGGGGGGCGTTGCCTGGTGACACTGTGGCAGTGTTATCAGGGGTTACTTCATCAGCCCTTTCCAGACATCAGGAGATACCTCAGACTGTCTGAGTAGCTAAGTTTCTGAAAGGAGCTGAAGCAATTTCTGGAAGGAATCCACACAGCTCGGTAAGGTCACCAGCTTTCTGAATTGGCTTGCAGTGTGTGCAAGGCTGGGTGCAAACACACTCCTCCCTCTTGGTTCCCCAGGGACATGGGGTAACATTTTGTGGATTCTGCCCGTTGACAAAGAGCCTGTGTGAGGGAAGGAATGAACCCAAGCCGAGGTCTAAGGATTTACGCTGGGACCAGGGCAGGGGGAGGGGCACCTAATCCCAGGACCAGCTGCCACTGAAAGGGTGTTTGCAGTGCCGGAGAACATGTAAGCATCTTTGTTTGCTGGGCAAGGCTGGGAAAATGACTTGCGTGAGCCCTGCAGTCAAAGACTCCGGGAGAAAGCTGACATTCTTCTTCCTGTTTCCAGGGGAAGGGGGGGGCAAATCCATTAAACAAATGATGCAAGGCTCAGCCCCCGGGAACGCACTGGCTAAACAGTCACAGGACGGTGCTTTAGAAGCAGCTTGGCTCCTGAGCCACTTTGAACTACTCATTCATTGGCACTGCCCGAGTGGGGACAGACAATCCCATAAATATCGCCCCAAGAGCAAGTAACTGACAGCTACTGTGTCCGTAGGGTTCCTCCTTTCAGGAAATGACTTCCCGTCATCCTGGAGTTTCTCTTTTTTAAGCAGACCGAAGTCAAGGTTTGAAGTCGCTCATTCCTAGCTTACATCCTCTGATTCCCTTCTGGAATCTTGACTCCATAGCAAGGCTCTAGAGGTTGTACTGACTATGGTCCTTGTAGTCTGTCCAGAAGGAAGAGCATCAGGGGCCGTTTCAAGGAAGTTTCCAGCTCTATAGAAGCTTCTAGAAGTAAGCTTCTAGACTCTATACCACCAGGTCCTATATAACCCCCCCCACACACACACACACCACTAGAGGCAAAGGAGGGGAAGGAAGAAGCCAGTCTCATCATACACCTTAAATATTGTCTGTGACTATAGCATCAGATACTGTCCCTTTGGGGCACTTTTGGCAGAAGGATCTCTTTTCTGATGTCCATAGAGTTCTAAGAAAGAGATGCTACTGGATTCCCTTCCCCTATCCTAACAGCTCATTGCCAAGAAGAAATGGTAATTCTCTCTCTCTTTTTTTTCTTGAGACATCTAAAAAAATAGCATCATAAGGGTCAGTGGAAGGTTAAGCGACCTCCGCTGGATCGTGCCAAGCTCAGGAAGTTCCGCTGCTGAGAAATGTCAGTCTCTAGAGACCTGGGAGCATGACACAATGGGGTCTTTCTAACATCTGCTACCACAGGCTGATGAGCTGAATCAATCCCTGCTCCTTGTAATCAACGGAAGCCAACAGCCTTCCCTTCAAACAGCTGTCAGAGGGGACTATAAATTGGCTCATTTTATGCAGATAGATGTCCTGTGATAGCCTGTCAGCTAAATAAATGCTTTCTTCGATGCGACTTGAAACAGCAAGTCAGAAGTGACAGTATATGACTGGAAGGAGGCAGTGCACTGAGCGGCCATCTCCTCAGTTGCGTGGAGACTCCATGACAGTTATACAGGAGCTAAAATTTGACGTTGCTACTTCAAGGCCATCATCCTTACAGGGACCCCTCACGTCTGCAGAGCGACTGTGTTCCAGGCTCCAGATGAAGGATATAGCTGGTTTTTGTTTATTTCACCCACCATTTGAGTATGCCAAGCGTGGGTGCTTACTGTTGATACCTGCCAGGGCAAAGCAAACTCCAGACCCAAAGTTGGAAGCATGATGCACTGCCTGACAGGGATGAGCTTAGAGAGACAAGTGCAACTCTGAGTGGCCCAAACCACCTAGATGTGAAACTGATGTTTGGTGGAAAGCCTGTCCCTCCCCCTAACTGTGACGGGGCTGGCTTCTGATAATTACAGAGCCTCCAAAAGTTTATATCGTATTTAAAAGTTTGCTTGAGTAGACAAATGGAATGGGCAAACCTTTCTTTGTGACTCTCTAAGTGTCTTTCCTATGCTTTTTTTTTCAGCCTGGTTTGGATGACAGCAGGCATTACCTGTCTTAGTCACTGTGAAGAGACACCATGATCAAGGCCACTTTTATGAAGGAAAGCATTTAATTGAGGGCTTGTGTGCCATTTCAGAGGTTTAGTCCATTATCATCATGGCAAGGAGCATGACGGCAGGCAGGGAGCTGTCAGAGCAGTAGCTAAGAGTTATATTTTGACCCTTAGGCTGAGAAAAAGAGAGACTGGGCCTGGCCTAGGCTTTTGAAACCCAAATACTACCCACAGTGGCACAGTTCCTCCAACAAGGCCACAACTCCTAATCTTCAAATACTGCTGTTCCCTGCTGATTAAGCGCTCAAATATATAAGCCTACGAGGACCATTCTTATTCAAACCACCACACTATCTCACACCTCACAGGAGTGAGTCACTACATGGGGTGGGAGACTCAGAGGGAATGAGGGGCGAAAGAAAGAGTCAGACTCACCTTACATCCTAGATCTGTTGCGGACCAGCACTAAAACTTCAAAAGTTTGTTCAACTCCTGTGATAGTTTAAATGTCTCCACCAATATACATGTTCAAACTTAATTCCCATTGTAAGACATTAAGCAAAGAGGCAAGTGGGAGAACCCTAAGGGGAGGTTGGGATTGTAGAGTGGAAATGGGAAAGGAATATGATCATATTTCACTGTATGTATGTATGAAATTGTAAAGGACAATTTTATGTGAGGGATTAGACCACAAGCTCTCTGTCGTTCATGGAAAATGCACCAGTTGGTCATACAACACTTGGTGGCTCCTTGGGAGTCTGAAGAGGAAGGTCAATACACACCATGAATGCACAAAAGGTGACTTGGAGAGACTGGGTGATGAAGCCACTCAATGTGGCTTCTCAGTTGTAGCTCATCAGACTGCACAGCATGGGAGCTGATGTGGGGGATGGGATAGGAAGGTGTGAGGACATTCTGCATCCAGGTAGAAAACTAGTAAAACCACTCAAAGAGAAGCACAAAAGTTGGAGAGAGAGTGGAGGGGGAACTCAAGAGAAGACAGGCATTGTGCTCAACCAATCCTATTGCTGCAAAGGAGAAGCTGAAGCCACAAGAAGCTTCCAGAAGGGTTAAATCTTCAAGAGGAGAGGGAGGTGGATGAATAAAAGAAAGAAGAAGAATAATTGGGAAGATAGTTTTAACAGATAAAGTAGCTGCCGGCCTTAATTTGATCCCCAGAACCCACATGGAGGATGGAGAGAAAGGACTCTGTCCTGTGACTTCCACAGGTGTGGTATCACACACACACACACACACACACACACACACACACACACACACACACGTGCACATTCACACACAAAACCAGGAAGGACGGAAGAGAGAAAGGGAGGGAAGGGAGACAAAAGAGTAAAGCTCCCAATCCAAAAACCAAAGAAGACTCCTTAATAAAAAAACAAGGAAACTAGAAACTTTGGGACTCCAGCCTGTGATTTAGAAATGGGGGTACAAAATGGAAGAACATCTGATGTGAAATCTTACTTGTGGTCCTCAGTCTCCTTTCTTGTGACAACCCAGGAAATTAATTTACTACCCATCCTAGAAACGCAAATATCCCTCCTCTTTCTCTTCATTTTGTAGTATTGGGGACCACGATTGGCAATTGCTCTACTGCTAAGCTGTATCCCAGTCCTGGAGACAATTTTTTTTTCAAAGAAAGAAGGAATTCTGCATCTATATTCCTTTTAAACCTGTGTAGATAAGTGGAAATGTCCTTTGAAAACAATGACGCCAGTGTCATTTGATTATGGTTCTGAGCCAGGACAGAGCCAGACACTGAAAAAGGGAAGCATTGAATGCACGGATGCTAAGACTCTATCGCCACAGTTTAGGGCTGAATGTCTCCCAGAGGCTTCTGAGTTTGAACATTTGGTCCCCACTAGTTTGGAGGTAACAATTACTCTGAGGTAACTGACATGACTGGAGGAGGTGGGTTCTTGGGGTGAGCGTCTGAGGGGTATAGTGTAGTCTTCCTACTGAATTAAGCCAAGCTGCCCAGGCTGCCATGATAGACTCTATGTAGGGGACTGTGGTCCCCAGACCCTGAATTCCCTGTGCCGGAGTAAACAGCTTGTTTTTCCTCTGCTTGCGGCTGCTCTGAGCTGGAGCCTGATGGCAGGGGAGTAGTTTCTGGTGGGCCTGCAGCTGAAAGATCCCAAGAGCTGAGGCGTGGCCAGAGCACTATGTAAGCTGCCCCTGAACATAATAAAGGGGGCATTTTTTTTTCAAGGATGACCCCTGTCACTGTCTCACTGTCTCTGTGTGTGTATATTTAAATCTGCAGGCCCTTGCCTGACTAGTGAACTGTCATGTAGTGCAGGCACCGCACTACAGGTGTAGTACCATAGAACACGGAGTACAGGTGAACATTACACTGTACTACAGTCATTAAGCCACCCTGCCTGAGGCACCTTCTGCCTGGTGTTCTGACACAGGAATGAGAAAAGCAATACAGATTGGAGGGAGGAGAGTTTTTATATAATTTCATACCAAACAAAAGCAAAGACAACTTGGAACTCCAATCAGAGATGTACTTTTGCTATAAACATGTTAAGTTCCTGAACACCAGTGTTGTTGCTGGGTTTTTGGAAACAGCAGCACACTCTGTAGCCCAGGCTAACCTAAAATTCACTAAGTATTCCAGGCAGGTCTCAAACTCGCAGCATCTTCCGGACTTAGCCTCCCACATTAAATGTTTGTTTCTTTCAGTTTTGGGTCACGTTTCTTAAGTTCTCCTGTCTTCCCGTTTTTCATTTGTAGAACCGTGCCTTACAGCAAACTGCTCTCTGACCCCATCTGGTAGACAAGGGCGTTCCCTGGATATCCTAGGAGTAGAGCACCTGTAGCCTTTGTAGGAGGAGATCACTGGAACTTAATGAAGATGCAGACAAACGCATCAAAGGGGACTTCTCTATAATAAGGTATTAAGTACAAGGAACTGAGACATAACATCTTGCAAATATAAGGAAGGGAGATGAGGACTTTTTTAAGTTAGTGTAAGACCAACGCCCACTCCCAAGCTAGGATTTGAAAGGCACCTGCTTGAGGCTATAATCCCTCCCAACCAGAGCTGCTATTGGAGCCTCATCGTGGATATGAAATTTCTACGGTGACCTTCATGAAGAGGCAGCCTGTGTACTTGAGAGTGATGTATATGCCACAGTTTTTCTGAATGACAGCTATAACTTGAAAGGAGAGATGGCGTGTCCTGGCAAGGCCTTGTGCTGTGGCCTAGTTTATGTAGAGATACGTGTGGTTTGGATTTCACATGTAGGGATGTACGGAGCAAGAAATTTTCAGAGGCTTTCTGCCTGGGCCTTGGAGGAGAGCTGGGGTTAATAGAAACTCTTAGGCAATGGCCCAACAATTGGTAATAAAATGAAAGTGGGCCATTTGTTGGCCAAAGTCTCAAGTGCCAACTGCTTTAAGCGGCCCATCCGTCATCAGGAGTGTCCTGGCCAGGGAATATCGCTTATTTTTTAATGGAGGCAAGTCTGGTTCTATACTTGCTGAGCTCCCAAAGCAGTTCTCTCAGCCACAAGGGAGTCCTCAGGTGGCCAAACAGTCTAGAAAAGGGGACCTCCTCTGGCACTATAGCATCTGGTAAGGAGCTGAACACAGGTGAGGCCACCTCCTGAGGGTGGACTATGCAAGAGGATTCAGGTGACTTGCATCTTGTCTGAAGGAGGACATGATAGGCTGGAGAGCTCTAGGGTTATTGCTATGCCCCAAAGTGACATGGACAGACAGCTGTGGTCTGGGAGAGTATTTTTAAGACACTGTTGTGTGTAGCCAGTCACATTAACTTAAGTAGTGTAGAACACAGGATTGAGAGGGGCTGTGTCTTGCATTAGAAGCCCTTGAATGACTTGTGGCCATAGACGGTGATCTGGGAGGTACTTTGGGAGACACAAAAAGAGGTGTCAGGTAGGCTAATAGAAGTGCCTTCTCACTTTTTAATTATTAAATTGATTTATTTTTGAGACGGTTTCATGTAGCCTCCGCTGGTGTTGAACTAGAGATCTAATTGAGGATGACCTTGAACTTCTGAAGCTTCTCCTGAGTGCTGGAACTAAAGGCATGCACCACCATACTCAGGATGTATGGTGCTGGGTTCCAGGGTTTCTACATAATAGGTATGCTGGCTAGTCTCTGTTGACTAGACACACAAACTAGAATCACCTGGGAGGAGGGAACCTCAATTGAAAAACAGCCTCCGTCAGATTTTCATGTAGGCAAAACTTGGGGGCATTTTCTTGATTTGATGATTGATGTGGGATGGCCTAGCCTGCTGTGGACATTGCCACCCCTGGGCAGGTAGTCCTGGGCTGTATAAGAAAGCAAGCTGAGCAAACCACGCAAAGGAAGCTTCCTGCTTTTAGTTACTGCCTTAGCTTCCCTTGGTATTGTGCTAGAACTGTAAAATGAAATAAACCCTTTCCACCCTCAAACTGGTTTTTACAAGTACTCCTCCAACTGTGTCAAGGCCCTGTTAAATAGGCAACTCAGGTTAGAGTTCAGGGTAGAGGGCAGGATAGGCTGTGATCCATATCCTGTACCAGGTAGGAACTGAAGGATGCTGGGAGAACCTGGGAGCCAGGTCTGCTTTGATGTGTTAATAGACACCTTAACCATTTATCTTGGGTTTGAAACCCAACAGTCCCCAGCCACTATTTTAAAAGTTTGCACAGATGTCAGAGCCTTTTGTGGGAGATGCCCCCATTTAAGACAGGCTATTTTGTAAGTAGCCACAATATTTAGATTCTTGTAGAATTTGTGAGTGATGAATATATTGTCAGTGGAATCTGAAGGGGGCTCACTGTGTGCTAGCTTTTCTTTAAGAAGAGTGTTAAGTGGGTCACCTTGGCAGGATGTCTCATTGATATAAAGCCGCCCCTGTGTCCTGGATGAAGGAAGGGGTGTGAGTAAGATAGTACACGGTAGCAAAGCTGTTGAGTTTCCTGTGGTATGTTATGTCTCTCCAGAGAAGACAAACTGTGCCTGGATGGCCATTGAGGGAGGCGGTGTACGGAACACATTGGCCAAGTCTATAAATAGCTACTTGTGGTTGTGGATGAGATAAGATGGGTAATTTTAATAGTTCTGGGTACTGGAGGTCATAGTAGAATGAGCTATAGTATTAAGTACACTGTTGGCCCCAGGAGTTCTCATTTATCTTTGTCCAGGTTCAAGAACTAGCAAAACAAAAACAGATAAGCAGTGGGATAACCATGTCCTTTTAATTAGATATGAGGTAATAAACTTTAATTATTAAAGGTCATTTTAATTAACATTGGCAATATTAATTATTTTAACTGAGAGCCTGTGGGACCTATTTATCAAACTAATTTGTAATTGTCAATGACTTAATTTAATTTGAATTTATCACTCACTGTCTTAATGTTTCTATGCCCAATATAGGTTATTTTAGGTCTCTGGATACTATAAAGGACTATAATTTAATTAAATTTATCATACCTATTTTCCCTATTTCATATTAATTTTTTGAAGACTACAAGGGGACCTCAATGTTTGCATTTAGAAATTGGACTAGTTGGTTTTGTGTGTCAGCTTAACACAAGCTAGAGTCATCAGAGAGGAAAAAGCCTCAGTTGAAGAAATGCCTTAATGAGATCCAGTAGTAAGGCATTTTCTTAGTGGATCAGTGGGGGAGGGCTGCAGTGGGGGGGAGGGCCCAGCCCACGGTGGATGGTACCATCCCCTGGACAAGTGGTCCAGGGTTCTATAAGAGGGGAGAGAGGAAAGCTAGGTGCAGTAGCCAGAAGACCAAAGGTACAAAGCGAGCAGATAATCAGAACGTCTGGATTATATAGAGAAGAGCCTTTTTGGGAAGGGCAACCAAGCTCCTGGGCAGGGGAGTTCAGTGTAGAGGACTCGGTGTGCAAGCCACACCCTGTAACAGCAGGAACTGAGGGCTGCTGGGAGAACCTTGTGAGCAGGCCTGCTTTGATATTTCAAAGGCACCTCAGCCATTTGTCCCAGGTTTGAAGCTTCACAGTGTGTTCCTAGGGAAAAGGGGGTGGAGTCTGAAGCTGATTAGGAGGGAGGCTATCCTTTGTGGCCTGCTGGGCTGCATACTTTGACTGCCTAACTATCAAGTAGACAAGACCTACTGGTGGGTACAAGTGGCTGCAGAGATTC
Source organism: Dicrostonyx torquatus (assembly GCA_028555095.1). Classification (NCBI taxonomy): domain Eukaryota; kingdom Metazoa; phylum Chordata; class Mammalia; order Rodentia; family Cricetidae; genus Dicrostonyx; species Dicrostonyx torquatus. Next base: position 10,892,281 of record JAQHUG010000008.1, read on the forward strand.
TAGAAGCTGGGACAAGAGAGTGGCTTGAAACCATGAGATCAAAAGGAAGGTGGGGGTGGGGAGAATGGGAGAGAAGTTAACGCTGGAACTAGAAAATTCATTTACATAGACTTTGCATTAATTTACATATCAGCCTCTCTTAATCAACTCCAAATATTCTTCTATGAATTCAACCAATTAGAGCAGTTAACCAGTGTTGCAGCCCAACCCAGCACAGGGAGCTTTGCACACACGAAGTTCTGAATAGATTTGTAGAGTCATAACCATGAAACCACAAATCAGCTTAGGCCATTCACAAATGCAGCTGGCAGCAGTTGTTTCTCAGTTCTAATGTGATATCTCTCTCTCTCTTCCTCCCACCAAGGGCCTCATCAATGCTAGTCAAGTAGTCTCCAAACTGAACTGCATCCTTAGCCCTGCTGCAGTGATAGCTCAACTAACAAATTCCAGGAAAAGTTGTTCCTCTGTAACAGCTGAGTGATTCTCCCCAGGTCAATCCCAAAGAAGGAAAAAGGAGGCCAACAAGATAGCTCAGTGGGTGAAAAGTATAAGGACCTGAGTTCTATCCCTGGGACCAATGGGGGAAGGAGAAAACAGATGAAAATTACACTTTGACTTCCAAGGGCTGTGGCATGTGTATGCACATGCGTGCACACACACACAGAGACACACACACAGAGACACACACACACAGAGACACACACAGAGACACACACAAACACACACAAATAAGTTAGAAGGAAAAGAATTTATTTATTGTCTTTCATTGTGTAACACTTACTCAACTGTTTAATAAGAATGCTGTCTGGTTGCTAGTTACTGAGAACACATGGAGAAGGGCACATTTGTGCATAGTGTGAGGTTTCCCTTGAGGTCTGTGGGCATGACTGAACTCCCAGCTCTGAGATGCTCTTTTCATCCTTTCTTCTTGCATATAGCTTTCCTGGAATAAGAATAGAAAATCTGTCCTAGGTTGCTTTCTGTTGCTGCAATAAAGATTATGCCCAAAAGCCAGCTGGGGAGAGCAGGTTTTATTTGGCTTACAGTCCATTATGACTGGAAGTCAGGACATGAAGTCAAGACAGGAGCCTGGAGGTAGGAACTGAAGCAAAGTCCTTGGAGTACTGCTGCCTACTGGGTTGTTCCCCTTGGCTTGCTCAACTACATTTTTATACAACTCATTCATAGGACATTTGAGAAAAGACAAAATTAAATGGGATGGAAAACGACCAGTGATGTTAAGGGTGCTTCAAAGGGTGGCACCAGAGAAGGCTGGGTTTGGAGTCTTTGTTTATATTTGGTGCCAGAGTAGTGCTGGCCTTACTAAATGACTTGGGACGTATTCTGTCATACACCCTCCTTTTGACTCAAGAGCACTGTGCGGTGGATGCATTGTCACAGACTTAAGTCTCAATAGGCATGGGCTTCTAATGGGTCCTGCTGATTCAAAGCCGGTTACTCAAATGCCCTTGGGCAATTTTTTACAAAAATCCTTTTAAATTGGGCTATCTAACATCTAACATAAAGCAAACAAAGCTCTGTAGCCCAGGTTTCTAAATGTGTGCTCCTGACCCTCCCTCTAAGTCCCACTCCCCTCCCACTTCTCCACCCCCCTTCCTGCTTCTCTAGCTGTTGGTCTCATTTTGAGATTCTCTAAAACCAATCTGTTTCCCCCTGTCCTTCCACTCTCCTGGCTTCTGCCACCTAACTATGCCAGAATTTTAAGTTGGTCAGCTGACACAAGTTTCTAAAAGTGTTTTATTTGTCTGTCTGTTAGAATGATGTGGCCAGAGCATGTGTGTTTAAGTATGTGGATTTATATTTCTGTGCACATATGAGCTCATTTTAAGATAACTCCAGACTAAAACAGCTCTAAAAAAAATACAAACATGTGAGTACCTTCCATTTTGACCCATGTGTGCTAACATTCTTTGACTTATTAAAATATTTCTTTTAATATTCTTACATTACTAGCATTGGTAAAATGTAACTAATTGGATAAAATACATGTCTAAATTTAGCTTATATGCCCAGTTTAAAATAACAGGTAATAGAACCTAATTCTCAAGTGCCTTTACTGATCTGAGGGTATGGCATTTATCAAAAGTGCTTCTAACACAAGAGACATGCTAGCTTTTGCAGCACCCTATAGCTCCTTCAATAAGACATAGTTACAGAAGACCTTCTGCTTTGAGGCTTGCCTTTGGGTTTGGCAAAGCCACCTACACAGCAAAAAGCAGCCTTTCACCTCTTCAGCTTCCTGGATGCCACCGGGGGATTGTCTTTTCATCCTGCTAAGACAGGTAGACTAAATCTTCCCCCCTCACAGGAAAATCTTCGGGTCTCTTGTACTCAGCAGCTAACAGCAAGTACTGCTTCTAGGCTGATGAACTCCAAGGACTGAAAAGAGATTTGGGATTGCCTGTGTAGCTAAAAAAGCTGTCTTATTTTTGCTCATTTATCCCTCCTAGATCTGTCTAATGGCATTTGATGACTTAAGGTACTGGTAGCTCATTACTTTATTTGTTAAGTTTCCTGCTAAAATACAGAAAGGTGTACCTCTTTAACAGGCTTCATAGTCCAGGACTAACAGGAAAGAAAAATTGCTGAAAGAACCAAAGTCTTCTGTGTCACCAAAAATCAGCTCTCCAAGTCACAGGAACCAAGCTCTAGCCTAGCTAAGGACTTCATAGGTGACTGGAAATTCCTAGGTCTTTAAGAGGTCAAAGACAGAAAAGAGTAAAGGCGCTTGTGTGAGTTTGAGCCCTACATGATGTAAGTTGTTCTCTGACCTCCACACACAGGATGTCATCCACACACACAACACACACACACACACAGAAACACACAAATGAAATTTTTAAAAGGATATAAAGAAAAGAGTCAGTCGCAGCTAGGGATAATTCACAGTGTTTTTCTCACTTCTTAATCTCCAGAATCCTCTCCTTCCCAGAAAGAAAGAAAATAGGAGTCCAAAGGGCATTTATCTATGAGGACTATGGCATTCAATACCCCTGTGTTAGAATTAAAGCCCATACAATGCCTCTGTTCTTCTGCATTTCTAGCTTGATTTTTTTAAAACCTGTTAAGTAGTTTAACTTGCATACGTCCCAAAATAACACAGTTCCTTTCCCCATTGAGTAATTGGTCTCAAAATGATGCCTGGATGTAACTGGCATGATGATATTACAGTGGGCATGCTAATTTATCATGGCCATCGGCACTGTGGCCTCAGGAGACTGTGGAGCCCTACTCCCTTCAACCCCCCACTCACCTTTCCACCAGGACGTGAGAGCTTCTGCTCTGCTGCATTCTCCTGCCCTGGGTGCCATCTCACCAGGAACCCAAGAGCAATGAGTCCAGTGAGGTGCAGGCTGGACCGCCACAGCTGAGCCAGAGTCGACCTCTTCTTTTTCATAAATCCACAGTCATAAGATTTTTGTTTTAGTAACAGAAAGATGGCTAAAGAAGTAGGCTTTGTGCTTTGTGGCATGGTTTCTGAAGAGAATTCTGATGTCATTTTCATCCTTAACCACTGTAAATAATGTGTCTTTTTTCCTCTGGCTTGTTTTGAGGTTTTCCTTTTTTTAAAAAAAAATATTTTTCTGCTTTCTGTTTGGTGGGCTCTGTACTGGTGCTTGTTATTAACTGTAGGAAGTCCTCAGCTGCCATAAATTCTAATCATATTCAGACTCTCACAGTTCATCGCTTCTGTCGACTTCCTGCCCTTTGCAAAGCATCATCAAAAAACATGTTTTCATATTGTTTGAGTGTCTTGGATTTGGGCAGTTTCCTTTGGTTCTTCTGTAGTTGTCTCTTTCTCCCTGCCCCATCTGCTCTCTGATCCTGTGTTTGCCCACTGTTCCCAGTCGCACCCTTAGCATACTATTCTTGGTTATCTTAAATTATAGATAACCCTGAACTTTCTGTCCTATTTGAACTTGGTCCTGGCACTTGCTCTGTTTTTCCAGCTATGCTTTTGCCTTGTTGTATGGCTTGTGATTTGTTTTGTCATAGCTAGATGTGATGAACTGGGTAACAGAAACTGGTAAATATGTAAGGTCGTTTTTATCTGTCTAGAAGCTAAACCTGTTTTACTCTTTGTCTCTCATGTAGGTGACAGAGGCTAAAATATCTTCTGAGGCCACTACTTTTCTCTCCTTTCTCTTGGGGGTTTAAGAGAAATATATATTTTCATGTATTTCTTCCAGCTATGCTCTTCTCCTCTAGAATCCTGACATGGAGGCAAGGCGAGGAGTGAAGGGTGTCCTACAGTTGTGTGATGAAGTCTCAGTCTCTGGAAGAACCTGTGCCCCTGCGTCATGACCCTCAGGAGCTCCTCAGCCACCCCCAGGCCGCACCACACACAAATGCACGGTTTAGGTTGAGACAAGGGCTGTCTGACTATTAAAGCAATAGACCCTAAGAGATTGAAATTTCCCCCAGGCATCTCATGGTGAGAGAAGGAAAAGACTGAAGCCTGATATCAGCTGGGGGTGAGGGTGGGGGGGCAAAGTTTGTCTCCCAGAAAAAGTTTTTACATGCCTGAAAAGTTGTCAGAGAACCTCAACAGGAAAGACTGGGTCTGAGATATGGTGACGATGGGTGGGACCACACCTTGACAGGGACTGCACAGCTGTGCACGCCTCTTGCCCTGTGACTGAACTTAGTCTCCTGTGTCAAGGCCCCCAGAATGGTCTTGGAAAGAAGGGGTGGCTGTAAACTTCTTTGTTCCTTTGCCCCACGTTGTCACACTCATTAAATCTCTTCTTTCTACTCTTGACTATTACTTATTGAGGATGAGGGTGGATGGCCAAATCTGGCTTTCTAGGGGCTGCCAGGGCCAGACTCTTACTCTAACTGGCACCTATTACTGTCTTCCTGTGTTCTTGTCACTAATCTATAGCACTTTCTTTGTCAGAGACTCACATGTTCACAAACAGAAGCCTGTGGGACTGTGGCCTATTATCTCTTCTTGTTTCACAATACTTATTATGAATCCTGGGGATTAATATGAGGTCTCTGCATAGCAGGAAAAAGGTAGTTGTTTGAAGAAATAGGATCCTTTCTAATGGGATTTCAGTGGCTGAGGACCATTGGCAAACATTGCCTCTTTTATTCCTATCTCAATTACACTATGAACTCTCAGATCATACATTAGACACCACATAGTAACTATAGTTTGTGTATATAGGCTGTAGAATGGCTTCAAAAGGGCTACAGATGCATAATAGAATTCAAGAAGTTCAAAGAGGCCTTACTAGAGGCAGAAGCAAAGAGCTGATACAGCTATAAAGTGATTAGATTTTAAGGAACACAGCTGAAGAGCTACTGGAGGCCCATAGAGTCGAGATGGGAGGTGTGGTTGCAGGATTGAGCTGGGGTGGGTAGAGTTGAGCTGAGTTGGTAGTGCAGGACTACAGAGGCTATAGAGGCAAGGTGGAGGATTTCTACCCAACTAGATCCAAAGAAATAAGCCCAAAATGTAAGCCACTCAGTCCTGGGGGGAAGCAGTTCTTCAGAGGCCTTCCTAGGAAGGACTGACCTGACTCTCAACAACTTCCAGGGGAGTGCTCAGTGTGTGACATGAACACATCTCGCGGTCATAGGCCCTATAAGGAAGGGGATCTTGTCTTCCCAGCACTGATCTCGAGGAGGAGGCTTTGGCCTCAGGAGAGCCTATTTACAACATGACTCTCATGTTAAGAAGAGGGCTAAAGTGAGTTCTCTGCCTAGCAGGAAGAGTAGCTGTTTGAAGAAATAGGATCCTTTCTAATGTGATTTGAATTTGGGATAATGGGATGAAAGTATAGCATCCAATTCATGCTACCTTGACATAAGGGTAGTCTTGTGATGAGCATTGAGAAACAGCAGCCACAATGAAACTGCCTACCCTCCCACTTTCTGCCTAAATTCGCAGCATACATTTTCCTCTGTGAAAGAGACTTTGGCTGGGAAAATAGCTCAGTCATTAAAGAACTTGCAATGTAAGTGTAAAACTTGAGTTCAGATCCCTCAAAACTCATAAGAATGCTTGGGGGTATGTGTTGGTTTGAAAGAAAATCCCCCTCAAAGGGAGTGGCACTCTTAGGATGTGTGGCCTTGTCAGAGTAGGTATGGTCGTGTTGAAGGAAGTATGTCACTGTGGCCTTGAAGTTTCATATATGCTCAAGATACTGCCCAGTGTCTCAGACCATTTCCTGTTGCCTGTGAGTCAAGATGTAAGAACTCTCAGCTCCCTCTCCAGCACCATGGCTGCCTGCCTGAATGCTGTCATACTCCCAACCATCATGCTCCCTGCCATGATGATAACGGACTAAACCTCTGAACTGTAAGTGAGCTACCCCACTTAAATGTTTTCCTTTATAAGAGTTGCTGTGGTCATCGTGTCTCTTCGCAGCAATAGAAACCCTAACAAAGATAGTGGGTATATATAACTAAGACCTGTGCTTTGATTCATATATAATTACAACCACTGACCTAAAACAAGGCAAATTACGACTACTAGAAGTAGATAATCGAGTTGTTCTTCCTATAGAACTTCCGATCCGAATGTTAATTTCATCTGAAGATGTCCTACACTCATGAGCCGTTCCTTCTCTAGGACTAAAAACCCACCAATAAGTCCTGTCTCAGAAGGCAGAAATGGAGATCCTCAGAGCAAGCTGGCTAGTAAGAGTAGTGATATTGTAGTCATATTGGTGAGCTCTGGTTTGATTTAGAGCCTATCTCAATGGATAATGTGGAAAAGTCACAGGAATTATTTCTGACATTGGCCTCAGACTTCCACATGTACACATACATGCATGCTTATGTATCCATATACATATGTGCTCGTGCATGTGCAAAAATAAATAAATTAATTAATAAAGAAAGAAAGAATCACCTTTTCCCTCCCCACACCTCAAAGAGAAGATAAGTCTATTAGTGGGACAAACCTGAATTCATGTGAATGAACCTTATCAAATTGCTTTTATATGTCATTTGGTTTTTAGTACATAATTGTCAACCGCAGGTTCCCACTGTTTTGTTATTTTCACATACAAGTATCATCCTTTATTAGAATGGTATATAAGCTTCACTATCTAACCACATTTTATGGTCTTCACTTCCTTCTCTGAGAACCTCGTTGTGATGGCTATTCTTGGTTGTCAACTTGACTAAATCTGGAAGAAGCTATAATCCAGAATGGAAGTCGCCCCTGTGATCCAGATGTGGAGGCTGAAAAGGCTTTTGATCTGGATCTTGAGGTAGGGTGACATATGCCTTTAATCCACATCTTCATCGGGGGGGGGGGAGTGGGAAGACACACCTTTAATCTGGACTACACCTTCTGCCAGAAACCTATATGAGGACAAACAGGAAGGGTTCGTTCAGCCTTCGCCTGCTTGCCCTCGCTTTGTCAGCACATTCATTTCTTCACTAGCATTGGAGTCTATTACTTTGGGATTCCAGAATATACAGAAGATCAGTTGAGACACTCAGCCTCATGGGACTGAGCAACTACTAGACTTTCCATTCACAGCTAACATCATTGTTGGACAGCAGCCTGATTCCCGGGGCGGGGAGTAGAGAGAGAGAGAGAGAATAATTCCATAAGTTCTGTGACTCTAGAGAACCCTGACTGATATACTCATGTACATGTAAAATTTTAAATATTAACATAGCTGGGCGGTGGTGGCGCACGCCTTTAATCCCAGCACTAGGGAGGCAGAGGCAGGCGGATCACTGTGAGTTCGAGACCAAGCTGGTCTACAAGAGCTAGTTCCAGGACAGGCTCCAAAGCTACAGAGAAACCCTGTCTCGAAAAACCAAAAAAAAAAAAATTGAAAAAAAATATTAACATAAATCAAAATGCACCTCCTTTACTCTGTCTTTAGTCAGTCTAATCTGTGGAGCTAGAAGGACAATGTTGTTCTCCCTGACAACGGTCACAGTCTCTGTAAGCTGCCCTAGATCTGGACTAAAGCACAAGGCAGGCAGAGTGTGGTGACAGAAAGACTGAGCCAGCACAGATCATATGCAAGAGAGGCGGTAGTAGCCATGGCTCCATAATAGCAACTTTCATCAGTTCCAGGAGTGGGGTAGCAGTGGCTATTGAGTAAGATCCCTCATCAGAAAGCTGACAAGAGACCCAGGCCTTGTAATCCCAGTAATCAGAAAGTTGAGGCAGGAAGATTATGAGTTTGAGGCCTAACTGACTCTAACAACCTAATTAACAAATGTGATAATTCAGATCTCCTTGACTCTGATAGTCTAGAGTTAGATTGAGTATGATAACAACTCATTTAATTCATTGCATCTTTCAAATTTGTCATTGTTCCAATTGGAATTACTCTAATTTTGTTTTGCTCAGAAAAATTTTTATTACAAATAGCTTAAATTTTAAAAGGGGGAACACAGGGGGCTTATTTAAAATGGTTAAGGGTAGAATGTATAGATGTCAATTTTAAACTTTGTCATCTATTAAGTATATGATTCAAAGAACTTCAATTATGAAGAATAATTTATAATTTTCATAGTTTCCCCCACACACAAGAAGTATTTACTGATCTTTTCTGTGGTCCAGGCTCTGTGTAAAAGTAAAAGAACATAAAAACACAGATCCTCACATTGGCATGACATACCATGCTGACTTGAAAAATCAACATAAGAACTACCTTGTATGACATAGGAAATACTTCAGCATGTTGATTTTTGCCACCTGCCAAAATATATGTATGCATATACGTACAGATGATCTTCAATTTAGATTAGTTTGACTTAGAAGTTTTTGACTTTATGGTGATAGAAAAGTTATATGCTTGTAATCAGCAGAGACAGTACCACAAATTTTGAGATTGATATTTTCCAATGCTACAGATGTGTGGTCCAATCTTCTTCAACGATTCTGGGCAGCTCCCAATGAGCTTCTCATTGAGCTCCAATCAGTCCATGAGCGTCAGGAGAAACAGCACTCTAATGTTCCGTATTACTAACCTATGATGCTCATTACACTAGATTATGACATGAATGTCCCATTTAAGATCAGTTGCCTTAGGGATGTGGCCAAGAGATGCCAAAAGCATGACTGTCTGAGGTTTAAGTGACAAATCTATGTGAGAAGCTGGATTAGGGGTAGTCTAGGAAAAGATTCTTAGGACAAGTACAGAGGGCTCTGGGGCAGTAGAGCCCACACAAGAGCAGTTTGAAGTACCATCCATTCTTGTTAGTCACAGTAGTGAGGTTCTCTGAACTTTCATGAATGGTAACTGGTGTCTACAAAACCACTTCTTGTAGGGAAAATATAGCATTAGCTTCATTTGAGCCTCTGGTCACAATATTTAAGACAACCAAACACCACCATGCTACCTTGGGTCATCTGTCCCATGAGTTTGCATGCTGTTGATTCATTGACATTGAACTTGTGGCCTGAAGAGGTTTCTCAAGCCCATCTGTCAGGCATGCTGCAGTCTTCCTGTACTGGAAATCAGCAGCCAGCACTTCAGCATGATGCTGGAGGCCCGTTAGAAATAGAAAAACAGAAGACATGGTTTATAATAGGATGCGGTAAGGACAGATATTCACAGTGGGAGCTGGAACAAGGAATGACCATGTCACCCTAATTCAGTTCACCTAGAACTTTGCACTGAGCAGCTTGAAGATTTTGCCACTCTGTACGTGTCTGCAAAAGACTGTAATGTCCTGAGTACTGTTTTGGAGGTGTTGAGCTTAGGGTTCTCAGATGATCCTTGCTAACAAGATTCAGGCAGGAGGATCTCTGTGAGTTTATGGCCAATCTAGTCTATATACCAAGTTCCAGGCCAGCCAGAGTTGAAGAGTGAGACCTTGTCTCAAAACCAACAAACAAAAAAGTAATTGTTTAAGAATCCCCATCCTGTTTAGATTTTGAACTTATACTCGTTTTTAAAACATTTTCGGTGGTGGCGCACGCCTTTAATCCCAGCACTCGGGAGGCAGAGGCAGGCGGATCTTTGTGAGTTCGAGACCAGCCTGGTCTACAAGAGCTAGTTCCAGGACAGGCTCCAAAACCACAGAGAAACCCTGTCTCGAAAAACCAAAAATAAATAAATAAATAAATAAAATAAAATAAAATAAAACATTTTCACTGTGCTATATGCCTGAAAGTGACATAGAACAGTGTGTGTCACATGTGCTGTGCATAAGTCACGTGTGTGCCTTAAGAGTCTTGTCTGATTCTGATTCGGAGGCATAAAGGGCTCAACACTGTCTCTAGGGACTCCATGTTGAGAGGCAAGGCTGTAGAAAATATGCTTATAAAACCAGAAATAGTGCCGTAGGCATAGGAAAAAATATTAAACTCCCAACAAGTCAGAAATTACTTTAGAAAAAGGTTATTTGGGAGTGTGGGGGTGGCTCAGTGGATAAAGTACTTGCCTTGCAAGCTCGGTGGCTGAAGTTCGGATCCCCAGAAGCCACATAAGCTGCGTGGGAGAGAGCACACCTGCAATTCTAGTGCACAGAAGGCAGAGACACGGGCTGTCCAGACAAACTGGTTAGGCAAACTAGTCACATCTATCACGGCAGAAAGAGAATGGACACCTTTGTCAAATTTGCATGAAAACTCCACTGGACTGGCTGCAGCTCTCGAGTCAATTTTCACTTAAAAGAAATGAAAGTATCTATCTCATTTGAACAGAAAAAAAAAACTAGCTGCCTAATGAGAGAGGGAGCTAGCTTCTACAAGAACAGTATGTACTCTTAACACTCAGATTAATTTAATATATTTCTTTCTTTTCTTTCTTTCTTTACTTCTTTCTTTCTTTTTTTTTTTTTTGAAACAGGGCCTTACCATGTAGCCCTGGCTGGCCTGGAACTTACTATGTGGATGAGGCTGGTTTCTAACCCAGATATCTGTCTGCCTCTGTATCCCCAGTGCTGGGATTAAAAGCATGAGCTACCATGCTAGCTATATGACCTTTTAAAAAGTGGAATTATCAGCCATGCATGGTGGCACGCACTGATAACTCCAGCTCTCAAAGGATAGAGGCAGAATGACTAAGATTAAAACAGGGATAAGTAAATACTAAATAGAATTAAAAATTTAAAAAGAGAGAGGATGGAGATACAGCTCAGTGGTAAAGAATTCACAGAGGGCCACTTCTAAAATTAAGTACTAAATGTTTTGAGAGGCTCAAAAGTCAACTAAAATGTTTATCTTCAAGTGGCATTGGCTGGATTACTGTGTTGACTCTACCCTCCGGAGGCAAACAGCTCGTACCATGTCATACAGTATGCACATTTAAAAACTGCATGCACAGTTCCATAAAATGAGAGAGTGACTCTTCAGATTGAGTGTTCCACGTTATTTGGTCCTTAAGTGAAGAAATGAGGACAACAGCGCAGATGAGCTTCAGCAGTCTGGACCTTGCCAGGGAGGGATGACACAGGACGTCAACACCACAGCCCACACTGAGCAGTTCAGGAGGAGCTTTTCCATGGACCAATCACTCACATCATGCCCCAGCAGCCTCCCCTCTAAGCATTTCCTTCCTTTTCTGTACTAGACTTTGTTGAGTTATGTCCCAAATAAATGGTCTTTCCTGGGGAGGGGGATGCTGTAATAGAACAAAAGAGAAGAAAGAAGATGAGAAGATGAACTAGGAATACAAAAAATGGAAGGGCTTTGGAGGTAAATGCCCTGTATTTTATTCAGTGTACCACATCAAGGGATAGAGATTTTGGTCATGAGACATATTTTAGTTGAATAACAGTTTAGAAGGCCTACATTATTCATGACTTCCGTCAAGAGTTTACTAAACTCCAGTGGGCATGGTGTACTCCTTTAATCCCACCAGTGGGAGGCAGAAGTAGGCAAATTTCTATGAGTTCCAGTGCCTGGAGATATTGTTCAGCAGTTAAGAGCACTGCCTGCTCTTCCAAAGGTGCTGAGTTCAATTCCCAGCAATGACAAGGTGGCTCACAACCATCTGTAATGAGATCTGGTGTCCTCTAGAGGAAGAGACCTGCTCAGTCATCCTCATCAACTTAGATCATGAAGCCCAATATGAACAAGCTCAGGGGGGGAAAAAGTATGTTCAGGGAAGTACATAACAAGACCTTGTCTCAAAAAAGATAGAAAGGAAGGAAGGAAGGAAGGAAGGAAGAAGAAATGCAGGAGAGGGAGGACTGTTGTTGGACACTGATAAGAATTAGATCATGTTGCATAGCAGCAGATTTCAGTGTATCGAGAGTTTAAGGTTGAGACTGCGTCTATGAAGGGGAAAGATTCATCCTATTCATTAACCCACACAATGTTCACTGGTCTCTTGGCCAAAAAAAAAATGTTTTTCCTTACTGAGTTTGAAGTAAAATTCATGCCCAATTAAAATGATGCTATTATACCTTTCAAAGGAACCTAATTACAGATCTTATGTTCCTGAAACTATGACTACCAACACTACTGTTGTCGACACCGTAGGATTATAAATACAGCCAATGGATCACTGGGGCAAATATTTCTGAAGTCCAAATAGCTACATGTAACTTTCTTTCTAAATAACTGTCCTTTTTAATAGCCCAAGGCCACAATATCACATTTTCTAAGAGAATAATAGAGCAAACACAGAGCAGAAAATCCACATGGGTGTTTTCTTGCGGCCATTGTGATAACAAGCTAGCTTTAACTACTATACAAAGACAAGAAATCACCCTCTCACAGACACACAATTTTAAATTAAACTATAGTACAGTATTCAAATTGTTGACAGCGTTCATGCTTGAGTCTTTATGGTTTGAATGTGAACTATCACCATAGGTTCCTATGTTTGAGTCCTTGGTCCCCAGCTGGTGGAGCTGTTTGGGGAGGTTTAGAATGTGGAGGAAGTGGGGCTTTACGGAAGAAAGTAGGCCAGTGGGGATGGGGGTTCACAGCTTGGTCCTGCTTTCTGCTGGTCTCTGCTTTCTAATCTGCAAAGACATGAGGAGGTGGGGAATCATAGCTACACCCGCTCACAGCCATGGAAATGATTGCCCCATGCCTTCACAAATGATGGTTCATATTCCCTCAAAATATGAGCCAAGGCATGGCATGAAGATGCAGGCCTCTAAGCCCAGCAATCAGGAGGCTGAGTCACATAGCTAGATCTCTGTGAGTTCAAATCAAGCCTGTTCTACACAGTGCATTCCAGGCAGCCAGGGTTACAAGGATGCCATTTTTCCCACTTATCTTTGCTTTAAGAAATATGTGTGTATGTGTGTTATATATTATATATATATATATACTCTGTATATTTTGTATACATGGAATAAATGTGTACATAAGATATATATGAATTTGTGTGTCTATATATAAAATATAGCATGTATAATATATTCCTCTAAAGTTTAATTTTAATATGCACATAATTTAATTTTATTTGTATACAATGTGATATATATACATGTATATAATTTAATTTTCATATATACATATTTAATACGTGTATAAGATGTATATATTTCTCTAAAGTTTACTTTTAAAATTATTTCCTGGTCATTCCTTTCCATGCAGGTGTTTGTTATCTTTTACCCTTAATATATCTTGAGATTAATTCATGGGTATAAACTCAAGAATCTCTATGCAAATGCTCTGCAATGCTCATGGAAGAAATGTATGGATCTAACTATGCACACTCTTCAGCCAGACTTGGTGGAGCAGCAGTAAACAACATTCAGATACAAGAAACAGTGAGTTTTGCTGCTCTGTAGGAGTAAAAGTGTACATGGTTACTTTAACAGTCTAACATGAAACTTTATATTTAAAATACAAAACACTATTTTTAAGCTTAATATAGTTTTTCTGAACACACAACTAATTCTCCATACATTTGTGTTTGTTGCCTGGAGCTATAATTTAGTTCTGCTCCCCTAAACAATCTCTCCCTTCATATACCATACCTCTAAATCTATCCTGCATGAGTTCAGGCTATTTATATCACATAGACCATTCTCTGTTTAATTTGCCAATCTAAGCATTGCTTCAGTTAAAAGAGGCACTGGAGGGAATAAATCATGGAAACGGAACTTGCTCCCCAATTTCATGTGTGGGCAGATAGAAAGACATCTGTGCAGCAGTGATCCAGGAACTGGGGCATTCCACTTGCTCTTGTTTTTCCAAGGGTGAAAGAAGAGACGAGTGTAACCATGGAAATGTTCCCTCCAAAAAACACAGGTCTTAAACAAACCTCCCTAACCTAGAAAACACAGGAAACCAGGAGTGCCCTCTTTCAGACAGAGAACTCAGCATCACCATGACAGACAGTAGCTGGCAGGGATTCCTTTCCAAAACAGAAAGACCTGTCTCTTTCTGACACAGCCTTTTGCTTTCAGTGTGGGCAAGATGCTTTTCTTCTACAAAATTAAATGTTTGTTAAGAACTGTGGAAATGAACCAAATGTCTAAATTTTTCTTTTAAAATTATTATCATTATCGTTATTATTGATAATGTCATGCCATGGTGCATGTGCAGAGGTCAGAGGTTAACTTTCAGGAGTTGATTCTACCCTTCTACTGTGGGATCTGGGATTCGAACTCAAGCCATCAGGCTTATGAGACAAACACCTTTACCTGCTGAGTCATCTTATTGGCCCTCAAACTTTCATAAGCATTGTTCAGTGTGTAGATTCAGTCTTTATTTGTTGGATACATTTAAATCCTAAATTAAGACTAGATAAGTCTTATGATTGAAACAGGGGTAGTCCTACAATGGATGTAGATCTTTTTTGGTCTAAATATAATGAAAATAATTAAGATTTGGATAAATTCATGTAAAAACCTAAAGCCACTTTAGTCAAAGAAGCTAAAGTATTCTGAAATTAATAAAACAAATATTACCATATGCCTGTCATGCTAAGTACTGTCAAAATGCTAGGGAAACAACTGTCGATAAAAATAGTCAAGATCCTTGATGTATTATCAGTTACATCTATGTAATTTAGTGGTCAGTGACTAAAGTAGAAGAAAGAATTATACAGGGAAATTGGGTAACATAGAAGCATGAAAATATAATCATAAAACTCATTCTTTTGTACAAACCTGTAAAAACTTAATTTAAAAAGAAATAGTTATCTACTATTGTTTTAAGTAGTGACAGGGAAATGGAACAGGGCAATAGAGTGCTTGTAAATTAGAAATGGGAGGTGACCTCAGACTGGATGGTTCCTGAAAATGGGTCCTTGAACTAAGACCAAGAGCTAGAGGGGTAAACCATGTTGAAAGAAGAGGGCTGGAAAAGAGGAACAGAAAACACAGTGGGTTTTGAAATAGTAATACACTCCATGGATTTCTGGGGAAGATGGTGGTAAAACAGACATATGTGAAGGAAACAGCTCTATAAGCTTAAGGAACACAAAAGAAAACAATCACTTTCATTTTAGCATTTTGTGATTTCTCATCTAAGATACAGATAGTTGAACCAACTAATTTTCTGACTTCCACTTATAAAGCAGATATTTTAAAATAGAAATGGATAGGATTAGAGAGATTGCCAGGGGCTAAGAGTGTTTACTGTTCTTACAGAGGACCTGGGTTCAGTTTGCAGCTCCCGCAACTGACTGTAGCTTTAGCACCAGGGGATCTGATGCCTCCACGGGACTCCTGCACACATATGGTGCACATAAACTCATGTAGGCACATACACATAAAATAATGTTTTTAATTAAAAAGAATATGAAATGGGATTACACCTGTAATCCCAGTACTCCAGAGGCTAAAGCAAAGGATCATGAGTTCAAGACCAACTTGAACCGTAGATGAGACCCTCCTGATGGATCACAGCATTGAATGTATCTGACAAAAGAATTATCTTTGTATCTTACATCCATGGCCAGGTTGAGATGAACAGCTCTAGTATGCTCAGTGTGCTGTGGAACACTTCGTTAGAGACTTTTGAGCCATGTGTAAGCACTAGTCTGCATAAAGATTTGAAGCATTTTTGTGCAGGTACAAGAAAGCCTGGAAGTTTAAAAATCTTTATTTGTCAGATATTCCTGAACACATGTTAGAACAAAAGCAACTTTGAATTATTAATCAGGAAACGTCTTTAAATTTGGAATTATAGTATACATTACCACTATCACAAAATGTAAATAAATTATAGCTCCCCCGTTTTATAGTTAAGAAAGGCAGAAGTTATGGTGGTTTTTAAGAAATACTTTAGGGATTGCAGACAAGATATGGAGAACATACACTAAAAACAAAAGGAATGGAAACAGAAGACTTTCAGGTAAAGGACCGAATGGATCATGGTAGACATGGAAGCTGCTATGATGGATTGAATGTGCCCCTCCCCAAAGCATATGTTGAAAGCATACTCCCCAAGAAACAGAGCTGGAAGTTGGACTGAAAGGAAAGTACTTTGGTCATGATGGCTGTGCCCTTGTGAATGGGTTAATGGTGGTTGAGACAGTGTGTCTGGCTGCCAGTTGATCTGATTTCTTCTACCTTCATGTTTTCTTTTGTATTTATGGGTAAAACACAGCAAGAAGGCTGTCATCAGGTGCAGTCTCTCATCCTTGAACTTCCCAGTCCCTAAGTTGAACCTATGTTCATTAGAAATTATCCAGTCTGTGGTATTCTCTTACCTCAGCACAAAACAGACACGCTCAGAAACTTTGGTTTCAACCTAACTTGTTTAGGCCGGCCCAGATCTGTAACTGAGCAAGGAGTGGGCATGCAGTCAGGACGATTTGTGGACATAGGACAATAGTATCAAGCATTATAAACTCTACAGAGACACTGTTGGGCCAGGATCATAGCTCTCTTCTTGCACCCTATTTCTTCAACCTTTTTTTTTTAAGTATTGATCCTAAAATCAATATTATACACCAAATTTAGTGTCTGCTTTGGAAACCCTAGCTTCTATCAATGATTCATCTTATACTCTTAAGAGAGACATATATATCCCTGCTGAAGTGGTGATGCACACCTTTAATCCCAGGACTCAGGAGACAGAAGTAGGTGGGTCTCTGTAAGTTTGATTGAGGCTAGCATGGTCTACATAGTAAGTTCCAGGCCAAGACAGCCAGAACTATATAGTGAGTTATCTCTCTCTCTCTCTCTCTCTCTCTCTCTCTCTCTCTCTCTCTCTCTCTCTCTCTCTCTCTCTCTCTCACACACACACACACACACACATACACTGTATCACAAAAAGAAAAAATGTAAGAGAGGCTAGGTACTGGCAGCTGGAGACAGTGGAATATATACCCTGACTTTTAATCTATTACTGGATTAAACATTGTTCAGATCAGCGCCCTCATGAGCTGGTAACCCTTGGAGATAGTCTCTCAGACACACTCAGGAGGTGTGCTTCAATACTCTATTAGGTGTCTCGCAATCCAGTCAAGTAGACAATCAAGATTAACCATTGTTATTGGTATTATTATTACTGCCCACCCCACTTGAGACAGGATCTCACATTGTAGCCCACTACACCTGGAATTCACTATGTAGCCCATCTTGGCTTTGCTCTCACAGCAATCTTCCTGCTTTAGTCTCCAAAGTGCCGGGATTACTTTGAGTTTTGAGTTACAATACCATTTTAACCTTTTTTAGGTTTTATTAAACTAAGAACTTTGTTACTCATCAAAATATATTTGCATGGTATTTTTACAAAAAGTTTCAATAAAGCCAGGCTGTGGTGGCACACGCCTTTAATCCCAGCACTCAGGAGGCAGGGGCAGGTGAATCGCTGTGAGTTCAAGGCCAACCTGGTCTACAAGAGCCAGTTCTAGGACAGGCTCCAAAGTGCAGAGAAACCCTGTCATGAAAAAAAAAAGTTCCAAATAAAAACACATTTAGAACCACATGCTTGATACAACATTCAAAGGATTCCAAATTAATAAAGAACAGAAAAAAAAGAACAATAAGAACAATGGGCAAAAAATTTAAATGGTCATATGGTAATATGAGAATAAGCCTTATTACTGGCAAAAAAAAAGTCAGTGAAGACAAAAATCAGATAATTTTTAACACTCTTTCAAATGAGATTATCAGATGGTACAGAAGATGCTGATTGTAGAATTTCTTATTCTTTCCAGGAGAGTCTAAAATTGTAGCAACACTTCTGGAAAATATTTGGTACAACTTATACAAACATATGTAGCTAAACATACATGGAAATTCTCTTCTGGCTTTAATCCCAAAAGAAAGTATCACTTAAACACGACAGAAAGCTATAATAACCTAGAAATGATTTAAATGTCTATTAGTTATTGTTGATGTATTTATTGCCTGTATATATTGTATATAGTTTTTCTTATATTGGTGGTAGCCTTATTTTTTATTTTAGACTAAAACGGGGAAATAGAGTGGCATTTCATTTGTATTTTAATAAATAAAGCTTGCCTGAGGATCACAAAAGTAAAACAGTCATACTGATCAGCCTTAGAGACTAGGCAGCAATGACACATACCTTTAATGCAAATAGCTACACTATCTTGCCATAGAAACCAGGTGGTAGTGGTATACACCCTTAATCTCAGAACTAGAGAGGATTATAAAATGGGAGGAGACAACTCTCAGGCTCACTCTCATTCTGAGGTGTCCTGGAGGCAGGGTCCCCATTTTTTGGACTGAGGTTGAGGTAAGAGACAGTGGCTGGCTGCTTTGCTTTCCTGATCCTCAGGTAAGCTTTATTTATTAAAATACAAGTGAAATACCACTATAATTAGTAGAAACATGGGAAATAAACCCTGTCATATTCACACAATAGCATGATATCCAAAGAATCACACAATCTTGAAAGATTATATAGAGAATGATTCTTTTTTTAAAAAAAAAACAAAAGACTTAAATTAATAATATTTTAGGAAACAAGAGATAAAAAAATAAGCCCTGTAAGTCAAAGGGATAATAGCAGAAAATAAAAGAAATAAAAAGAAAAGAAAGAAAAAGGCATAAAGGTGGGGAGACTGAAGAGTGATTGGCACTGTTGAATGGGACAACAGTTTCACAGACAATCAACCAGTGGTAAAGTGAAAGATGAGCAAATGCCTGCTGGACTATTAAAACATGAGTGTGTCAACAAAGACCTGCATGGATTGTTAATGTGAGTGTGTCAACAAAGACCTTCATGGATTGTTAATGTGAGTGTGTCAACAAAGACCTNTGTGAGTGTGTCAACAAAGACCTGCATGGATTGTTATTGTGAGTGTGTCAACAAAGACCTGCATGGATTGTTATTGTGAGTGTGTCAACAAAGACCTTCATGGATTGTTAATGTGAGTGTGTCAACAAAGGCCTTCATGGATTGTTAATGTGAGTGTGTCAACAAAGGCCTGCATGGATTGTTATTGTGAGTGTGTCAACAAAAGCCTTCATGAATTGTTATTGTGAGTGTGTCAACAAAGGCCTGCATGGATTGTTATTGTGAGTGTGTTAACAAAGGCCTGCATGGATTGTTAATGTCAGTGTGTCAACGAAGGCCTTCATGGACTGCTAATGTAAGTGTGTCAATGAAGGCCTGACTGGACTGTTAACTTGAGTGTGGCGACAAAGGCCTGCATTGTAATGACCACGAGAGGCAGCGAGTCCCAGGCAGGGAGCCCCATGGTGGGTGAAAGACCTCAACTGGGAAACCAGTCCCATGAGGAGAGACAGACAAATGGGCACACCATGAGACCATGCCACAGGTCTCTGAAGGTGGCTGGTTCCAGGCAGTGAGCCACGTGGCAGGCAAGAGATAGAGACATGGATGCCATGCAGAGTTACGTTGGATATTTATTTAGTGGGTTATGGAAGGGAAGGGGAGAAAGGGGAAGAGCAGAGAGAAAGACAGAGAGAGACAGAGAAGGGGGATGGGAAGAAGTGGGGAGAAGAGAGAGACAGAAGCTACCTCTGAGAGAAAGAGAGAGAGAGAGAGAGAGAGAGAGAGAGAGAGAGGAGAGAACAGGAGAACAGACAAACAGACAGATGGACGATCAGCTTGCCTAGGCAGACAAGGGAGGGAGTGGGCTTGTCTCTTAAAGTGGACAAATCATTACATGCATGGGTCGTTGATGCGACTGTGTCAATGAAGGCCTGTGTGGATCGTTAACATGACTCTGTCCTGAATCTGAGGTTGTGACCATCTACTTCTGTGTACAACTTGAGGTACAATTTTTAAAGATGAAGATAAAAATTAATAGCAATCTCAGATTAAAGTTTTCTTTAAATACAGGTTTATTATAAGGAAAAGTTAGAAAAAGAAATCTGACTACATTAAGTATCTTCTTTGTGTATGACCCAGCCATGTTAAGCTTAATAGAGGCCTGAGTCTTAGTAGTTTTCCCCGAGATAATATCTGGTTACAGGAAGGACCACAAACTGAGATTACCCAAGCACCACCCAGGAACAGACGATCCAAAGGAAATTTCTAGCATCACCTGCCAGCACACATTCACCAGGATTCCCCTAGAAAAATGTCAGCCAATCAGGTGTCCTGAACCTAAGAAATCCCTCACTCCCACCTTTACTACTACAAAAACCCAACCCTAACTGAGATCAGGGCTCTCCAATCATTTCAGTATGTCGGCCACATGGAGATTCTGATTTTGCCAACTTGTGTCAAATAAAGGCTCTTTACTTTTACATATGGGACTCAGTCTCCTTGTTGTTTTTTGGGGGACTTCACAGATCTGGGCATAACACTTTGCAAGTTTGAGGAGATGCAATACTGATTGATTCTCACTATTGATTGTAGTGGCATTTCATTTTTATTTTAATAAATAAAGCTGCCTGGATCAGAAAAGTAAAACAGCCACCCTGGCCAGCCTTATAGACCAGGCAGCAATGACACATACCTTTAATCCCAGTAGAAAGAATTATAAAATGGGAGGAGACAGTTCTCAGTCTCAGAGTCTTGTTCTGAGATTCCTGGAGGCAGGATTGCCATTTTTGGATTGAGGTTGACGTAAAAGCCAGTGTCTGACTGGTTTTTTTTTTCAGACTGTCTAGGTTGAACCCCAGTTTCAATCTCTGAATTTTTATTAATCGTGCTTCAATTGATAGAAAGGCAAATGACTAGTAAAAATATAAGCACAACAGACTGAAAAAGATAATCTAGTCAATAAAACTGTACAGGTAACAGAAACAATAAGAAATTTCAACAAAGGCAATGTAGTAACTGTCAGAAGAAATACCAATTGCCATAATCAACTTGTGAGAATTAAAAGAAGGTAAAATAAAACTAGACATAGTTGTTGTGAATTAGGTCGGTACGATAAATAACCAGGCCAGCTCAAGAATAACAATTATATTTTAATGGTTATAAGGGGAAACTCATGCTACAAGAGTGGGAGGTCTGACTTCCTATCTGTCCGGCAGGAGCCACGCAGAGAGAGAGAGAGCACACCTGGTTTTCTTCCTGGGTTCCAGATAGCCATGCCTTAACTAGGTGTGATTGGTTAACAGAGCTTCCCCACCACATAGTAGTGGATGATTTTAATGCCAGCATTTGGGAGGCAAAGGCAGGAGGATCTCTGGGAGTTTAAGGCCAGGCAGAGCTACATAGTGAGATCCTGTCTTGGAAAAGCAAAAACAAACTCCAAAACCAGAACAAAACAAAACCAAAGAAGGTGCAACAAACCTTCAATATTATTATTTTTAAATTATTCATTTAGAAAGTTTTAAAATGTGCCCAAATTAAGATGTGACATTTGAGATAATAACATTAATATAGTACTCACATATATTTACTTTATGAGATTTAGGAGGCATATGAACAAATTGGTCAGTATATAAATGTATGTGACTTAGCTAAAAAATACAAGTTGCCACTGAGTAATGGCCCATTCTTTTCTTTACCAGAGTCTAAGCAGAGACTTCCTAAAATAAAAAGTTTCCATCTAAGATTGAGAGTCTCAGAAAGCACAAGTAATCTTTCCACATTACAAAGCCCTTAAATCATTCTTCTAGAATTCAAATACTGACTACTGACTCAGGACCAAACATTTAATCAACAGATTATCTCTGATATCTCAGTCTTCAGGAAATAATAAAATCTATATTAGAGCATATAAGACAACCCAGGGATAAAGGAAAATGGTAAGTGTGTGCAATCTTTCCCCTCTTTGAATATTTCCATTTTCACAAGATAGGCCAATGGCTGTTGAGATTGATTACATGATAAGAACAAAATCATACTGGTCCTTTACTGCCCTCTGATGGAAGATACACATAGGTACACAGAAGCTTCCACCAGTAACTGTAGGCTCATTCGTTAACCTTACATGTAGATGTATTAGAACATATAAGGATTACAATGAGTGTTTGTAGAACTGAGCTGCAGACTTTACTGACAGTTGGTGTTTACTTAAATAAATAATCACTCTATGAAATAATCTTTTCGGGGGCTGGTAAATGGGTTAGCAGGTAAGAGCATGAGCTGCTCCGGCAGAAGACTGAGGTTGGGTTCCTAGCATCCATGTGGCAGCTCACAACAATCTATAGCTCCATTTCCAGGGGAACCAATGCCCTCTTCTGGTCTCCACCAGCAACCCATAATCATTAACACACAGACATACATAAAGGCAGACATTCATACACGTGAAGTAGAAATAAATAAATCTTAAAAAAATCTTTGTAGCATATAAATTCATACATATAACATTATTTGATATTATATTAAATTATATCATATAGTCAACTTATACACAGGATGGTAAAAATTAATATTATCTAAAACTTCAGTTTAATATTTTGTTTTGAGAAGCATTGCCTTTTTAAAAGCTGAAAGATAACCAATAGTGAAAATGAATGAGGGTTTTCCAATTGTCTTCTCTTTAGTTTGTTGGCTGTGCCTATAATCTCTCTCAGTAGCCTGAACTTTGAAATGAGCAAGCCTAACTCGTCTCAAAAAAATAAAAAAAATCTATGAAGAATCTACATAGCATGGGGTTATCACAAATTTTAAAAAAAAGGCAAAAGCTAACTAGAATAAGATAATCATCAAAAGTATTTTTTGGATATTGTGTCTGTTGCCACAACCCATGCTGACAAGTCTGTGCCAGCTCCTTCAAGGGCTTTGCTTCCTGCTCATATAGCCTTCCTACTTTCTTTACTTGTAATTAAGTTTTTAGCCTTTTGAAGTTTCATATGTGTATACAATGAAATTTAGTCTTCCATGTTATCAATGACATCATACAATTAAGGTCTAAACTTGTTACATGATTTCACCAAATGCACTTCATGGATACTTGGTGTGGGACAATGGTCTGTATTCTGTCAATTATATTTTAAATAAACGCTGATTGGCCAGTAGCCAGGCAGAAAGTATAGGCGGGACAATCAGACAGGAGGTAGAGGCAGGTCAATGAGAACAGGAGAATTCTGGAAAGAGGAAAGCCCATTCCTCTGCAGTTGTGACCCTGCCACAGAAGAAGCAAGATGTGACTGCCTCGCTGAAAAAGGTACCAAGACATGTGGCTAGCATAGACAAGAATAATGGGCTAATACAATTATAAGAGTTAATAAGAAGCCTGGGCTAATGGGCCAATCAGTTTATAATTATGTAGACCTCTGTGTGATTTCTTTGGGACTTAACAACTGCAGGAACCAGACAGGACAGAAACCTCAGACAACAGATACCTATTGCTCTGTTCAGTATTGTCAGGACTTAACCAGAATGATAGAATACGTATGGTCTAATCACAAAATCATTTGTAGGCTAGTAATACTAGTGTCACTCCCATGTGCAAAAATCTTGGTTGCTAGCTGAGAATTTGGAGGGAGTGACTGGATCCTGAGGTGCTGCAGGAACTTCTTCAGCCAGTAGCCTTTAAGATACCAGCTCTCATGGGTGTGGCCTCTCTCTTATACTATAAATGCTGATGTAAAGTGCACAATCACTCTCTCTTCTGACTAGCTACTGAATTCGGTTCCTGTTCCCTGTTCATTAAGAGGACTGTGATCTACGAGTCTGTCCCTCAATTCTGAGCTAGTGTAGGATTATTTTGTAACTTTCATCATCATCTGGTGCCCAACATAAATCCCAACTCCATGCCTCTGAGGTATAGGGTTGGGATTGGGGGTAGAAATTATATAGACTTGGGGATCTCTCTCTAAGAAAAAAAAGAGAGAGAAATTGGATGGGGGTAGACTAGTGTGAGTTTACTTTCACTAACAATAATAGTAACAGAGCAAATACTTGTGAGCTATTATTTATAAGCAATTTGCATTGGTATAGATTCTTGTATACTGATACAAATTAAAATTATATTGAATATGTTCCTATTTCTGTTTACAATATTTGTACACATAGGCAAAGTTATTTTGTCATATTGTATGCATGCATGCTTCTACCTCTACTTAAGACATTTTACATATTGATACAATTTTAGGGTATATTTATCATATTGCAATATACATTTTTACCTCTGATCAAGATACTTATACATTGTTTACATTTTGAAGTCATTGTCCTCATTTTTCACAGTTATTTAAAGATTTTTTAACATTCTAATATGAAGTCTTAGTCTTTAAGCCATATAAGAACTAAGAATGATAGACTGATAGTCATCCATGTTTGTCATACTTATAGTTAGACTAATCAGACTTATAGTTAGATACATAGAGATTGTGTTCCACATAGATGGGTAACCTTCAACTACTTCAAAGAACTGTAGAACATGGCATTTAAATAAATTAGGGTTCTGTTGACATGAGACACAATTGCTCCTGGTAGCACCGATCTATTCCAGAAAGAATGTTGAACATCAAAGACACTCCACTTGGAGCTTGTTTTCTTCTTGGAAAAACTGGCATTTGGGCAAGGAACTGCCCATGCCTCGACCACTGACAAGATGCACAGTGTCCAGACAGGACAAGAATGATACAAGAAAAAAGACTGTCAAATCTTGCTAAGGCTGAGTAAGATGGTTTTGAAACATTTCCTGCCTCTGATTGTAAATATTGTCCAGTTGCCAATCAAAATACACATTTCCTTTAACTGACTACCACAGCTATAGCCCAGTGTTTTATTAGGAAAGCAATAGATTGTTTTAAGGAAAGTACAGGAAAGATAAGTTCACATGTATATCAGGACCAGAGGAAAGCTACCATTCAGATAAGAGGTCTCCTGGAACTGATGCTCAAGACAGTGTCTGAAGAATGAGTTGTAGTCATAACAAAGAGAAATTTGTGCAGGAGAAATAAGAAAAACTGTAGGCCTCCAGGGAAGAAGTATAGCATATTTGAGGATTACCATGAACACGCACTCGTGCTTCACTGAATTGTGCCTGAAAACAGAGAATGACATTAGCAGGGCTCAAATCATCAAGGCCATGACAAGGCATATTAAAAAGTTTGACTTTATATGAAGTGTTATTTTCCAGGCACATGGTTTGCAGCTAGAGAATGGCATTGTGCTTTGACAGTGTATTCTGGTTTCTGGGTGGGAAAGAACTTGGAGCAAAGCAAAGACAGAAGTAGAAAAGTCAGAGAAGAGATAACTGCAGGAATGATTTGAACACTGTATTAGGGTTCTCTAGAGGAGCAGAACAGATATACATGGGATGTATTAGAGTGGCTTACAGGCTATGGTCCAGCTAATTCAACAATGGCTGTCTACCAAAGGAATTCAAGAATCCAGTAGTTGCTCAGTCCACGAGGCTGGATGTCTCTTCAGGTTTTCAATACATGCCAGAATACTGAAGAAGTCGGCTCTACTGTCAGTGAAGGAATGAACTTGCCAGCAGGAGCATGAGAAGAAGCAGGCAAAGAGCAAGTGCTTCCTTCCTTCTTCCACATCCATCATATAGGCTATCACCAGAAGGTGTAGCCCAGGTTTATAGTGGACCTTCCCACCATAAATGATCTGGGATCTAGGGTGGGTCTTCCCACTTCTAATTATTTAATTGAGAAAAATTCCTCACAAGTGTACCCAGTCACTTGGGTTTTAGTTAATTCCTAATGTAGTCAAAGTGACAGCCAAGAACCTGTATGAGGTTCTCAACAAACTTGGCCCTGTTAACGTTCCCTCACTGCGGGTGGAGGTGGGGGTGTCATTGGACCTTAAACTGAGGTTCCAGCCACTCCTTCCCTTCCTGCACAAAATTCTGCCCCAGAATTGCATGTCCATGGAGGACACAGAGGGTAGAAGGTGAGTAATGAAGAAAGGACTCCAACTTCGCAGCTTTCAAGAGAATGTCATCCATGCCCAGACGGGACTTTTCAGCACGTTTGGGGTTATTCGCACTCTTCACATATGTTCCAATAAGTAAACCCAATAAACTAATTGGTTTCCAAGCTAGATTTGGGTGGATTCATTTCTTTGTTTGGTTGTTGGTGTTCTACTTGGGGAAAACAGACACATTCATGTCTCAGGAAAAGTAACAAAGATTCGCAAGACCAAGACTTAGACTGAGAATGTGCTACTGGAATTCAGGGAGGCAGATAAATTCACTGTTTTGGTGGTAAAATGAATAGTGCTTGCTGATACTTGATGATAATCCTGAAGAACTTGATGATGATTTAAACAGCTGATGAATGAAGCTGGAATGTACTGAGGTAAGGAAGATGGGAGACAATTTAGCAGAGAGAAAGAATAAGAATAACGTTTTAGCCAAGTTCCATGCAATCTTCCTTCCCTCTTACTTCATTTATTTGATTTTTGAGATGGGTTTCTGTTGAGGATCAACCTCAGCAAAAAAAAAAAACACTTCTTGCCAGGGTAGAAGCATGGGAAAATAAAGACACAAACCACAAGACAATATCGGGAGGGAGTTTCAGGAATTATACAGATCCTGAAAATCACCCACGATTATTTTTTCACAGCTTTTATATGAAACTTAAACTGGGGGAGATGGTAACAAAGCCTTCTTAACATGACAGCCCGAGACTTCCCTTATCAGCATTCTGTTGCCTAGGTAGCAGGATGACTTAAGCCACGGTTTACTCATGTACACTTGGTCCCGTAGGCAGAAAATACTGCTTCCCAAGGTGATCTCATAGTTAAAATGGAAGGGGCAGAAGTACATTGGCATATCCTGATCACCTGTCAGGATGGTGCTGAGTTTTCTTCAAAAGAGCCAGGCAATCACCTCCTGAGTTAGAAGGTGAAAATTACTCCTGTTAGTCTCTCAAGTTCTCTGACCACCAGACAATGGTGAGATATGGGTCTGCATTTCTCAGCTCCCACAGGTTGCATGTAGCCCAGGTTGGCCCCTAATTCACTTTGTAGCTTGGAATTATCTTGAGTTTCTGATTTTCCTACCTTCTTCTGCTAAGTGCTGGGAAAAGTGATATGCGCCACTGTCGGGGACCGTTGCCCCAATATAGAAACTGGTGTTTTTCCCCAAATGTGTCCCTGGAGACGCGTGGAAGGAAACAGGCTTTCACACCATTACAGTTTTAAAGGCCGCTTTAGACTTCTCCTTACAGTGTGACCTGTTTATTTCTCTCTATCCCAAACA
The DNA here is from genome assembly GCA_028555095.1 of Dicrostonyx torquatus. Lineage (NCBI taxonomy): Eukaryota > Metazoa > Chordata > Mammalia > Rodentia > Cricetidae > Dicrostonyx > Dicrostonyx torquatus. Next base: position 10,919,670 of record JAQHUG010000008.1, read on the forward strand.
ATTTCTCCTCTGAATGCCCCCTCCCTCTAGAGGAATTTTTCTATTCCTTTATTCCCTTTTCTGGGGCACCTCCCCCAGCACCCACACCTGCATTCTTTCACCAGCTTTGAGATAGCCACTTCTCATGGAGCAATCTACAAATAAAAAGGAAGGCTGGAGGAGAACCTTCATCTATTGTCTTTCTAAATTGTCAGCCTTCAGCTAGGAAGCTGCATGGCGTCCTCAGGCTGGCAGGTATCAGAGCCCACATGCCACCATGTCAAGTTTCAGTAAAAGATTCCTAAAAGACAGTCAATAAATATATCAAAAACTCAGCATATAATTGGCAAAAATAGCGGAAACGCACGTGTTGTGGGATTTCAATCCCCTTGGCCAATGGCTTTTGGGGATTATGACTCCTAGGGTATGTGGTCTTATCTGTGGACAGGACAATTCATAAGTTTAGGGAGAAGGTCTCATGCTCTCTTGTTCCCACATTCCCTTGGGTGGTTGGAGCAGAGCAGGTGACTTGCTCTTCACCCCTGGACAGAATGACTGGATGATTGGATTGGACAAAGGCAGCTGAATCAGAAACAGCCTCTAAACCATTCTGTATCAGTGAGTAGTTACCCCTATTTTATACCTAAATAAACTCTTGAGAACCCTTAACAGACTCTTGTGTCATCACACTACAGGTGTGAGACTCTTTAAAAGAATGTGCAGAGTAAGAAGCTGTGACTTAAGTGTCAAATACAGGAGGAAGAGTCATTGAGACCTAGGTCAGAGGAAAGGCAAGAGTGCATCATGCTAGGTGCACATCTTTTGTAATCATCCCTTAAACACTCGTGTTCTCTCTGGGCAGTGATTTCAGCATCAACTTCATGTTTTATTCCACATAGCAGTGGCCACTTAGCCTGCATGGCTTACCGGCAACCTAGACCCATGTATACCTCTCCCAGAAACTGCAATGCATTCTTTTATCCTTTAATAGTTTTCAAGGCATCTCCATAGTCACATGGTTAATCCCATTCATCGAGTCATCGAGCATATGTGTCACTCCACAGCCCTGGATTCTCCTATGGACAGCTCATTCTCGGCTCATTCATGGCTGCATGTCCTATCTATCACCCATTATAGGGAGCACACAGACACTACTGTAACAAAGAAAGCATATAATCTGAAGCCACAAAGGAAAAGATAGCCACATGGGAATTGCTCCTTACGGATACTCCATCCCACACAGATCAGTCACTTGACCTACGGCAAGGTCATCTAACCACTCCTTCCCAAGTCACTTTTGGGACCTGTCAGTCCTTAAGAAGCCAGTTGTGTTGTGTGACCTTTCCGGAGGAGATGAGAACAATGTACTCATCCCTCGTAGGGAACTAATGACAGAGCAAAGAAATAACTCCATCAAAACCCAACTTGGCAAACTAATAAATTGATCTACCTTCCAGGCAGACTCTCCTTAGCAGTTAATACCACTTGTTATGCTTTAGGTGGGAATGAAACTTAAGAGTCTGGGAAGCTGTTTCTTTCCTGAGTATCAGTTTGGAACTTGGTGAGTCAGTCTCTCTCTCTCTCTCTCTCTCTCTCTCTCTCTCTCTCTCTCTCTCTCTCTCTCTCTCTTTCTCTCTCTCCCTCTCTCAAAAGTTTCACTATGCAGCTCGTGGAAGATTTTCCTGCCTCTGCCTCCTGAATTAAGGACCGGGCCCCCCACAACAGGGACTTTCTGAGTCTCAAGGAACCTCCAACCAGGATGAAATCACTTCACAGCAGAGCAGAGCAAAGCTTTAGAAATTACCTCAGTTTTCAGGTAGGTTGTTTTCTAATTTTCTGAGAAATCATCACACTGATATCCAAAAGGGCTGTACCAGCTTGTACTCCCACCAGCAATGCAGGAGTGTTCCCTTTACCCCACACCCTCTCCAGCATAGGTTGTCATCAGTGTTTTTGATTTTGGCCATTCTTACAGGTGTGAGATGGAATCTCAGAGTTGTATTGATTTGCATTTCTCTGATGTCTAAGGATGTTGAGCACTTCCTTAAGTGGCTTTCAGCCATTTTAGATTCCTCTGTTGAGAGTTCTCTGTTTAGGTCTGTACTCCATTTTTTTAAATTGGATTATTTCTTCCTTTGATGGCCAATTTCTTGAGTTCTTTGTATATTTTAGTGATCAGACCTCTGTCTGATGTGGGGTTGGTGAAGATCTTTTCCCATTCTGTAGGTAGCCATTTTGTCTTGTTGACCATGTCTTTTGCTTTACAGAAGCTTTTCCATTTCAGGAGGTCCCATTTATTAATTGTTTCTCCCAGCAATACCACTTTTGTGTATATACACTCAATCGTATCACAAGGACATGTGCTCAACTATGTTCATAGCAGCATTGTTTGTCATAGCCAGAACCTGGAAACAACCTAAATGCCCCTCGACCGCAAAATGGATAAGGAAAATGTGGTACATTTATATAATGGATTACTACCCAACAGAAAAAAAATAATATCTTGAAATTTTTAGGCAAATGGATGGAGCTAGAAAACATCATAGAGTGAAATAACCTAGACCCAGAAAGACAATTATCTTATATACTCGCTCATAAGTGGTTTTAAAACATAAAACAAAGAAAACCAGCCTACAAATCACAATCCCAGAGAACCTAGACAGCAACAAGGATGCTAAGAGAGACATACATAGATCTACATGGGTAGTAAAAAATGACAAGATCTCCTGAGTAAATTGGGAACATGGGGACCATGGAAGAGGATTAAAGGGGAGGGGAGCAGAGAAAAATGTATAGCTCAATAAAATAAATAAAATCAATTTTAAAAAAGTAAAAAATGACCTTGTCGTGCAGGACAATTGTCTATATTCTGTCAATTATGTTTTAAATAAACGCTGATTGGCCAGTAGCCAGGCAGGAAGTATAAGCAGAACAACCAGACAGCAAGTAGAGGCAGGTCAATGAGAACAGGAGAATTCTGGGAAGGAGGAAGCCCATTCCTCCCCAGTCCTGTCCAGACACAGAAGAAGGAAGATGTGACCTGCACCGCTGAAAAAGATACCGAGCCATGTGGCTAACATATACTAGAATAATGGGCTAATATAAGTTATAAGAGTTAATAAGAAGCCTGAGCTAATGGGCCAATCAGTTTATAACTTATGTAGAACTTTGTGTGATTTTCTTTGGGGGCTAAATGGCTGTGGGACCTAGTGGGAGGACAGAAACCAGGCAGGACAGAAAACCCTGACAACAACCTTGGATTTTCTAGATTGCAAAACAAATGGGTCTTATACCATTACAGAACACCAAGATAAGATGATCTTACTGTCTATAATCTAATCTTTATACTTCATTACAAGTTTTCTTTGATCAATTTTGTGTATTCATTTCTTTGTCTGAAGTTCCAAGCAAACATATAGGGGTTCAGCTGTCTCTACACATGGGAAAATTCCAGTCTGTGGGGAGATGTGTATGCAGAGTGACAGGAGACTCATAAAAGTTTCAATTACCATGTGAACACCAAGAAAATGATTCTAATTCTGATTGGGAGTATGGAAAATAGAGAGATAGTATATGGGCAAATGCAGTTCAGAAGAAATGTACTTTTTCACATTGAACTTGATGGACTTTTTTTTCTTTGGGGGAGGGAGCTCAAGGTTCAGGGAGGTAGTGGACCTGAGAGAAATGGGTGATGAGTGTGATAGGGGTGCATTGTACAAAATTCCAAAAAAAAACAATAAAAATATTAAGTTGGAAAAGTAAAGAAAAAGAAATTATCTCAGATAGCAAATTGAATTTCACAAGGGAAAAAGCAAACAAAATCTGGGAGGATAAAGTTAACGTAACAGAAGCTATAAATTCATATTTGACCATTTCAGTTCTTCCATTTCCTTAAAAGACCTAAGAGCAATAATTATAAAAAACGTATTAGTTAGTTTAGTGTTTCTACCATACACAATAAAGAAGCAATCAACTATATTAGAGTAGGATTTCCATAGCTCACTGGAACTAAATTAGTAACTCCAGCTCTGGTGAGCAAAGATGTACATGCTAAGCCAGCCCAAGGATGAATAAGATGGAAATCAGCTTTTAAGTGAAAATGTATCACTAAAGAAATTTTAATGCGGGCTGGAGAGATGGTTCAGAGGTTAAGAGCAATGACTTCTGGCTGCTTTTCCAGAGGTCCTGAGTTCAATTCCCAGCAACCACATGGTGACTCACAACCATCTGTAATGAGGTCTGATGCCCTCTTCTGGTGAGTAGACATATATGCAGACAGAACACTATATATAGTAGGTAAAAATCTTAAAAAATGTTTACTAATAAACTATGGATTTATATGACAAAAAAGAAATTTTAATGCTATATTATAGTCACTGGATACAAAAGAAAGTCATAGAAGAGGGCTAGAGGAACAAAAATGTTAGAAAACAAAACATGGCAGACAAATCTAACTGCCTAATACCCATGTTAAATGTGATCAGATTAACCAATCAAGATGCAGAGATGGTTACACTAGATTTTACCTCTTTTTTTTTTAAGAAACAAGATCCAATAAAATGTCTCTAGAGGAGACATTAGATTGGCTGGCATGGCTTATGCAAGCATCAACCAGGATAAAGGCTACACCAGAAACTTCATAGTAAAATCATTACTAGTGAAATGCAGAGTTCTAGTTTCATCCTGTGGCTGTGATAAAATACTCTGGCCAAAAGCAATCTAGGGGAAGACAGGATTTATTTGGGTGATACTTTCAGATCACAATGCATCATAGAGGTAAGTCAGGGCAAGAACTCACGCATGAACAAAAAGACAGACCTAACTCTAACCAGGAAACTCGCTCACAGCCAGAAATAGCAGAAACCATGGAGGCATACTCCTTGCTGCATGATCATAGGCTCATGCTTAGTTTTTTTAGAGTCAAGGTTGCCTGTCCAGGGAAGAGTGTTGCCAGCAGTAGGATGGCCCTCCTACCTGAACTGACAATCAAGGCAGGCTCCTAAGCCAATCTACTCTCAAGAATGCTGTGATTGAGACTCCTTTCTCTGATGACTCTATGCTACATTAAACTGACAGTGTAGCTAACTAGGACACACGGGTACATTTTTATGATGACAAAGTATTGAATTGTTATGCAGGTATTACGCTGGCAAGTATATCCACATTAAAAATAGAGAATCAAATATTACATATATGGTTTAAAAAAAAAAGGAAAAGGGAAAGGCACCTCAACAATAGCTGAACTCTTTGAGACCCGACTTTCTTTTTTATTTTGTTTGAGACCAGGTCTTCTGTGACTCAGGCTGACCTCAAGCTCACCAAGTAGCATGGGATGACCTGGATACCTGCCTCCACTGCCCAAACATTGGGATCACAGGTGTGAACTACTGTATTTGGTCCTAAGACTCAACTGTCTTTCTTTCTTGTATGTCTTATCTTTGTGTGTGTGTGTGTGTGTGTGTGAGCATGCACATGCATACATGCTAGGAATTGAACTTAGGTGAAGCATGATTAATAAAAACTCAGAGAGAGAAATTGGGGTTCAACCCAAAGACCAGAAAAGCAAAGCAGCCAGACACTGGTTCTTACCTTGACCTCAGTCAGAAAATGGTGATCCTGCCTCCAGGAATCTCAGAATGATACTGTACCTAAGAGTTGTTTCCTTTCATTTTACAATCCTCTTTAGTGCTGGGATTAAAAACATGCACCACCTGGTTTCTATGGCAAACTAGTGTGGCTACTGAGATTAAAGGTGTGTGTTATTGTGGCTCCTGGGATTAAAAATGTGTATCACTGTGGCTATTGGGATTAAAGGTGTGTGCTGTTGTGGCTACTGGGATTTAAGGTGTGTGTCATTGCTACTTGGTCTGTAAGGCTGTCCAGTGTGGCTGTTTTACTTTTCTGATCCTCAGGCAAGTTTTATTTATTAAAATAGAAGTGAAATGCCACTATACATCGGGCCTCATACATGCTAAGCAAATGTTCTGTCACTGAGCTATAATATAGATAATTTTCAATTAGACACTTGGTTTGGGATTAAATAGACATAATTATTCATTGCTATTTAATTTCTTATAATAATTTTATGCAATGAGACTATTTTCCATGTTACTGATTTATAAGATTAGTAAAGTTAAAAAAAATAAGTTATGCACAGTTACATAGTAAATGATGAGGCCTAAGTCTGAAATGCCATGTTCTAAACACTGTTCTAACTATTGCTTCATTAGTTATGTAGATAGCACAGAGCTGATATGAGCTAGGCCTCTTGTAACAAGGACAGAAATGCTCACTAAAACTAAAATTAAGTAAAAATTATTGTTACTTCAGAAAGCAAATCATTACAAATTATGGAAGGAGGTCTGCTTGTTCGTCCCGGCTGCCCAGCCGTCCAGAACCGAAATAATCACACAGAAATTGTATTAATTAAAACACTGCTTGGCCCATCAGCTCTAACTTCTTATTCTTACATATTAATTTAACCCATTTCTATTAATCTGTATATTACCACGAGGTCATGGCCTACCAGCAAAGTTTCAGCATGTCCATCTCTGGCAGCAGATCTACGGCGCCTCCCTGACTTTGCCTTCTTCCTCCTAGCATTCTGTTTAGTTTTCCCTGCCTACCTAAGTTCTGTCCTATCAACAGGCCACTGCAGTTTCTTTATTCATTAATTGTAATCACAGCACACAGAGGGGACTCCCACATTATGTATGTTCTATACTGAGGGTATAAAACACTAGAACTAAATTTCTACCCCTCCAAGCATCTAGAATCAGCTCTTTTCTTACATTGCTGTTAAATACTAAAGGCAACCACCCAAGCTAACACATTTTTAAAATACGGTACCGGGGTTAGAACCCAGGACCTTGTACAAGCTACCAATGTGCTTTACCACACTGAACTATCAATCCTCAAGCAAAACACTTCTTTTTTTTAAGATTTATTTATTATGTATATAGTGTTCTGCCTGCAAGCCTGCAGGCCAGAATAGGGCATCAGATTTCATTGTAGATGGCTGTGAGCCACCATGTAGCTGCTGGGAACTAAACTCAGGACCTCTGGAAGAGCAGCCTAACCTCTGAGCCATCTCTCCAGCCCCAAGATAACATGCTTTTTAAAATGAGATACTGAGGTTAGAACTCAGGGTTTGTACAAGCTACCCATGTGCTTTACCACTGTACTATCAATCCTCAAGCCAAAACTTCTAAGTGGCTTTCTTTTTCTTATACCCAACACATTAGTAAATCCTATAACTTGTCCCTTCATAATTTATCTCCATCTCACCACATTACCTCTCTTACAGCAATCTAAACTACCATCATCTCAGTGAAATTCCTAGATTACTTCTTCACTGAGGCAACACAGATCCCCAGAAATCTATTTCCACAAAGCAGTCAAGCAAATCTTCTAGGACAAATCTAATCATGTAACCCTGTGATTTTCCCCAAGTTACTTCATGCAGTCAATTTGTAATGAAATTCAAATTCTACAGCTCTTTATGGCTTTATCCCCACACCTTTAATATATCTCTCTCTGTCTGTCTCTCTCTCCAATCCTGTTTTTCTACATATTCCTGGAATTATGTAGACCAGGGTGACCTTAAACTCAGATATCTGCCTGCCTCTGCCTCCTGGGTGCTGGGATTAAAGGTGTGTGCCATTACTCAATGTAATCATCCAGCCCCGAGCTTTACCTTTTTGTCCTTTCTGCCTTAATTTCATCTTCACTATCCTAACCAAATTACTAAACCAAATTCATAATATAATTCTATTTTGAAAAACATAATACACATATGCATAAATCTGAGAAAGGATATTTCCAAACATGAACAATCATAGGTAAAAAGATTACAATTAATTTTTTCTTAATGTAAAAAAGTTAATTTTTAATTCCAACATTTGCTAAACCAAAACAAGAAAAGGCATCAAACCCTTTGCATCTAGTATGGCAACAGAGTAACCGGCTCCCAGATCTTAGCACAACCTATGCCATGTTGGAAGCACCATTCTTATCTTAGAACCTAGCACATAGGTCCCAAAAACCTGCCAAAACTGTAACATCAAACTAACCCATGAAAGACCTGGCCCATGATTCCAGGATCCAGGAAAGTCTCTAAATGGTCACCTTGCTTTTTGGCTTGTGTAGTTTTTCTCCCTTACTGTTCCTGTTAATCAAAGTGTGACAACCAGATGTGGGTTTTGTGCATAAAGGACAAAAAGAGGTAAAGCTCGGGGCTGGATGATTTGGGTAAGTTCCCTACACAGTCGCCAGCAGGCAATACAGATTTTCTATGTGTCCTTTAGTGGAGTTCCCATGCAATGCTAGTACTTATACATAGAATATACAGAAATATATCATATGTCACCAAAATAAATCACACAAGAAATGCTTAGTAACTACTATTTATTAATATAGACATTTTGGTCATTATTTTATTTTTATACAGTGAGAACTACTATCCCCATATTACTGATTGGTAAAACTAGAAAAATATAAAAGTGAGTTATCCTTAGCTACACCATAAATGAAGAAGCCTTTATTGATATAAATCTTAGGTTCTTTAAAAAAAATATTTTTATTACATCTTATTTGTGTGTGCATGAACAGAGGTCATTAGACAATTCGTGAGGGGGTATGAGTATTGAACCTAGCCTTAGGCCTCTTGGCAGGCATCTTTTCCCACTGAGCTACCTCACCAGCCAGCCCCCTTGGTTTTTCTAAACACTGTTCTGTTTCTCTTTATAGTTATAACAGCGCAAAAGCTGATACAATCTAGACACCTAGTAACAAGAAAAACAATGCAGCTAGATGTTTGCCAAACCAGAATGACATAAACACTGAGAGCTATCACATCAGAGAGCAAACTATGTCAGTGTGAACACAAGCGTGAGAAAATTAAATATTTCACATAGGAAAAGACTAAAAATAAACCGGCATGTTCTTGTTTGTTCAATGTGGGTAACGGAGGGAGAGTTTTCTTTACTTTGCGTTTGCCCCGTTTTCATAAATGCACCAGAACTGCTTCTAAACAACAAAAAGCTAAATTAAGACAGGAGGCATGATGCCTCCTCACGCGTGTTAACATCAGTTTGGCGTCTTCCCACAAAACTTCGAATTCCAACTATAAACTCAAGTGCTGTCCACTTGGTTGGCGTTCTACATCCTTCAAAGACATCTGGAAACTACAAGAGTCAAAGGAATTTATGATGCCCGTAATTTGTTGGTAGTCTGTCACAATGAGCCTATTAAGAGCTTAATGGGATTGATGACTATCTACCTTTTAGAAGGTACGAGTTTAATAGCTTTCCACGGGAATAAACTTAACTCAAAGATATTTCCCAATTATTTCAGGACGTGCATCTCGTTAAAAAACAATACTCGAAGCAAGCACAGGTGGTAGGAAAAGATGAAGCGTTCACAAAGACGCGCTTGCCTCCAAAGCCTCAACTTTTTGTGCGCCCGCGGCGTGCCAAGCGTTGTCTCCAGCGTCACCAAACAGGACGGAGCTCTACTGGAGGGAACTTGGGGTCCGCAGGGAAGCGCCAATCTCCGCTACCGCTCCGCTGACGTCGCAGGCAGAGAGGTCCCGGCTGGGGCTAGGAGGCGGAGACGTGCTGGGCAGAAGCCCGGAACTGGCAAAACCTCACTAGACCAGCCCACGGCAGTACGGTGGCATCAATGACCGCGGCCCGCTTTGAACACGCCCACGCGTTTCCCAGGACGCACGCACGCCTGTGTCTTTCTAGGTGCCAAAGACTTCCGGGAAGCTAGCGTGGCCTTGGAGCGTTCACTTCCGCCCCGCTCCGCGGAAACTGTGGCTATGGGTCAGGGCGTTCCGTTCCGCTACCAGGGCTCCCGAGGCGGAAAAAGTACTAGAAGGAACTTTTGGTCTGTCACTTGGTAAACGTTTCCTGAATGATTAATGTTTTATTCACCTTTACTAACTGTTAACTGTAACAATTTGGAATGTTTTAAACTTCTCTTTCGCTCCCAAACTGATAATAGCATAGAAATGAAATCTTCAAAGGAAAAATTTTGCCAAAAATTCCCTGACTGCTTTATTCTGTTCTTTTTGTTTTGTTCTGCCTTGTTTTCAAGATAGGGTTTCTCTGTAGCTTTAGAGCCTGTCCTGTTCTCAACTAGATCTTGTAGACCAGGCTGGCCTTGAACGCAGAGATTCTCCTGCCTCTGCCTCCTGAATGCTGGGATTAAAGGCACGTGCGCCACCACTGCCTGGCTTTATTCTGCTGTTTTAAGAAAGGTTTATGTAAATCTGAAATTGGTCATAGTTCGGTATTAGACAGCGTCCGTTATTTATCTTCTACTTTTCCCTTCCAAAATCAGAAAGCTTAATTCCCATATAAAGCAAACCACAAAGAACATATGGGCCGGGCGGTGGTGGTGCACACCTTTAATCCCAGCACTCGGGAGGCAGAGGCAGGCGGATCTCTGTGAGTTTGAGACCAGCCTGGTCTACAAGAGCTAGTTCCAGGACAGGCTCCAAAGCCACAGAGAAACCCTGTTTCGAAAAAAACCAAAAAAAAAAAAAAAAAACCCCAAAAAAAGAACATATGGTCAAAAGGGGACCTGGAGGAAATTCTGGCAGTTTAAAAGCTTTCGGCTACTCAGTCAGCAGCAGTAAGAGGCACATAGGTATTTTCCGCACTTCTGGGCCCCATCAAGAATCCGCTCCCAGAAATGCACGCTCAATTCCAGCATCCCACCCCTTTGCTCCTTACTCTTAAGTTTCTACACGGAAACACTTAGCTTCCCTATGGAGCTTCGCTCAAGTTAGAAAGGCCTTCATCCCCCGCTTGGGCGGCCCTAGCTCCGGAAGTGACGTCAAGGTAGCCTGGTCCCGCCCCCGGACGTAAGGTTTTTCTATCCGGATTCTTAGCGCGGACTCGGAGCGCTGCTTTTCTCTACGTGCTTTGCACATGCGCGACTGATTTTCCCTTCTTCCTCCGCTTCTACTGGCGTCCACGGTTCGCGGAGCCGCCGCCAGCGCGGCGGAGAAGTCGGGAAGTTCAAGATGGCCGCCGCGGAGTTCCCGTCGCTGCGGGAGCAGCCGGAGTAAGTGGACCGTGCTGGGGGCAGGGGGGTGGGCGCCGGGCCTGTGGGCCGCCGGCCGGGAGGCTGCCGCGACCTGCGCGACGGGCGGGAAAGTTCAGGCCTAACGGCGACAGCCAAACTTTGCCTTTTCGCCCGCCGTGGGTGGTGCGGTGGGAGGCGTGGGAGCGGCCCCGGCTTTGCTGCCCGTGGGGCCGCGGCTGTTGGGGCGCCGGCAGCGCGGCCTGCTGCGCGTCGTTGCCCAGGGAGGCGGCGGCTCGAGCGGCCTCTACAGGTCCAGTTCGGGTGGCGGCTGCGACTGCCGTGAGGTCGCGCCTTCGTGCTCCTCTCCCGGGGACGGTGGAGTTCCCTCGGCTCGACCCTCGGCGACCTCTGCGTGGGGGAACCGAGGGACAGTGGCTGCAGGCAGACCAAGCCCTACTTTACTAACGCGTACTGTAACGCTGCAGTCCGAGACGGAGGTGCCAGGGTCATACTTTTCGCCTGTCCCGGAAATTGTCTATGCTAGCGAAGTCCTTCGCCCTCTCCTGTTCAGCCAAAGCCCGGTATTTCTCTGCCCATCGGCAGCTTATTTCCAACTTCCAAACTTGAGGCAAAGTAAGGTACACTTCCAGGTTTTGAGGCCTGACAGTTTTTGCCCTAGTTTATTGCCTGTTCTGAAGACACATGGGAGAAATATTGGGAATTGTTGCTGCTTCTAAACCAGTCTAGTCTGTGTTTATAAGTAAGCTAATACAGAAGTCGTTGAGACCAAGTGAAAACAAATCCTCGAATAGGCAAAGGCTAGCCGTTGCTTAACTAAGAGCAGTGGTTTTATTTTTTCCTCGTGTTTATTGTAGGAAGCTTAACTTAAAGGAGAATGGCATTGAAGACAGTGTTGCAACAGAACCCCCCCCCCCCACACACACACCCCTGCATTATCTAGGGTTTCCAGCCTGTCTAGGAAAGCGTTTCGTACCGTCTCCAGCAACTTGTGATAGAGGACGGCTTTGCTCAGAGTCTAGTCCTGGGTTCCCCTGTCATTTGCTTTACTCATTTTGACAGAGAAGTCAGCGTGTTTTTTGTTGTTGTTGTTTTTGTTTTGTTTCTTGTTTTTTATTAAGTGTGTTTTGCTGTGACAGTTTGGCTTAGCAGAGAACAGATAGGGTTTTATTTATTTATTTTGGTTTTTCGAGACAGGATTTCTCTGTGGCTTTGGAGCCTGTGCTGTAACTAGTTCTTGTAGACCAGGCTGGTCTCAAACTCACAAAGATCCGCCTGCCTCTGCCTCCCGAGTGCTGGGATTAAAGGTGTGCGCCACCACCGCCCGGCCAGATAGGGTTTTAACTAGACACAGCTTATTGTTTCTTATAGAGGTCCTGGTGTGGCAGTTACAGGGTGTCAGTTCAGTACAATGGATGTCTTCGGCTGTTCTAGTAATCTCAAAAGTTCTTAGTATTATGCCCATTTATTTAATTTGAGGGTAAAGTTCCTTTTGAGGATGATTGAGCCCTATGACATTTGCACATTTAAGTAATACTATAGTTATAAACATGCATTTGTTTAGGCTCTGGCAACTGCACATTACACTGGGGGTAGTCTTTAATTTGCCTTCCCTTCCCCCACAGAAATTGTGTAAATGGAATATTTTTTTCTGTGCCCTATTTTCGCTAATTTGAAAGTAATTAATGAAGAAAGTGACAGTTTGATATGAAAGCAGGCACTATGCGTGCTTCTGACCATAGTGCTTAGTGTCTAAATGGCTTCTAGTTACACTGATTAGCTTGTAGTTACAGGAAAACTATTCAAATAGAAAATTAAGAAAGAATACATATGTTACATAGTTTAATAATTCCTCAAAGAGCTTTTGTTGTAATTGCTTGTACGTTTGTCAGCTTCTTTAGTTTAGCCTTTTTTTTTAATTTGCGGTCATTAGCAACAAGGTATTAAAATCATTCAAATAGTAGCTCATTAATTCTTGTAACAATACTACTGAGGTAGATGCTGTTATTGCTAGTTTTTTTTTAATGGGTGATGAAGCTAACTGAAATAAGGTAGTTTGCTCAAGGTCACACATTTAAATTTGTGCAGTTTGGTTTTAAAGAACCCCCTTTTTACTGTTTTACTGTGACCCGCTTTTCAGTTTTGCTTAAGTTTGAAATATTTTTGCTAGTGTCCCAGAAAGATCCTTGTAGGGGGTGAAGAGGAATTAAGGATCAAACTTGGCCCTTTTGCACATGGTAATAAGCAAGTACTTTACCCCTGAGCCACATTCTCAGCCTGAGATTATTGAGAAGGGCCTGGTACTAGGAGTGAACTCAGCCTCACCTGTGCTAGTCTAAGCAAGCACTCTGCCACAGAGATGCACTCCACCCGCATGAGGGTTGGCTGTGTCCTTCAGACCAGCCTCCCAAGCATGCCCTACCATTCCCAGCTAAGATGTGTTTTTGATGTAATTCATTAAAATTTAACCTCTAAAACATGATTTGGAAAAGGTAAGGGGCCGAAGCTAGGTCTAAGACTAATTGGTCTTTGGGACCCATTCTAGCTGATATATACGTCAATTCTGTTTTAAAAGTATTTCGGTTTGTAAGAGAAAGTCGTTTAACCACTTCCTTTACATTCACTCTGTTTAACATTAATATATATATATTTTAAGAATTGTCTCTTTAAAAAACAGTTGTCTAGCTTGCTTGTCTCTAATAGATAAGCTGAATCCTTCCAATAATAATAATAAGAATAGCCGGGCAGTTATGGTGTATGCCTTTAATTCCAGCACTCCGGAAGCAAAGGCAGGATCTCTGAGTTTGAGGCCAACCAGGGTTCACAGAAACGCTGTCTTGAAAAGCCGCAAATTTTTAAAAAGAAAAAAAAATATTGATAACAAGGCATGATGTCGTAAATCTTTAATCCCAGCTCTAGAGAGGCAGGTCTCTCCAAGTTCCAAGCCACCTAGGGCTATATAGTGAGGCCGTGTTGCAGACAGTCTGTCTTTGAGCTGCTCATGATGGTGCTTGCTTATAATCCCAGTACATGGGTAGCTGAGGTGGGAGGAATGGAAGTACCAAGCCAGCCTGGTTGCATTGTGATAACCCCACCTTACCCTGCCCCTGTTTTCTGGGAGAAGTCTGTGAAAGACAAAGGTAAAATAACACTAGTGCTTGGTGATTTATGACTTCATGTTATTTTGAAGTTTTTCCATGTCTGTATTTATTGTGCTAGATCCTACCAAGACCTAGGTTGCTTACAAGGTAAAACTTAACAAATGAACACAATCTTCAGATTCAGCTTTGCTTGGATATTATGAATAAATGTTAATTAGTACTTGGTAGTAGGCTCTCAGTAAATACTTGTTTGCACATTCATTTGTTACATTGTAAAACACAGCTATAAAGAATAGATTTCTGTGTACAGGATTTATATAGTCTCTGTTGTCCATGTGAATGATCCAAGAAATTATCACCAGCAGCCTTTTACTAAGCTTTAAGAGAAAGCCATTGATAATGTACCTGTTTTTGATACTTTATTTATATACTAATTTCTTGTACTTATTTATGTACCAATTTCTTGTACTGGTCTAGTTCCAAGATTTGACACATGCCAGGCACTATACCACTAATGTGCCCTTGGAACCCTAAACTATGACACAAGTTTGTTTTGAAAGATAAACTGTAGAAGTTAGCAGTTTGCTGTCTGGGTGTATAGGATTATTTTAGTTAACACTGTCCCAAGGTAACGTTTGTTATCAGGAAATTATAATTTGTAAAATTATAGATTTTTTTAAGCTAAATAAAAATGTCACTATTTCTTTTTTTTTAAACTTTTTTATTGTTAAAAGAGAAGTTTACATTTGCTCCCCTTGTAAATGTCACTATTTCTAATGGAACTTATTTCATAACTAAAGTTAAAGGCTATACTTAACATTCTATTTCCATCATTGAAAAACAAAAAACCCTAGGATTTTTGGGGGGAGGAAATGGGTAGATTTGAATCACTTAGAGTATTGCATATTAAGTACCAAGGAGTAAATACTGTGTGTGCGCATAGAAATCTTCTAGGGAGCAGTCTGTGTTAAGGAAGCAAAAGCAGGACTCATGTAATTACTGTGACCACATTTCATGTGAATTTAATCTAATTGTCCCAACAAGCCTATGATTTGTCTGTTACTGCTACCTAGTTTTTATAACTGAAGAAATAACATTAGAGGAGCACCTTTCCCGGGGTTACAACAGCTGTGTTGTGTTGGGGAGCACTTTGAGTCAGGTAGCTTGATTCTAGAATCATCCCCTTTTGATGGTATTCCTTCAGTGAATTAATAACCACCCAGTCATCTCCACAGAGTATGTTTGAATAGGTATATTTGTCTAATATGTATACAGTGATATCTAGCTTGGCGGGCAGCTCATGCTAAATACTGTGACGAATAAGCATTTGATATCTTTGTAGGTAGGTAAAGTTGTTTTCCACTTCTGAACTTACAAATACTTTAAATTTGCCTAACTGTAGTCCCAGCACTGGGCAGACAGAAGCAGGTGGATCATTTGAGGTCAACCTGGTCTACTAAGCAAGTTCCAGAACAGCCAGGGCTACACAGAGAAACCCCATTTCAGGGTTGGGGTGTGAGGGTCCTTGTCAAATCCTCACTATAGTGCAGTAGTGGAACCAAGTCTTCACTGCAGCAATCTAGCTTGGGGATCGCTTGCCTTCATTTTAGAGCAGTTTTATGTAGTATGATTTATAGTTACTTTCATGACTAAAATTCTTTACTATGAATACTTATATTTTATACAAATTTAAAATGTGAATTAAATTATCTTTAAAAAGATTAGTGTAATATTTCTTGAACCTTTTTCCCTTATCAAGATCCAAGAAAAAAAATTGTGATTCAAGGAACCATCCTATGTTTCTCCAGTATCATCTCATATACTACTAGTAAGAAATGGACGCATACTAAAACCCAACTCATCATAGAACAGTGTCCTCTGCATATCTCTTCAGTACTTTATCAGAAATTGAAGTTGTAGATTCAGGACTCCTTTTGTCTGAACCTGTGTCATGGCTATGTGCCTTCCATGCCTTTGTTGTTGGCTGGTACCTTCTCACTCAGAAATACTGTCTCCCTCACCTCTACCAAGTTACTGAGAACGGAGGCCTGCCAGAGGAAGAGACTGTGTCCCCACGTCCTGCTGCAGTCCCAGAATGGTGGTTTCTTTCTAGGTAGTTCAGCCATCCCATTAACCTTGCAGTTCCTGTGCCTTTGGGTTCTCAGTGGACGTTTTGTTCTGTCTTAGTCTCTTCTAGAACCGTATACACTTTATCGCCTAGGGTCTTCCACAGGGTTGGTGCACTGACCACAGGCATCTGCATGTGGTTTTCTCTATATGACTGCCTTATGCTACCTGCTTTCTCCATTCCAAGTGTTGTTTCTCCACATTCTTTCCTTACTCTCTAGAATACTGTTAATGCACCGTCAATTTTTAGCCCAGACTCCTCAGTTACCATCTTTTCTTTACCATGCCCACTTAACAGATGGATTGGATTCTCGGGCTCCACACACACACCTCCCTACCCCTATGATCTACAAAACGCCTTTCTGTCTATTCTCAAAAATGGGTTTAGGTGACATTTCCATGTTCAACACCCCCTTGTTTGTGTCTTTTGTTATTGGTACTTCTCTAGTGTTTTGTGTGGTGTCCTTTCCCACTGGGCTGTACTTTCCTTGAGGGAGGCAAATGTATCTTTGCACATTTTTATTTTCTGGTCACCTTGTTGAAAATCTGTATATAGTAGTAGGTCATTTAAAAATGTTCAGGGACTGACTAATAGATTCATGATTCTTCCTTTGCAAGACAAACAAAACCTTACCCAGTAGCATTGGAGGCAGACAGACTGTACCTTCCTCCAAATTAGTGTGGTGGACAGAACCCAAGACTATTCTAAATTCAGCCTTGGTCCCGTCTTGTAGAAAGCAGTGGTGAATTGCTTTCAAAGGGAGATGTTACATGCTTACTGGTTGTCAAAGCTGTGACCTTTGGTAGGATTGTTGCATTCAATATGTTATTTCATTTATGATGTTTTGAATTTACAGTAGCTGTGCTGGGACACAACCACAAGTAAGTCAAGGAGCATCTGCAATGTTGTCGAGGCTGTATTTAATATGGAATTACTGAACACTTAGCCTTGATAAGTTGAGAGTCAGACTCTTTCAGTAAAACACAAGCCTTTTAAATAAAATGCAGAACATGCCTTGGTTCATTCTTTTTTGCATCTACCTGTGAATATGAACATAATTTGGGATAACAGTTTCTATTGAGAATTCATAGAGAGTGAATAATTTGCTGAACAAATACTAGATTAAATCCTGCAAAGTTTCTGGTATTAGACTACTGTTGACCTCCAGAATGTCCTTCTTTGTGGTTGTTGTAGCTAGTCAGCAATAAACCAGTCCTGGCTAGGTCTCTGAACTCTCAGCCCATGGGGATTTGTTTATATTGTTACTCATCTTGAGAAACTTCCAGTGCACACTGCTTATTTGGAGTTAGTAGTAGCCCTGAAATTTTTTTTCTTTCAAGAGGGGATGATTTGGTGAGATGTTCACAAGCAAGCTGCTAGACAGCTTATTGTAGAACCAGCAAGTTTTGTGAGTGTCAGGTTGAAGAGATTAGCTTCTCAGTATGTCAGTTTCTATGATTTATGAAAACAGAAAGTGGGCCTTTTGTTTAAGTTTGTGTGAGAAATGCTCATTTAAAATTAAATGACTGGAGTTTCTATGTAACTAAAATTCATGGGATTTATTGTTGCTGGTTTGGATTTTGTTTCAGTTAAATGATTTTTCTTAAAGCCATACTTCATAATACTTTTAGTTCTTTAATTCAACTATTAAAAACAAATTGTTGTATCTCTACCACCTCAGCACTTATCATACACCTCCTTTGAAATAAAATATCTGAAACATAACTTTTAGTGGCTAATGTGTTACATTAATCGATCATTTTATCATTACTGTTGTTATAACTGAACACTGGATAAATATTGTGATTGTAAAATGTGTTTCATACATTTATAGAATGGATGATGGTGATAATTCTGAAAAGAGTGTAAATGAAGAAAATGGAGAAGTATCAGAAGACCAATCTCAAAATAAACACAGTCATCACAAAAAAAAGAAGCATAAACACAGAAGTAAACATAAGAAACATAAACATTCCTCAGAAGAAGATAGGGATAAAAAACATAAACATAAGCATAAGCATAAGAAACGCAAAAAAAAGGGAATTGTAGATGCCTCCGACAAAGAAGGCCTCTCTCCTGCAAAAAGAACTAAACTTGATGACTTAGCTTTGCTGGAAGACTTGGAAAAACAGAGGGCCTTGATTAAAGCTGAGCTTGACAATGAGTTAATGGAGGGAAAGGTCCAGTCTGGAATGGGGCTCATTTTGCAAGGCTATGAGTCTGGCTCCGAAGAAGAAGGAGAGATTCATGAAAAGGCAAGAAATGGAAATAGGTCCAGTACCAGGTCTTCCAGTACACGGGGGAAACTTGAAATTACGGACAATAAAAATAGTGCAAAAAAACGAAGTAAAAGCAGATCCAAAGAAAGGACTAGACACAGGTCGGACAAAAGGAAAAGCAAGGGAGCTGTTGACATGGTGAGAGAGAAAGCAAATAGGAGCAAGTCCAAGGAGAGGAGAAAATCCACAAGTCCATCCAAAAGAAGCAAATCTCAAGACCAAGCAAGAAAATCAAAGTCCCCTACCCTTAGACGGCGGTCCCAAGAAAAGATTGGGAAGGCCAGGTCTCCTACTGATGAGAAGATTAAGATTGAAGATAAAGGTAAAATAAAAGATAGGAAGAAATCACCAATTGTAAATGAAAGAAGTCGAGATCGATCTAAAAAATCCAGGTCCCCAGTTGACTTAAGAGATAAATCCAAAGACAGAAGGTCAAGGTCCAAAGAGCGAAAGTCAAAACGGTCTGAAATTGACAAAGAAAAGAAGCCAATTAAATCTCCTTCAAAAGATGCCTCTTCAGGGAAGGAAAATAGGTCACCCAGTAGAAGACCTGGCCGGAGTCCCAAAAGAAGAAGTTTATCTCCAAAACAGCGAGACAAGTCAAGAAGAAGTAGGTCCCCACTTCTCAATGACAGGCGGTCTAAGCAGAGCAAATCGCCTTCTCGAACTCTGTCTCCAGGTAGAAGGGCCAAGAGCCGATCCTTAGAAAGAAAGCGGAGAGAGCCAGAGAGGAGACGACTCTCTTCTCCAAGGTAACCTACTCAGGAAACATTTCATGCTTTTTATTAGTGCTTTGTATTTTAAAGGGAACATAGAGTGTGGCAGTAGTTTTAAATGAGATAGTGATTAGTTTCATAACTTTAGTATAACTTAGTACATTAATTATATTAACACTGAAGTATTTTATAGTAATTTATGTATGTTTTATGAATAGTTTGATGACCATTTCTTTCAAATTCTTGACTTAATTTAGCCTCAAATTTGTTCAGTCAACCACTTATATCGAAGCAATTTACTAAATCTGCATGGGATTTTAGCTCACTGAGGGGGCGGTCCTTTTTAAACTCTTTTTAGGGGAGGGTGTTGAGGCATGGTCTCGTGATGTAGATGTGACTGGTCTCAAACTTTAGTTTTCTCACTTGAGCCTCCTAACTTCCGGGTTTACAGGTGTGCCCCACTATGCTAGCCCTAAGCTAGTATATTATACAACCAAAGGAATGATTTATTAGAACCATAGAATGAAATTTGGGGGAAATGGGAGAGGCTTTTTAGAAACTAGTTTATTGTATATATAGGAATTGTGCATTTGAAATTATCTGATCTGCCAGGTTTTACTTAACTAAAAAGATTTTGGGTTCTAAATATGGCATGAATTCTTAACTATTTATTCATTGCTATTAATATTAATACGTTCGTGTAACTATAAGTTAATCTTAAAGTTAAATCATCACATTCTGAGAACTCTCAGGACTGTTTTCAAGAGACTCATTATTCTTTACTTCTGAGTAGCCTTATATTAAGCCTCTCCCCTTTTCCTTCAGCATTCTGCTTTGAAGCTTTTACTGATCTTATCTGAAGTGTTTTAGTTGTCCCAGTTTGCTTTGAGTTCAATAGGAAATTCTGAAAGTTTTATAGAAGACCAAACTTATATATTTGAAAAACCTTTCTTTTTAATCATAATAAAGATAAAGACAAAAGAAAAGGCTAAATAATATAGAAGCCTATAAGTCCTTTGCCTCTCCATCCCTCTAAGCCTCTCTCAATAAGTTTTATATCCTGCTAGCCCACGTCATAAGCACATTATAGTTGAATATAAGTGCTTTCTTGTAAATGGAGTCTGCAATTTATCTCAGTACAAATGGTATACTATTTTTTGAAGCATGCTTTGGTGATAGTAGATAGGTCATTTTTTTATATTTTATAACCTCAGTAAGTTACAGTGTAGCTGTTCTGTATTTTGCTGATGAACGTTAGATGGGTTTGTTTTTCACTATTGGATACAAGATTCTGTTGGTTATATTTGAAGCTTCTTTGTAGAATAATCCCAAGTGAATTCGCCCAGTCTATTTATATGTACAGTTGTATCTTAATAAATTTTACTTAACTCTGAACTCACACATGTCCCAAGGCACAAACATATACACACAGATATATAATAAACAAACAAAATAAGATTCCTTGACCACAAAAATATCAATATATAGACACTTCAAAATGAGGAAATAGAATATGATAAGCCAGTTAGGCAAATTTTCTTTGAGTTGTACATCTAAAATTAGAGTTTCTTTTTAACATGAATACCCTTCAATTCTTACATTCTGAGGTCATGGGAAATACTTTCATTATATGCCTTCTGTAACACCATAATGCCAATGGGGTCATCTGACTTTAAATGTTAATTCAGAGTAAATTAATCAGAGTTACTCTCTTTAAGTTTGTGAATCTTATGCTCTTTACATGTTGAAAAGATTCTTTTAGTTTGTTCTATATCAAAAGGATTCTTTTAGTTTGTTCTATTTTTGTCTTAACTTCCATTTGTTCCCCTTAAGAACACGACCTCGAGATGATATTCTCAGTAGATGCGAACGATCAAAAGATGCTAGCCCTATCAATAGGTGGTCTCCAACCCGAAGAAGAAGTAGGTCTCCCATTAGAAGAAGATCCCGTTCCCCATTGAGACGCAGCAGGTCTCCAAGACGAAGAAGCAGGTCTCCTCGGAGAAGGTAAATATAATGACAAATGTTACTGTCTCGACTTGTTCACTTTTTGAAATTTTAGTTAGCTGCATTGGCAGGTTTTCCCATAGACCATTTGTCTCTGAAACATTTTCGTTTGTGATCCCATAGCCACCTACTGCCAGCATGTGGTATTGTACACAGTTTTCTTTAGTGCAGTTTTCTTTGAAATTCACGCAAGCCATAGATGTTCAAGTACTCAGTTATGGGGCTAAGGAGATGGCTCAGTTGCCTTTCCAGAAGATCCAAATTTGGGTCCCATTATTCATGTCATGTGATCAAGACCACTTGTAACTCCAGTTCCAAACTCCAGTGCCCACTTCTGGCTTTCCTGGACACCTACATGCACATGGTATTCATGAATACAGGCACACATAATAAAAGGAGTCTTTAAAATTGATAATACTTAGTTTTTTTAAAAAAACAAAAACTTGTAGCAAAACCATTTTTAAAAAAGCAAGGTTGTATAAGTAACTTAATTATTGGTTAGGATTTCTGACTAAAACATTTCAACTCATTGTTTGAAAACATTTTATATAAAGTGTATTTACAGGTTAATAAGAAAAGTCTTAAAGTCCATGTGTACATTAACCTGAACTTAAGCATAAATGAACATTCTTTTGTCAACCTTTAACATCTTTTGAATATAGTTTAGGAAGACAATACGCTAAAGGCTTACATTAAAACAACCTTTTCATGTTTCTGATGATTTACTTCTTAAAACTATCTTCCTAGAAATGGGAATGCATAAAAGTGCTTCTGCTCAGTGTGAGGTTTCTGCCTTTGCCAAGTTTGTGTGTGCCAGTGTGTATAATTGTGATCTCCTTCCTGCACAGACTGGGGCAGGTGGCGTTCCTGCTGCTATCCTCTTGACCACTCTCTCTCTTCTCAGTTGTAGATCCATTTTCGGTTTGTAGTGTCATCTTTTCATGTGTGCAGGTGTCCAAGATGCCCAGAGGGCATTGGATCTCTTGGAACTGGAGTTGCAGGCAATTGAGTCACAGCAAGTTGTGAGCTTCCTGATGTAGATGCTGAGAACTGGATGTAGGTCCTCTTTAAGAACAGTAAGCTGGGCTGGAGAGATGGTTCAGTGCTAAAGAGCCCTGGCTATTTTTTCAGAAGACCTAAATTTGGTTCTTAGCACCTGCATGGTGGATTACAACCATCTCCTCTCCCCCCCCTCCCATAAATAAATGGATTGATTAATATTATAACATTTAAAAAGCCTTAGGGTCACACTAGACGTATATGTGTTTGTCTTTCCTGTGCCTACTGAGCAGTAGTGTGTCTTAAATTGGTTTTATTATAGCTAGGCCAGTAGGGCGGGAAGAGGTGCTCGTACAAAGCTTAAGTTTAACCCCCAGATGCTATAGGGTGTCAAATGAGAAGTAGCTCTTGAGAGTTGTTTTCTACTCATGTGCCTGTTAGACATGTACACATGAAGGTGTAAGTAATAAAATGTTTAAGACTTCATAAAGTAACATTCTCTGGGATGTATGAAGTTATGAGGTGTGACAGGCACACCTAGTCACCACAGTTCAGAGAGAGAAGGCTATACCTCTTGGTTACTGGCATCTCCTTTGACTCTAGCTCCTAGCGACCATCTGTGTGTTCTGTCCTTGTAGTTTCAACTTAGGTTTTATAGAAACTATTTTATGCTCTTACTTCGGGAGTTTATGTAATTGGTAATACTATTGAAGTGCACAGCTGGCATAAACAGCTTAGACAACAAACGGCATTGAGACCCAAAGTAAACCTTATTTTTACTATATTAATGTATGGCCGAAGAGATGGCTCAGTGGAAATGAACACTCTACAAGCATGCAAACCTGAGTTCAAATCTGTAGTGATTGATACTTTGTGTATGTTTTAACAAATAAAGCTTGCCTGAAGATCAGAGTGCAGAGCTAAGCCACTAGAGGCAGTGGTGGTACACATCTTTAATCCCAGCACTTGTGATCAATGCCTTCAGTTCCAGCACTAGGGAGGCAGAGACAGGAGGGCAGTGCAGTCTGAGGCTTGGTGGAGACAGCTGAAGTCTGAGGATTGTCCCTGCAGTCAGAAGACGAAGTCTGTGGAGACAGTCTGAGGACAGGATAGCCCCTTTGGTCTGAACATTGGTAGAGGTAAAAGGTCTCCCTAGTGGCTGTCTGCGCTGCTTCTCTGATCGTCAGCATTAACCCTTATATCTGATTCTGGGTTTTTATTATTAATACTAATTAGAATTCGTGCTGCATCCTCAGCACTCAGATAAAAAGCTGAGCATGGCTATATAAATAGTGTATGACTCTGGCATTTAGGGGACAGATAGGTAAATCCTGAGTGCTGGCCACTCCAGCTAAAAAGGCAAGTTTCTCAAGTCATTGTGAGACCCTGTCTCAAGAATGTAAGATGGAAGACAATAGAGAAAGACATCCTGCTCCATTTTCTGCATTCTTACACTCTCACATGCGCGTCTACATAACATACACATATATCTAGTATGGACCAGTACTGGCAAATATTGAAGCTCTGGTAGTGTAGCTCAGTGGTAGAATATTTGACTTGCACACGCACTCTCCAGAACAACCAGAGAAACAAGAAACATATGTTTCCTCCATATTCATGAGGAAAAAAAGAATATGACAGGTTTTATTAACTATGTTTTAGTTGTTTAAATTTTTAAGTGAGGGGCCAGAGAGGTTCCTCTAGAGCACTTGGTACTCTGGCAGAGGACCTGAATTTGGTTCCTAGCAACCACATGGTGAGTCACTGTTATATGTAACTCAAGTTCAGGAGATCAGATGCCCTTTTCAGGCATCTGCAGGTATCAGTTGTACACATACATATATTTAGGCTCTCACAAACACAAATCTTTAAACCAAATTTTTAATGACTCTGGGTTAGCTATTCCTAGTCCTTACAGCCTCCTCCCAAGTGCTGGGATAAATTGTGTGCCACCGTGCCTGTGCACCTTTCTTCAGTAGACTAGCTTTTGGAGATAGTTGGGTTCCCAGAAAAGAAAGTCTCCCTTTATTCTTTCCTACACATGTATGCCCTTCGCTTATCTTAATTGATACTTTAGCAAACACTTAATTTTCCCTTTTTTCTCTTGAAATAGAGATAGGGGTCGGAGGAGCAGGTCTCGCTTGAGAAGAAGATCTCGGTCACGTGGTGGTCATAGGAGAAGGAGCAGAAGCAAAGTAAAGGAAGATAAATTTAAAGGAAGTCTTTCTGAAGGAATGAAAGTTGAGCAAGAATCTTCATCTGATGATAAGTAAGACTGGAACTACGCCCACTTCATGTGTCTGGTACAGGAAGTGTACTAGATGACATAGATGTACAAGAGAGCTTTAATTTCTACCTGAGTGACAGAAGTGAATCCCTAATTTCATGCAGAATTTAAAAGCTAACCTTTTGTGGTCATTAGGTAGGCTTATGGCATAGATAACACTCTTTGATTTTAGGGGTTCTGTTTTGTCTAGATTGAGTTGAATGTTGGGCCTTCATTTTAACGAGTCTTCCTTTTGTTTTTAGTAGAAAGAACAGACATGTTTAGGGAAAGACTTCTACAAAGTTTAGACTTTTCGGTTTGTCAGATGTTATGTGGTTTTCAGTTGGGCTAGTTGTTAGTATGTCTGTTATAATGAGATAAACACTTCAGTGGTGTTTCTCAAGTGTTAGAAATGTTTTAAAGTTTCTATAAGCACTGTCTCCAAATCAAAACTAATTTAGTTGGGTATTTCTCACTAGCACTTCTTGCCTCTTGGAGACATTTTGTTGGTGGCTGAAGACGTTTGATTGCTACCTTGTGTTAGAAGGCCAGGAATACTAGATCTTGTAATACACAGGCTAATTTCACCTCACAAAACAACTCTTCCCCCTTAATCAATGTAGTGTTTGGGTTAAGAAGCCCCAACTGGTTCTTTGACTGAGGAAGATGAGAAAGAGAAGAGTTCTACATAGAGCCTGACACAGTCACAATGCACTTCTTAGTGTCATGAATTACTCAGCAGACAGTAAGGATTCAAAGGACAGCTAAGCTTAGGAGGTCCTAAAGTTTGGGGGTACCATTGAAGAACATGTGGGTGGAAATTGGTAATGTGGACATTCAGAACAGTGTGTTGGACATTGAACCTTATTGCCCTTCTTAAAAGAGTCAAGTGTTTGCATCAATACTTTTCTTTTGAGACGGGATTTCTCTGTGTGGCCCTGGCTATCCTGGAACTCATTTTGTAGACCAGGATGGCCTTGAACTCAGAGATTTGTCTGCCTCTCCTGGGATTAAAGGTGTTTACCACCACCACTTTCCAGCAGACCATGAGCTTTCTGTGATCTAGAAAAAAAAACAGCTTACTTGTTCCAGCTTTTCTTTAGAGGTGAGAAAACTCAAATCAAAGCAGGAAAAGAACTCTTTTCTATGTTTATGTAGAGCTCCTTCTTGTTTTCTAGTTTTGGTGCCATGAACAAGGTGAGGATAAAGTTTGCTAGGCTTCCATCAGGCAGCTGAGAGTCAGACCAGCAGTGATGGCTCAGACTGTGGCTCCAACTTTAATTTTTAAATGTTCGAGTGAACAGTTTGGGAATCTGCAAAAATGTATGAAAACATTTTTTTTTTAAGCCTTGAAGATTTTGATGTAGAGGAAGAAGATGAAGAAGCTCTAATAGAACAGAGGAGGATACAGAGGCAGGCGATTGTACAGGTATGTGATGTGTAAATGGACATTTTCTGTTCCAGGAGTCACTTCCTGGTTACTGCATAGAGGCTTATATTAATTGTAAATGCTCAACCAGTAGCTCAGGCTTGTTCCTAGCTAACTTTTACACTTAACCCATAATTCTTACCTATATTTAGCCATGTAATTTTTCTCAGTATGGCATTCTCATTTTGCTTCTCTGCATTTGCTGGTGACTCCTGACTTCACCCTTAATCTTCCCAGAATTCTCCTACTCTGGTTCTGGTGCTCAATCTCTTCCTGCCCAGCTATCGGCAAGTCTGCTTTTTATTAGCAAATGAGAGTAATACATATTCACAGTATAGGAAAAGATTGTTCCATAGCAGTGTGTTCCTTCTAATGCCTGATACTCAGAGGAAAAAAGATTTTTAAGTTGAGCACAGAGGGGGAGTAGTGACAGTAGCCAGATCACTAGAAGAGCTTCCATATTTGTGACATTTGCATTTCTTTAGTTACTAGAGCTGACTGTTTGGTTTTACATAGAATTGTAATATATGTAAAATATGAGAATTTGAAATATTCTTTTTTTTAACAAACATGAAAATTCTTATAGGATAAATTGTAAATTCATTTAGCAAAATCGATGATCTGTTACTATACACAAAGCACTTTAGTATCTAAAAAGATAATGGTAAGGTTTATAATTGGAAAATTTATTTTTTTGCACATATGTGTGTGTACATGTACACGCATCATGGCATGAGTATGGTGTATGGTGGTGTTGTGGATAATTTGGAAGGACTTGGTTCTATGTGTGTGTTCTGAAAATTGAACTTCGGTTGCCAGGCTTGGTGGCAATTAACTTTTACCCACTGTGCTTTAGTTGCCAGCCCATAATTGGGCTTTATATGAAAGTTGAGTAAGAAAGGCATTCTTTTCAGGTCTTAGCAGTCACAAAGTAATAAAATTTGCTGCTTTGAAAGGCAAACCACATGTCTTTTGCAGTCCTGAGACAAAATCCTGGTACAGGATTTTGGGGCCATTGGGAACAACAATCCTCATAAAGTGTCTTAGAGGACAAAGACAAGAGCAGCCGTGGCAGCTTACCTGCTGGCATGTAGCAAACAGTAAGGCAGGAAGCCAAGGAAAGAATCAACTGCAGAGTAAGCAAGATAGATCTGGAAAATTTTTAATGGCATTCTGGTAAAGTCGTTATTAAGCTGATACCTTGGTTGAGCCTGTTTTGCTCTTAGCCAGATTCAAGATCCCTTATCTGCAACCCTTGCCAGATGAGATTCAAAACGTAGACGTTTTTGAATGTTAAACAATATTATGGGGTGTATCTGTGTACATCACTTAGAGCCGTCTGAGTAATCTAAAATAGATCCTGTGATCAGCACATTAATATTTCTAAAATGAGAAACATGAGTAGTCAAACCAGTGGGTAAATGTTGTATATGGGGGAGAGGTGCATGTTGTGTTCCTGGCACCCAGCCGGCTCGCTCAGCCACTGGTTGCTTGCTTATGCCTGAAATAACCACATGACAATTATATTCATTTAAACTCTGTCTGGCCCATCATCACCAGCCTCTTCTTGGCTAGCCCTCACATCATAAACTAACCCATTCCTAATAATCNATGTGTCACCACGAGGTGGTGACTTACCAGAAAAGTCTAACCTGCATTCATCTGTGGTGGGAGCATCATGGCAACTCTCCCACTTCCTTTCTTCCCAGAACTTCCTTTCTGTCTACTCCGCCCACCTAAGGGCTGACCTATCTTACAAGCCAGGCAGAGTCTTTATTTAACCAATGAAAGCAACAGAAATAAAGGACCCTCCTACAGGTAAAGAGCAATGAAAAGTAGAAATTCATATAGTCAGGTCAGGTTTACCACTTAGTGAATGTACACCAAACACAATACTTTTCAGATTTGGTGAAATTTGGAATTTTGTAAGGATTGTGCACCTGATACAAGCCAGGTATGTATGCATTTGTTGAACATTTGCATGACTCCTAGTGTCTTAATGCAGCAACTTTTTGAAAGTCATATATTTAGATAATTTATTTTATGAAGCTCGTGTATCTATTATTACAGAAATATAAATATCTTGCTGAAGATAGCAATATATCTGTGCCATCTGAGCCGAGCAGCCCCCAGAGCAGCACGAGGTCACGATCGCCTTCTCCAGATGACATCTTGGAGCGGGTTGCTGCTGATGTAAAAGAATATGAGCGAGAGAATGTTGACACCTTTGAGGCCTCAGTAAAAGCCAAGCATAATCTAATGACGGTTGAACAAAATAATGGTGAGTTAGAATGTCTTAATGATACTTTTCTCATGATACTTTTCTCTGGTTTTAGCTGTATAACCTTATAATGATGAGATTTGAGGGAAACTAAAAGGGAGTAGGAATATTGTGCTTACATGCTTTTTAGCTTATTTTGTGTATATGTGTATCTGTATGGTAGGGGCTTCATGTGCAGGCCAGGGGACAACCCCAGGTTTTATTTCTCTGGCCTCATTCATCTTTTCTTAAGACAGATCCCCTACTGTCTTGGAGCTTGCTGAGTAGGCCAGGCTGGCTCACCAGGGCATCCACCTGTGTTTGTCTTCCTAGTGTTGGGGTCACAAGTGCAGCTATCACGCCCTGCTTTTTTATACAGGCTCTGGCAAAACAAGGACTCCATTGATTTTCATTTCTTGTTAAGGGTGTCTGTGTTTTATTCAGTCATCTCACAGATGTTTGTGGATTATGTCCAGTTGTGGCTACCCATTGGATACTAATTTAGTAACACTGTGTATCAGGTTGTTTTCAGTGCTAATCCATAGAGTTTTGTAATAGTTTCCTATTTTTTTTTACTGTGTAAGAAGTAAAAAAAGTTTGATTAATACTACTGATTTTTCTCTTGAATTAGGTTTTAGTTTCTATTTTCATTTCTCAAGTATTAATGTAATCCCTGGATCAGGAGTAGATTCTTTGTGTGTGTTCTTGCTGTATATTGTCAGATTCTCTTGCAAGTTATGTCATCTTGCCATTCCATAAATAACACCTAGGTACTTACTTAGCCAAAGTCTTACTAATATAGTATTGTCTTCTTTTAGCCACTGTCTTTTATAAGCACTTGTACCTAATGGTAGTTTTAATTTGTGTTTCCCTTACTGTGAGTTACATGTGTGTTCACTTCTTGAAAACTGTTGTATTTCTTATATCTTGTGTAGTTTTCTAAATGAGTAGTAGGTATTTTAGGAGCAGATTATAAACAGACGGATACTGATCTATTTCTGTCCAAAGGAGGAGATTAACCCTTTGATGTATTTAAGTAAGATTTTAAGGGTAACCACATTTTAATCCAAGATTGTTACGTAGTAGCTGTTAACTTATTTATTTAAACTGACAGTGGCTAAAGTTGATGTTAGTCTTTCTGACATGTACTTGTGGATTTTTATATCAAGTATTATTATGAGCTGCTTTTCAGTTACTGGTTGAAAGTGTGAAAAAGGAAAAGATTTGATTAATACTACTGATTTTCCTGTTGACTTAGATTTTAATTTGTTTTTATTTCTCAAATATTAATTTAAGGTTCATCTCAGAAGAAGCTTTTGGCACCTGATATGTTTACAGAATCTGATGATATGTTTGCTGCTTATTTTGATGTGAGTAATTTTAAGTTAGTACTTAGGAAAAATTCTGTTTAACTAGTGCATATGAACAGTTACAGAGAGAAATGAGATTTTCATTGACAATGTAAGAAAACATCTGTACAAGCTATGTGAATAGCATTTCAAAACCGAAGTGTACTAACTTTGTGCCTCTCGAGGTCTAAACTGTTAGAGTTGTTAAAAAAGATGTACAACAGAAGAATTAGAGAGTTCTCCATCCAGAAGCCTAAATGTGCGGTACTTGTCGCATATATGTACATATCCCACCTCAACACATGAACAGGAATATATGCATGTGTTAGATACCATGGGGAGTTGGTTAACTGACCTTAGTCACTAGTTGGTTTTTTTAGTGTGTGTGTGTGTGTGTGTGTGTTTTGCTGTAATGTTTAACAGTGCCATTTTATTGAAAGTCTTGACTACAAGTACAGCTGAAAATCTGGGGCCATTTTCAGTTTATTTTTAAAGGATCGTAAGAAATTCAAGAAGGCCTTACTAAGAAGAAATAGAGAGGATATATCAGGAAATAAAAATGAGATAGAATAGACAGTGTATAAGACCCTGAAGTCAAGATTGGCCTAAATAATCTGTAATGCATCACATGAACGGGCACACTAGAAGAACATGAGATGAATATTGTCCTCATTGAACTATCAGCATCTATCATTTGCCTAGATGATACTTTGTGTTCCCAGTCTATTACTATAATGAAATACCTGGACAATTAATCATAAAGAGAAAAGATTTATTTGGGTTTTGATCTGTAATCAGCTGGCAGCACATCATGGCAGAAGTGGATCGCAATAAAGCTGTTCATGGTCAAGAAGGGGAAGAATATGAGAAGGATTTTGTGTCTCAAAATCTTTGAACTTCTGCTAGGTGATGGCTCTTTAAAAGATTCCACTGCCTTCTGGTAGTGCCACTTGGGAAACCAAAGCCTTTGTCACAAAGACTTGGGAGTGTGGGTTGGGGTGTCTAATAACCAAACTATGCCATTATTGCAGGACCTTCTGGGTAACAATGAGAATAATATGGAATAGGTTCTTCACAAATACTAGATAGATGTTATTTTTAATTTTCCACACAGACTCAACCTAGAACAGCCATTGAATGTTAGTATATTTCATGCCTGTGTGGTAAGGGTACAAATGTCTCTGGACAAGGAGGCAGAGAAAGAAATGATGGGAATCAGTAGGCATTGTTGGACACTGTGATAGTTGACAAGTTATGTAGGGCTTTTTCAGACTGTCTCACTAGCTAAAGGAAACCAGGTCTGGTTTTTAATTTTTGTGTCATTTTTAGTGCCCTAATCATTTCCTAAAAACTTTTGGGAATCTTAAATGTTTTTCCTGTTTTTAAAATATAAGACATTTGTAGTTTTGCCATTCTTTGTTACTAAGGAGGTTTGCAGTCACCCGGCATCCACTCATGTTGCTTCCTTCATTTCAGAGTGCTCGTCTCCGTGCTGCTGGCATCGGGAAAGATTTCAAAGAGAATCCCAACCTTAGAGATAATTGGACAGATGCAGAAGGCTATTACCGTAAGTGTGCATTTCTCATCACCTTTAAAATTCATTTTGCAGTTCCATAAAAGCACACTGTTGAGTGTAATCACACATTGTTCAAATTCTCAGTAGAAAAGTGTGGGACAACCAGTCGTGGCATAATAAAGTTTTGTTATATTCCAGTCAGCAGCCCAGAAGAAGCATTACATGTTAATTAAAACAAAGCTAAGTTTGTAGATAATTTCAGCTGTGAGTGAATCCTCTAGAGGAGAGGTCTGTCACATGACAATCTTTACATTGTAAGTCAAGAGAGCAACATGCAGAGGAACTCAGGTGCCAGTCACAGTGTTTGTCATGCAGTGTTACAGCTGAAGACACTTCAGTGAGCTTGTTTATAAAGTTGCCAGCAGTTGATGGGAACTCTTAGAATTACCTGAAATAGGCATGCAGCTCTTTCACATTTTGAAAAGATGACCAGCAGTGACGTGACTGATTTTCCATTGTATATTGGAAACACTGGAGATTTGGTCCGATTTTTAAATAACTTCAATGTGTTTTTTGATTTTGTTTTTATAATCAAACTTTTAACTTTTAAATTTGGTTTTAGGTGTGAACATTGGGGAAGTCCTAGATAAGCGTTATAATGTGTATGGCTACACTGGGCAGGGTGTGTTTAGCAATGTTGTACGTGCCAGGGATAATGCAAGAGCCAATCAGGAAGTGGCTGTAAAGATCATCAGAAACAATGAACTCATGTAAGTAACTGAACCCAAAACAACAGCAAAACACCCAAACATGAATCTTTGGGGGGAAAAAATGAGATTTATGTCCTGGCAATGTGGAAGGGATGCATGGGCAGCTCATATATGGTGGTTCTGTTGAACTTGTCAATCAATATTGGGTTTCATGGTCTAAGTTTGATGAGGGTGACTAACCAGGCAGGTCTCTTGCTCAAGAGGGCATTAGACCATGTCGTTGCTAAGAATTGAACTCAGTACTGTTGGAAGAGCAGACAGTGCCCTTAACTGCTGAGCCGTTTTTCCAGCCTATGAGTCTTAGTTAAATAAAATTTTTAGAAGAGATTTTTATTTACTGTAGATTTTAATTTACAGCCATATCTTACATGTAACGGTCTAGAACCAGAAATTATGTTGAACTCATTCAGTACCTACTCTGTACCAATATGTCTTCAGTTCTCCTGCCTCATGTAATGCTGTGTGCTATTATGACAACCTTAGTCTAGAAGGAAGATACCAAAGTATATTGTTTGCTGCTGAGCATACAGCAGCCAGCAAATCAAAATAGATTCATTAGCTGCTGACAGGAATTACTTGTCTTTCATCTCTTAACTTTTTTCACACACTGAACTGGTAGTAGAACCAGATTTTCACTGTCTTTTAAATGTTAGAAATCTTAGAGATTTTTATTCAAGTCTTTGATTAAGCTTAGAAAGATGTTGTTTGATTTGGAAGGTCTGACCTGTATGGTAGACACTTTTAAGATGTACCTTATGACAGTTTATAGTCAAATTTTCATTAGCAAAGTTATTCTTAGGAAGACATGCCCAATAGTACTAAAATCCAAAATAATTATATCAAAGTATTTTGAGATTTTTTTTTAAGTTTTTATCTTATGTGCACTGGTGTTTTGCCTGCATTTATGTCTGTATGAGGTGTCAGATCCCTTGGAGCTGGATCACAGACAGTAAGTTGCCATGTGGCTGGGAACCCTGGTTCTCTGGAAGAACAGCCAGGTCTTTTAACCACTGAGCCATTTCTCCAGCCCTCAAGATTTAAAAAAATTTACTAAGTTAAATATAACACTTTGGGTTACAAATGGCATATAAGGCTGTATCTAAAAGATGTTACTACTAAGTTCTTGTATCCTAATTTTCTTTTTCATTGCAGGCAAAAGACTGGTTTAAAAGAACTAGAATTCTTGAAAAAACTAAATGATGCTGATCCTGATGACAAATTTCATTGCCTGCGCCTCTTCAGACACTTTTACCATAAGCAGCACCTCTGTCTTGTATTCGAGCCTCTCAGGTAAAGTGTCAAACTGAGCAGTCAAGTGCACATGTATGTGCCTACCAGCCTCGTCCTGGGTACATGCAGGGGAGATTTTAGGACTGCTTAGGGTTTTCCTGCTGGTTCTTTTCATTAACCGTATTCTCCTGAAAATCATCAGTGTGTAAAACATGAACTGATTGCTGTATTATGTAGCAGACAATAAATAACCTCAGGTACCCTGCAGGTCAGCAGCAATGTAGCTTCCGAGTTGTGTTTTCAAGGGGGCCTTTCTTGAGTAAAGGAGGAATTATTATGTAGTATCTCTTATTTTGAAAATCGAACTTTGTTGGGAAGTTGTACTATGAATATGTTGTTATTCTCTCAAATAATTTAGCAAACTTTGGGGATAAGCTTTTTTTTAAATAATTATATAACTTGTATTTTGCACTTGAGTTTTTTTATTTTTTTTAATAGATCAAAAAACACTTTTTTTTTTTCATTTTACATACCAATCCCAGTTTCCACTCCCTTCTTTCCTCCCATTTCCTTCACCTTTCCCCCACCCTATTCAATTCTTTTATTTTATGCTTGAAAATATTTTTGCCTTTTGTATTTGATTTTTGACCCCATTTTCTTTTATTTTCTCTCCTTAAAGTATGAACTTGCGAGAGGTATTAAAAAAGTACGGTAAGGATGTCGGTCTCCATATTAAAGCTGTGAGATCCTACAGTCAGCAGTTGTTCCTGGCGTTGAAACTGCTTAAAAGATGCAACATCCTGCATGCAGATATCAAGCCAGACAACATTCTGGTAAGTCAAACAACTAGGTCAGCTTTGGTGTATGTCCACATCTCTTCCTGCTAATAACAGGATTACTGTTATACTGCAGAATAACATTTAAGCAGTATGATTCTCTGTATTAATAGCCCATTATGACCTAATTTGCCAAATTTTACATCTTTTTTGAAATTGAACCATGAATTTCATAGAAAACTTTCAAGGGAAGAGGAAATGAATCGTCTCTTTTTAAAAATTTGTTGATGAATTTATAGTGTGCAGTGCTCCTAAGAGTGATGGCGGTAATTTCCTTGAATAGCTGAAGACGACTGTGCAATGTTGCAGTGTTGAAGTGTGTTCTGATCTTGTGAACACTAAAGAAATTGCTCTCTACTGAGCAGCTATTTGGAGTTCAATTTTTAAGGTGCCTGTTTGGTTTTGTTTCCCCAACTTCCTAAATCTCATGCTGAGATTACAGGCACATCCTACCATATTTGAGCCTGTCTTTTATTTTATTTGAGCCTGTCTTTTATTTTTTTTTATTGCCTTTGAGGATGACTTCTGGGAACCCAAGCAGTGAGGCTCAGCTCCAGTTAGGTGTCATTGTTGAAAGGTCTTTCTTTGAAGTCATAACATCTCTTAGTGATTTCTGCTGTAGTACAGTCAGATTTCACAGTGACTGGTGATTTTGAAATCTAGAGATATGTCATCATGGTGATAGCATTAATGCACAGGCATTCCCCTGCCTTTCTGTAGCAGTCAGAGTTTGAATCTTATTCACAACTTGGTGAATTGCTTCATTATTTGCCAATGATACGATCTACAACACGTGTTTTCTTTTGTAATTTTTTCCCCTTTAATTTCTACTTTATGAATGTAAGTGTTTACCTGCATGTATGTACATATACTAGGTGAGTGCAGTGCCCACAGAAGGCAAAAGAAGGTGTCACATTCCCTAGGACTGACAGACAGTTGTGGGCGCCATGCAGGTTCTAGGAATCAGCCTCTCTCTGAAAGTGAAAGTCAATGCTCTTAACAGCTGGACTATCTCTCTAGTCTTAGCACCCCCAGTTTTTCATTGTTGTTTTATTTTTGTTTGTTTTGTGTTTCGTGCTTTTTTTTTTTTGTCACTTCTAGAATAATGCCATAGAGGAAAAACCATGTATGTAAGGTTTTCTTTACTGAGATCATGTTTGAGCTGTTACAAACTAAATTCTTAAAGGGATTGTGATTAGGCAAGGGGCTATTGTAGCTCAGAGGTAGAGAAAAGTGCTTGCCAGCATGCATGAGACTCTGGGTTCAATCTCCCTCCAGTACCATACCCCAAAATTGCGATCTCATAAAGTTTAATGACTCCGTAGCTCTAAGTTTTAGTTCACAGTTATTTTGTGTGATTATATGTATGTGGTACATGAATGTGTGCATGGTGCTTGTGCCCATGTGTAAGCATGTAGAGGCCAAAAGTCGGCATAGAATGTCTTTCCTCTTGTTTTCCATCTTAATTTTTCAAGGCAGAGACTCTGATTGATTCTGGAGTTTACACATTAGCTAGGTTAGCCAGCCAGTGAGCCCCTGGGAGTGTCCTGTGTCTGACAATACAGTGCTCCCACCACTCCCATCTTGAGTGTGTGCTTGGTACCTGAACTCTGGTCCTCTTACTTGTAAAGCCAGCATTTTACCCACTGAAACCACACATACCATCTGTCTTAAAGTAATTCCTTCCAGCTTGTGACATTAATAATGATGCACATTCTATCTTGATACTTGGTTTGTGTTTATTGTATTGTACTGTGTGTCTAATATAACTTAGGGGTGGGATTACTGAGAAATGAGTGAAATGGTAGGTATGCTGTAAGTGGATTAAGAAATTGAGTAGCCAACTTTATACTTATAATTTTTTACTTCAGATTGGTCTTTTTAAAAATTGTGAAATACAGCATATGTATCAAACACCTGCAGTTTAGAAGGTAATTACACAGCAAATACCTATGTATTATTATGGCACTTCAAGATGTTTGGCAGTAGCTCCTTTTTTCCTTTTAATGTTAGTTTAGATTTTCACATGAATTTTGGGAACCACGAAAAGGGGAAAAAAGACAATCTTAGAGAATACCTAGAACTGATTTCATTCCTGTCAATCTGATGCTTTTAGCCTGGTTTTAGCTGCAGTGTGATTCATGTGCAGCATTCCTCATGGGGAATAAAAGTTGCATAGCAAACTAAAGAGGCAATGCTGAGGATGTGGTGCAGTGGTGTATGCTTAGCCTACATGAGGGCTCTGCACTGTACCCAACACCAGGTAAAACACCATCTGAGTGAGTGTAGAGCTCTGCTAACATTGAGTGCATTGTAACCAGCTCACAAGTTCCCTTGATGCATGGTTCCTGTGTTTTCTGGGTGGTAGAGCTTTTTAAGTAGCTAAATTCATTTTTTTGTTGTTGTTTTGTTTTGATTGTTCATAAAAAGTGTTTACCATTTTAAGATAACTTTCTGCTGGTCTCCAAAGTAAAGAAAAAAAGCAGTGTCGGTATTGTGTTTTAGTTTAAAATAATTTGTGTTTGACTGAGCTTCCAAGCTTAGGCCTTTAATCTTAGCACTTAGAGGCAGTCAGACTTTGTGAGTTCAAGGCCAGCATGGTCTACATAAATAAGTTCCAGGCCAGCCTGAGCTGCATAGAAAGACTCTCACTTGGACTGTGGGGAAGAAACTATTAAAGCTCAATTCTGTGGGTCCCAGTAACAGTCCAGTCTGCTCCACTAGTTTCACCTTGTGGTGATAACTCCCCTCACGCAGAGAGATCTAGAGCCAGCTAAACTAAATTGTCATGAGGCTGGGATTAGAAGGCCGAGTTCAAGTCTCACCTCAGCATTTGTAGGTGTCTCTTTTGAAAGGGGGGAAGGGACTCTGGAATATGAATTAGCTTCACTTGTTAATCCTGAACATGCTTCTGCTCGTGAGTGGCAGCAATTGTGGGAGCAGCCCCAGCCTTTCTCAGCAGATGTCACTGTTACAGATGGCTAATAGAGTTCATGTTTGTCAGTTCTGTCACATACATTTGAATTTTTCTTGACTAATACTTTATACTAAAGGGATTTAATATTTTTCAGATTCAAAGTGATTACAGTGGATAGAAATCAGGTACCCAGATGAAGAATCATTTAGTGTTAAGTGTCATCTTTCCTTTGCCATTGTATTTTTCTGGCAATTGGTAGTTGACTTTAGTCAATTTTTTTTTAATTGATAAACATTCTCATGCTCTTTTTAGAGAGTAACTTGACTTTAGGCATTCAAGGAAATCTTAGAAATGCTTTGCCTCATGAAATGAGATTTTTATTTCATGACTCATCCATTTTAAATACCGTTAAGTAAAATTAAATAGGCCTGATGTTCCCCCATGCTGCCTTACTAGACAAAAACAAATCTTACTAGTTGTAATAAAATATTTTGAGAGCACTTTTTTATAATTAGGAACTTGTATAATAGAAAAGGAATTTTTAAATGTGTGATTATTCTCTGTATTGAGTTTAATATAAATTTTTAAAAGACAATTTTAATTTGCCTAGTTATTCCTGGCATGAATTGAATTTCCTTGAAAAATGTTTTGCAGGTTAATGAATCAAAAACAATTTTAAAGCTTTGTGATTTTGGATCGGCTTCGCATGTTGCAGATAATGACATAACGCCGTATCTTGTCAGTAGATTTTATCGTGCTCCGGAGATCAGTAAGTTTCTTAGAGTGTTCTTGTACCTGGGCCATCCTCTGTGGTGGCAGCAGCGTGTGTAATGTCTAAGCACTGTTTTCCATCGCACTTCAGCAGCTGCACGAGTTCATTCATGAGGAAGGGAACCATAGCAAGTTCATCCTCCTCAGGTGGAATGAAGGTAGTTGTGACAGGAGTCTTGATCATGTCGAGCAAGAGTAGCAAAACAGTTGTGGAAAACCCTCGACTTTAGAAGACTGCTCTTGATTGTTCAAGGTCTGATTATCACGTTTATGGATTGTGTGGGACCTTTGGTTTGCTCTTCCTGTTGCCTGGGTTGAGGTGGACTAGCGCCTCCAGCGAAGGTGAAAGCAGAGAGAAGAAAGGCGGCACCTGTGCTTGTCCCTCTGTTTCTCTCTTCCCGTTGTAAAGCCTGTTGCCATTTCTTGTTTTTCCTTTTTTCTTTCTTTTCTTTTCTTTTTTTAAGTATCTCTCTTAAGAGTTAGTGGGAAAGAACAGGAAACTAAACTGAGACATTATGGATGTGGCTATAGTTCAAGCTCAGATAGTCCCCATTACTGGAAATAAAAGTTAAGAACTTGTTCATTCTTATTCTCATGTATTAAAAGCTCCATTTTGTTTTCAGTTATAGGTAAAAGCTATGACTATGGTATCGATATGTGGTCTGTAGGTTGCACCTTATATGAACTCTATACTGGAAAAATCTTATTTCCTGGCAAAACTAATAACCATATGTTGAAGCTCGCCATGGACCTCAAAGGAAAGATGCCAAATAAGGTAGGATAAGTTCCTTCCTATAGACTTAAAGACTCCTAACACTTTGTCATCTAGACTAAGCTTGTAAAATAAAGCTCTCAGAGGCATGGATAGGTGGCTGTTGTGAGGCCGTAGCTCCTTTCTTGTTAGGGGTTCCAATTAATGATTCTAATCGGCCAAAAGCTATGAAAAGAGAACTCCCTTTTCAGTAGCAGAAGGAGAGGAGCACCCTTGTTGATGAGAAAGAATTGCAACCAGGAGACAGGAAATGAAAGACAATGAAGAGGGGCACATGAGTTAGTTAACATGTAAGGGAGTACACTGGTCAGAAGAGAAGGTAACTAAGCATGGCAGACTTACTTGATAGCACTCTTGGTTCTGGGTACAAGGGCTTCTGGGCCCTAGCAAGAGAGTCTTAAATAATGTTTGCATGAATTATTGCATAGAATTGGTAGTGTGCCAGGCTGCT
This sequence comes from Dicrostonyx torquatus, assembly GCA_028555095.1. NCBI lineage: Eukaryota > Metazoa > Chordata > Mammalia > Rodentia > Cricetidae > Dicrostonyx > Dicrostonyx torquatus. The sequence goes on from JAQHUG010000008.1 coordinate 10,958,501, forward strand.
TTATAGTAATTTTAAAGCCCTTTCCCCCCTGTTTTGTAGATGATTCGGAAAGGTGTATTCAAAGACCAACATTTTGACCAAAATCTGAACTTCATGTACATAGAGGTTGATAAAGTAACAGAGAGGGTAAGTCTGGCTTAAGTGTGCCACAGTGGTGGTTGCTATTTGTCTTTTAAATGTGGGGACTGAGATGGGATTTCACAATTATTAGGTCAGTGCTCCTACCACTGCACCAAATCCCCGATGCTTTATGCTACATTGTCCATGAATTGAGTTCTGTGTGGCACGTGCATTTGTGATTATTTTTAAAATGACAACAAAATATGCAAATTTTTTTCTATTCCTGAATAAAGCACATCAGGCTATGAAAGCAGTGAAGGGAGTGAAAATGTTTCTCTGTGGTGATAATAGCCCCTATTTAGGCCCTCACCACCTACCTCACTTAGATCCCTTGATCTGACTTTCCATATGTCTTCTATATTGGTGTGGGGGGATGCTTCCTATATTTTGAGTTTTACAAAGTCACAAGCCAAATTCTCCATAAACTCTTCCTTATTTAGCATTTTTCTCCTCCCTGCAAGGCCACTCTTGTCCAAGAAACACCCTGGTTCAGGCATACTTGGGCTTGGTGCCTTTGCTCACAGAGTTCCATGAGCTGAGTCATATCCTGAGTTACCTCCTCTCCTAAACACATTTATCCAGCATTGGTGAAATACACATCCCGTATCAACCTTTCTAAAACCTACAGGATGAAGTAATAATTTGCTAATTTTTGACCTGTAATACCAAACCCTTACTTTGTTAGAGCACTGAGTAACTTGTCCTGGTACTGGCATGGTTGAGACTGTCTCTTGCCACTGAAGAATAAGACCAGAGAAAGCATAGTTCAGGCAGCAGATGCTCACTGTTTTCATGGCTAATTGAGGGTTTTTCCATTTAAGTTCCTTGATTGTTCTTTGAAAAGCTGTGGAGGATAAAACTACATAAAAACCATGATTGGTCTCCTAAGCTTGTTTATATATTAATATAGACAAACAAAAGTTTGGTTTACATTTACATACATGTAACCTATTTAGAGCCATGCATTGTAAAAATTGTTTTTAGGAGAAAGTTACTGTCATGAGCACCATTAACCCAACTAAGGACCTGTTGGCTGACTTGATTGGGTGCCAGCGACTTCCTGAAGATCAACGTAAAAAAGTACACCAGCTAAAGGACTTGTTGGACCAGATCCTAATGTTGGACCCGGCTAAGCGAATTAGCATCAACCAGGCCCTGCAGCATGCATTCATCCAGGAAAAAATTTAAACGAGCTGAAGAAACTCCAAGGGTTTGAGTAATTAAATACAAAGACTGAAGAAATTTCACAGCAGTTTATTATTAATGTATATAAACTTATAAATATTTCTGCAGCAAATTTGAGGAAGCATGATATATTTGAATTAACACCAAGGGTGATATTTCTTTTAGAAATGTTAGTTAAACTGTTTTGTGTCTTATGTGAAATTTCACTGTAGAAATGTTTTAATTGCCAAGACTGCACAAAATTACAGTGCTAATGTATATGGTTGCAGTTCACATAAAAGACAAAAGCATCTGTTATGAGTAGCAGTGCTGGGTGGTTGATTTGTTTTTAGCAGACTTGGCTTCATTTGGTCTTCAGATACAATGGCCAGCATAAATGCTGTTTATATTCACGTTTTCCTAGGTGTGTGTGTGCAGGCCACAGCAGCATGCCCTTGGTGTAGTCAGTGCCGAAGGGAGTCTGTTCCTTCTTGAGCCTGCCTGCAGGGATGTCTCCTCTTTTAAAGCAGGTTGTGTACAACATTCAGTACACTGAAGGTAAGCTAAACCATCAACATCACCAGTGTTTTAAGATGTTATTTTATTGAAATAATTGAAAATGAGGGATAGCTTTGTGGCAGAATTTCCTGCATGTGTGATAATTGATCTTGTTTTATTTTTCTGGCATCGCGACTGTGGCATAGTTACAGTTTCTGTTCTGTTCATCACATTTAAAATTTGAAGCGTATGCGCTTGATGGATAGAGCGCCTTCAGTGTACTGTTTCTTATTTACTTTTTTTTAAAATCAACTTGCTATAGACTTTATATACATTTTGTTAAATACAGTTCTTAGTGACATAGTAACTGCATAGTTTTCATTTACTAATTAAAATGCTGAGGCCTACTTCTGAAAGTCCTCATATTTAAAATAGTCAGCATAATGAGATTTTTAACTATTTGTATGTCATTTTGAAAGTGTACTGCTTTATGGTAAAAGTGTTTTTCATTTGTTCATTGTTTGCATTATTTGTGATCATGTTGTCTTTCAATACAGGCATAAACCTCCCACTCTTGAACAAAGCAGCTGCTTTTTAAAAGCGGTAATTGCTTCTTTACCTTTTATTTCTTTTGTAAATGAAGCTTTTCTTTAAAAATGTGACTTTAAAGTGTTGTCTTGCATAAACAGTTGGCACTCACTTACTGTAAAGTGAACATTGTTCTTCTGCATGGGAAGTGGACCATGCAGATTTCTGTATGTTCTCAGTATGCATCACTAGATAATAAAGTCTTTTGTGAACAAGGCATTTGTAGCCATTTTTAAAAGATTTTGTCTTCAGTGCTGGTAAATCAGGTAAACTATAAATAGTTAAAAACAGTCTTTGTTTTTCTCCTGAAAGTATTACCTGCTAAAGATATAACTCAGTCTAGTCTGAGTTTTAAATTTTTCTTAATTATTAGGGTCTTAATTATTTCACCCAGATAAAAAGTTTTGTCAGCTTTCAGTGTAGTGAGGTTATTCCTGTAGGTTATGGGGTATAACTCAGGATTTAACTAATGTTTCTGCTATTTTCTCACTTTTCCTTTTGATGGTGCGGAAAGAGAAAAAGGAAAACGGGGCACAGGCCATTCGACGCCTTCTCCAAGGGGTCTGATTTGCTGAGACACCAGCTTCACCTTCTTAACAAGGTTATTTCTGACAGCATGTGTAGATAAACATTTAGCAACAAAATCATGTAAATCAGCTTGGTTTTGCAACACAAAGGAATTTGTATTTTTAATAAGGTATAAGAGAATTTTCAGAATCCTGTGTAATCTTTTCTATTTGGGAGTGGGTAAACTTATTGCTTGTCTCCCTGAGGATTATGAGAACAATAAAATTTTGGGGTTTAAATAATATTTTTACATTGTAAATGGGATTTTTTTATTCACCCAGGCACCTAATTACAACAAGCATGCACCTTTTGGTGCATTCAAGAATGGAATATCAGAGTAGCAGCATTCTCCTGGTGGGTTATGCTCCATTTAAAGACATGAAATGAACTACACAGCCAGGAAGGTGATAGATGAGATAATAAACCACCTATGAACCTACACCCCGTCTCTTCATGGTTAGCCTTAAAATAAGTACAAGGTGATTTTCATCTGCGGGTAGAGTGAGGCCTTTAAACAAGGCATCACAGGTGCAGCGCCCACCTTAATGATCTGAGTAGCGAGTTTCCCACCATGACTGACTTTATTTTGGTGCTGGTATGCTGCACAGTCAAGTCTTTTGTAGTTGTTTTCACTCAGTAGTTAATGCTTTGGCTTCTGGTGGTTTTCATGGCTTCATTTTATAGTTAATTTCCACTAGAAACCATTCATCTTATGCCTTCAAAGCTGTTGCCTACTCTTTAAAAAAAACAAAACAAAACAACAAAAAAAAAACAAAGTTGCTTGTTACTTGTTCTTTGTGTTTTAGGTGCAGCTCAGTGGAAGATGACGACAGCCAGAAGACATGAGCCAAGGCTTCTGTCCCATAAAAGACCTTTTCAGTTCTCATTTAGTGTGTGGCTAATTTTAAGTTTCAGCATTATAATTTGGGTTTCATTGCTGTGATAGTTAGAGTAGTAGTGCTGTTGTGCTCGTCTGTAAAGTGTTTGTTTTTATCACATTTGCTGCAGCTATACCCTTCTTCTAAAGTAAAAACAGCTTACTCATAGAAAAAGCCCACACTTCATGGTCGTCAGAATCACTGAGAAAAAATAGCTGCCAAGTCAGTGTACATTTGAAAGTAATCTGCAAGTTGGGTGTATTGGCCACACCAGGCAGGTGGAGGCAGTAAGAGTTTGAGGTCAAGGCTGACTTAGCCTATATGAACCCCCTCCTTTTGTTTTTGTTTTTTTTTCTTTTTTAAATAATTCTTTAGCTTTAAGCAGACACCTAAATTGTATGAATAGTAAAATTTTAATAAACCGTTTGACTCTTTTAATAGCTGTTCTTTCTCTTAGTCCTTTGTGACCAGCTTTTTAGTGCCAGAGACTTAAAATAGTAATAGCAGACAAGGGGGAGGTGTGAATCATGGTACTGTACTATTACTTTTCCTTTGTAAACTGTAGTAGGTATACACTCCATTCTATGTGGTGGGTGACTCCGCTAAGGGAGAAGTTTGGAGGTGTGTGGGACCTCTGTTAGATTGAGGTCATTTGGCTAATGACCCTATTTATCAAACCTGTGCTTGTGTTTCTGAGTGGCTGAGCCGTTTCCACATAAAATTGTCATGAGCTTTAGACTTTCATACCTTATGGGAAAATGACAAGTGATTATCAGGCTTGAGGTTCATAAAACTATTTTGTCTTTTAGAAAAAATTTAAAGCTAAGTTTTGTTCTTCTTAGGAAATAAAGATACATGGATATTCATGTAGTCATTATACACATGGGCAGTTAATCCAAAGATCTTCTGATGTTAAAACTTTTTCAGGGCAGTACATGCACACACCTCGAAGAGTGCTCAGAAAACTCTTAAGCATAACTCTCAGACATTTGATTATCTGAGGTTAGAGGAGGAAAAGACAGGAAGCATCCATTGTAGATGTTAGGTCTCTTGGCAGACTTTGTTCTCAGGGACCATCAGAAAAGAGGGAGTTTGGGGGTTCTTATTGGTATGAACAGCAACCTCCCAGTATTTGTGTTTACACTGAAGTCCTGATTGAAAACCTTCTGGGTCTTTATTCCCAGTGGCTGCTTTCTCAGCTATTTTGTTGAAAAATAATAATGTGATTTATATCTTGCCATTGCAGTTACCATCTTTTTTCCTAATGAAACTAAATACTCAGGACAATTTTGGAATAGAAAATACATATTTTATTGTGTGTAGCAGATTTAATAAATTGTAGCTTTATCATTTTAGCCCCAGGTTTGCATTTATCCTAGTCTACTTTACCTGCATAGGCACAAATAGACTGAAATGAAACAAAGGAATTACATGTATTCAAGTTTAGGTTAGGCATTTAGGAAATGAATGTGTTTATTTTGGCAATGAGATTATATAGTGAAATGTGGTGTGTAGTATGCTTCCTTATGATACTATTAGCAGTTGGACTCTCTAAGAAAGTATTGTTCTGTGGCCATAGTATATGCAACATGAATTTATTCTCCTACATGAAATGTTCTTATACAAATGTTCACTGCAAATTCATTGTACTTTTTACATGCTCATGCTGTCTACAAAGTTGACTATAAAATGTGTTTTGTTTTTCTTCTGTTGGTTACATTGAGATACCACTGTGGCATCCTTTCTCTTCTGTATAGGGTAAGGGACTGTTCTTCTGAAGAACCATTCTGTTTAGTGATCAAGATACAGCAGCTGCTCTCAGAAAATGCTTGATGTGTATCCTAATTGTTCATGATACCATTTGAGTTGTAACTTGCATTGTAGCAGCAAATGATCCCCAATAACCTAATAGGAAGCTTAATAAAGTATGCCTCTTGCTACCATATTGTCTATTGGTATTTTCTTTATAGACACCATTTATTACCTGATATTTCTGAGTTCATTTCACTATTGGCAGATGTGTTTTGAAAAGAACCTCTGCTCAAACATTTATTAAAGTCAAATGGGAATCTTTATCTAACAAACTCTGAGAAAAGGAGCCCAGGGAAATGGCTGAATCACTAAAGTGCCTTGCATGCATGAGGACCTGGGTTCACGTTCCCAGCACTCACATAAAAGCTGGGCATTGTGGTTTGTGCCTGTAACCCAGTGCTGGGAGGGCAGAAACGGGGTACTCTGGACTTGCTGGCCAGACTTTCTTACAGAATCAGATGCTGCCTCAGAAATAGAGTGACATAGGAAAACACCCAGCATCAGACTTTGGCCTTCACATGTGTGTGCACACATGAACCATACATACAAAGTTCTAAGAAGACTTAAAAGTGAGTCACAATGGTGGGAAGGCCTGGAGGAGAATGTCCAACTTAAAACCTGGAGGCTTGGAAAATAGTTTATTGATTTTACTCAAATGTCAAAATGTTTTCAAAGCATTAGGTACAGAATTCCAGAGTATTCATGTTCCTTCTCTGGTTTTCCTCTTAGTGAGTTTCATACCTAGGCACACTGCAGTGTGAAAGCTAGGCCTATTGGATTTTCTTACACCTCAGTTTTACTCATTTAAGGAACTGTTGACAGCTATAGAAACAACAGACATAAGTATGAGTCTGTAGGCAAACAGGATTGGAAGTGTGGAAGAGTTAAGTGTGTGTTGATCTTAGCTGGGCTAACTAGCCCAGTGGTAGGTAGAATTGAAGCTAGCCTGGTCAGGTCTCAATAATGAACAGGTCCGATGGCAGAGGCTAAGTGGTTTTGTAAAGGTTCCTGTTATAATTTTCTGCTTAGGTTGGCAGGGGAATGAAGCTCCATAATCACCTCAGGTAGCCTTGAATGTATTTTTTAATATATGTTTGATCTAAAAAGAGCTGTACAACTTGTATGAGTGGGTGTGCCAGGAGCCCAATGAACTTTACCCTAGATTCATGTATATTACCTTTTTGAGCAAGTCATTCTGTCCTTACCCCAATCTGTCTCCTACTTTCCTCTCATCTAGTCCTTGTGATATATACCATCTCCTTTGCAGTTAGGTCCCAAAGACAAAGTGGAGATGAAAGAACTGTCTTAAGTGGTAGAGCTATAATTCTATAGAATTTGAGTTCAAAGTCTCTGAACTGTGCTGTCATGGTACCAAGATTGGGGTAAAGTTCATTTGTCAATTTCATAATAAATACCAAGATGAGATAGTAAATAATACAGGCATGTTGACTCCTAAAGATCTCATACAGGTTATATTATGATTCTAAAAGTGAGGGGATGAAGTCCAAGTAACTAAAGGTAAAACAATGAATACAAGCACTTAGTTGTTAAAGGTTCAGGACTGATAAAAATAAGAGTCAAGATGATGAATGGGAACCATATGAAATGAGTGAAAATGTATGTCTTATGTTTTCATTCTATGAAAGTCTAAGCATCTTTGAATAGTGGGACTGACAGTGTGACAAACATGCTACTTACTATTTCTTTTTGTATTCTTATTGTTCCAGAAAATTCTTTGACATTAACCTAAAAACTAGACATGCTAGGCATGCTTTCCGTGACCTGTGGCCTGCCTTTAAGAAAACTAGCAGTAAATAAGAAACAAGCAACAGCTAACTTTCTTCAGCATAAGTTTGAATCACCCATTCCAGTTCCAGGATTCTCGGGATTCATTTAGGAAAATAATGAACAAAGAAATAAGAGCTGTATTTACATATAGCAGTGGTAGGGGGTTAGGCATGCCTTTTACTTGTTTGGTATCTTTGCTGTTTAAGAAAAACTCATTGGAATTCATCAAACATGTACTTAAAACCAAAGCGTATGATACTCCTGACAGACATCCTGACCTTGGTGCAGTAACATTACACTGGATGCTTACATTCCTCAAGTACCTCGGGTGATTGAACACTTTATGGATCCCATTCCCAAAAATTCTCCTCTAGGAAACTTGCAGCTGAAGCCAGGACTCTACTTGTTTTCCTGATTCTTAGATGCAGTAAATATTGTCAACCTCAGGATCTGCCTCTTGGCAGTTCATGAGTTAGGTTTTAGCTGTTTAGTTTCTATCCATCAGAGCTAATACAAGCAGCCAGAGCCTTGTGGGGGAGAACTGGGGCAATGTGGTATTTTTGGTTACTCTGTGGATTATGGTCTTCATTTTCCTGTTGTATTTTAAAGCTATAAGGTCTAAGAAGAAAAGGGTTATTTTACACTTAAGTGTGTACTTGGGCTTGAAAGAAAAGTGATACTACTTCATGTCTATGATAGAAGAGCAATGGAAATGGAAAGTTTCTAGTAAGTAAGTCCAATATGTGGACTGCAGGTTGCACTGCAGTCAAGGGTGGGTGTCATTGTCAAAACTGTGGACCACCATGCCTGTGAGGATTAAGCAAAGTGACTTTTATTACTATTTGTGTATGTGTTGAAATGCGTGTCAGAGGACTTCAGGTTGTCTCCTACATATGTGGGTTCCACAGATCAAACTCAAGGCATTAGGCCATCTCCTCAGCCCCCTAATAACAACTTGCAGAGCCAAACAAATGCTGGAAGACTAGAAAGATTTATGGAGATGAGGAAGGAAAGAGGAAAGGTGCTAAAGTAGGAAAGTGTAAGCCCCTTGAAGTGTAAGCGAGTGGCCAGGCTCTGCCCCCAGAATACTCTAACTGTAACAGCCTGATCCAGCCCCTTCAGATGCAGGCAGCCAAGTGTGACTTGAAATCCTACCAATCCCTGAGTTCACCCCACAATCAGGCCACCCTGGAAAGCTCTGCTCTCAAGAAAGCCTATATAAAGCCTGCTTCCTGCTCTGTTCTGGGCTGCTTCTCTCCTGAGCTGAAGCAACCACCCTCCTGTGTTTTTCCCAATAAATTTTGTGTGGGGTTTGTTGTGTGGTGTGACTTTGTCATAATCTTGGCTCCTTCAGAGCTGTAACACATTGATGCTGTGACTGAGACTCTCCTAGTGCCTGGCCTCCCCCTTGTGGCCTGAGCCACACTGGGACCCTATCCCTCATCTCCAGTCCACCAGCAACAGACTCACCCAACTCTCGGCACCCCATCCACCAGCAGCAACTAGGTAGTTTCCCGTTTGGTAGGTCTAAATGCTTCCCTGAGTCCGAAGAAGTGACCATTGAGGTCTGGCACCCTTGGGGTACTCTTGGAGGCAGAGGTACTTCAAACCAAGGTCTTAAAAGTGTATGCTGGACCTTTTCACCTGACCCTGTCCCCGCACTCTTAGAGCTGCAATCCTGTAGTTCTTTTGGGCCCAGCTGGACTCTTGTGCCCCTTTTATGTCCTCTTTCCTGCTTTCTTTTTGGAGCTGCCTGTAATCCTACAGCTCCTCTAGGCCCTTGTGGATTTTGTGACTCTGTTTCCCAACACTTTACCCATGAGATCTTGTTCCTGAGATTGGTGTTCTTGTCACCTTTGGCATGCCTTCAGGTCTCATCAAAAGCCCTGGTACCAGGATCTCCTGGATGCCAGACTATTAACCCTGACCCCCATTGGATACAGCAATGACCCACTAAATGGCTTGGTCCTCATTGGTCCTCTCTGAGTCCTGGGGACACCTGCAACTACAGGCTGCAGTGACATTTTTCCTGCCTCCCCTCCCCCAAGCCATGGGAATGGTGTCTTTCATACCTTCCCATTCTCCCTTGAGATGCCCTTAGCAAACCTCCATCTTCTACACCTGGTACCTTACCCGAAGACCCCTAAACTTGTTCACTTTTGCAATCAAATATGCCCTCAATATCCCTTAGATAACCAATCCAAATGATTGCCTTACAGTGCTATAGATTCCAACATTACTCAGATTTTACAAATACTTCAAGCAATTGGGGAAATGCGAAGAGATTCCCCATTCCCCAAGTTCAAGCTTTCTTTTTTTCTCCACTCCAAGCTGTTTGTTTTTACCTCCGCCCCCCCCCCCCCGCACACACTACACACACAGTTTAAACTTTCTGTCTTATAACTTACTGTTGATGGGTCTGTAAGTTTGTTACAAAGAGAAAGCCATGAGCCTGACAGATCAGGATGGGGAGAAAGCAAAGCAGTAGAACAGCTGCAGTTCGCACACACCCAGCACAGGTGCCATTCTCCTTGCTGGCTGGTGTGTCTTTCAACCCCCTCCTACAGCATCCGCTGTCTATAGCCAGGGGTCAGAAATTCCCTATCTCTAAGCCTTCTTTTGTTCTCAGCTTATGGGATTCAGTTTTATAGGGATCAGGTGTCTTTTAGGTATGGGTGGCATTAGACTTTTTTTTTTTTATGCTGTCCTGTTTCAATTAAAAGGTGTCTTTGGAATTGACACATGGCTTCCCCTCCTCTAGACCCAAGCATGCTTGTTTAAAGGTTTAGTACAAAATCAATGTCCCATATTAAGTGAGCCACCTGACCATGTAAGAGAAAGGAGAGCAAAGAAAAAAAGGGGGAGGGGGGACAGACTACTTCCAGTGGGGACTGTCGCCACTCATCTCATACTCTTTTGGTTTTGGTTTAACTCTTAATTATTGCTAAGATATAAATCTTATCTCAAGATTCGTAAGACTCTTGTGTGAACTTTCTGTACCTCAAAGATTTATAAGCATATTGGGTATGATTTAAAATTTGTAAATTCTGTAACAAAAGGATTAACTTAAAATTCAAAACACCATGTTTGATAGTTAAAAATTTGCACATAGGTAATCTTAAAGGACATGTGGCTTGCCGCCATCTTAGCTGCTGTGCTCCCTTTCAGGACAGGGTCAGCCATATGGCTGACATACATCTTTGCTGTGGTTGAAAAGGATGGATTTTGCCATGCCACCTCATTCACGTCTTGATCCAAAGTTACCGTGGTATAAGTCAACAAGGAAAAAAAAAATAACTCCTAGCAATGAAGCCCAAACCATATGATTCTTCTGCTATCTTCAGTCATGCTAACAAGCCAGACTGCCCCTTATTAGCCTCAACCCACAGTCCCTTCTCTTCCTCTCCAGCCTCTTTGGTTTCCCTTTCTCCCTCCACAGTGACTGGTCACCCAAATCAACCTTCCCTAGTGCCTACTTTCAGCCTGCCAGTAGCCTCTAGTTTCCCTGCCACTCTCCCTCTCTGCCATGGGACCCTCTTTACCTCTCCCTACCCAGCCTAACCTGGTCTTGCTTCTCCCTTTGCAGGAAATCACTAGGGTAGGTGCTTGGTCAGAGTACATGTCCGATACTCATTAAACGAACACTCTCAAATAGAAAAGACTGGGTTTCTATGCTGTTAATCCTTCCACCTTTATTAAAGAATTCCATATATTACCCAACCTTACAACCTGACTTTACATGACATTTATATGAGTCTCACCAAAATCTACCCAAGGAGTGCAGGTGTAGTAGTGATATTTTGTGTGTGTGTGTGCTTTAACAAATAAAACTGATCTGAGTGTGGAGCTAGGCACACTGGTTAACCAAAGTGGCCAGGCAGTGGTAGCACACGCCTTTAATCCCAGCTCAGGAAACAGAAGCAGACGGATCTCTGTGAGAAACAGAGCCAAGTGGTGGTGGTTCACACCTTGTACCCCAGCATTAGGGAGGTGGAGACAGGAAATGATATGGTTCGGCAGAAAAAGGAATATAAGGCGGGAGGAGACAGGAGCTCAGGATTCAGTCTGAGGTTTCGTGGAGAAGGCATTTAGTCTGAGGATTCTGTAGAAGTGCTAAGTGCACTGCTAGTGGCTGGCTACTCTGATCTTCTGATCTTTTAGCTTTAACCCCCTAATATCTGAAACTGGGTGCTTATTATTAAAACCAATTAGAATTTGTGCCATAGTCTGTGATAGCAAAAAGAGAGATATGGGAGAGACAAGGAGTGGTAATAGTATTTGCCTCAGAGTAATTAATAAGTGGTGAGGTAAGAGCCCAACAGTCCAACAGGAAAGGCCATGAATGGTGCTTGTGAGTTTGATCCGGGAGGGGCACACAAGCAGCCTTCTCCAAAGTGGCCAGACAGAATGTTATTCGGTAGCTGATATGTGCAAGGTAAGGTCTGAAAGAAGAGATGAAGTGGCCATGAGGCCAGAGAGGTGGGATTGGTGTCATCCAAGAGGGGAGATGCTAGGGAAGTAAGAACCTTTGATGGACGTTAGATCACATCTTCTGTTTTCTTCTATACTTAGATGTTGGGAGAGGGATATCCACTATTTCGTTTGTTCCCACTGGGTGCCTGCTGAACAGTTTGTCAGTGTCCCAGGGGTCTGGAATGTAGAGGTAGAAGTAACCCTCCTATGTGTAAAGATGAGAGGGGGGATTAGGATGGTCCAGATTTGTTACTTGGTACTCGCAGGGCCAATATGGGCAACCTCTGTAAGTTCCTGCTTTAAGTCCTCAGGAACAAGCTTTGTGGGCACCCTGGGTTCTGTAGAGTACAATAATATCTTGTGCCACTTGGGTGGTTGGGGACTTGTGCTCTGGTGTTTCTTTTTCTAAAACTGGGGGTGGTACCAAGTGAAGAACCCTTACTGAATCTCATCACAGGGTTATAGAAGCACAGCATGACTAATGAGTGGTCCAGGTGCTAGCAGTCCTGGGTATAGTCACGGGCAATACCGCTGCAACAGTGGGACTGACTACTTCCATAGCTGTTCACCACCGGTTTTCCTCTGAGTTCATCCAAGATCTCCAAAGGGTGACTTAGACCATCCTTACCCTCCAGGGCCGAGTAGACTCACTGGCTGACATGGTACTACAAAATTGGCAGGGATTAGATATACTAATGACATAGAGAGGTGCTCTTTGCTTCTTCGTCAGGCAGGAATGTTGCTTCTATGTCAACCAGTCACGTATAATAAAAGACAAGATCTGACAACTCCGGACAGATCTCCAAAAGAGTAAGAAACAGCTCAGTGCCTCTGGTCAGTGGATTATTGATAGTCCAATATGGAACTGGATACTACCCTTTCAACCCTTCTCCTCCATTTTTTATTCCTACTATCCACACCCTGCCTTACAAACTTCTTCTCTAGACTTCTTCAACAACAGATCCAAAAAATTTCTAATCAGACTTTTTTTTAAAAAAAGATTTTATTTATTATGTATACAACATTCTGCCTCTATGTATGCCTGCAGGCCAGAAGAGGGCGCCAGATCTCATTACAGATGGCTGTGAGCCACCATGTGGTTGCTGGGAATTGAACTCAGGTCCTCTGGAAGAACATTCAGCACTCTTAACCTCTGAGCCATCTCTCCAGCCCCTAATCAGACTTTTAATCAGTTGCTATTACAGGATTACTGACTCCTAGCTATGGAGCCAGAGGCCTGCAACTCCCTGATATTAGCCTGGTGGTGAAGACCAAGTTTGCCCTAAAGTCTTCAATGTCCCTATTCATCAGGAAATAGTCTAATGATAATGTCACCCCCCCCCTTCCGACCTCTGATGTTTTTATCAACAGTAAACAAAAAAGGGGGCAATGTAAGCTACTTGAGGCACTCAAGCGGCCAGGTCCTGCTCCTGAGGACCTCCAATCACCTGGCTCTGCCCACAGAACACTCTAAGGGCCATACTGACTGGAGCCAGCCCCTTGGATGCAGGTGGCGAAGCTCTACACTACAGAGTAAAACCCCCACGATCAGGCTACAAAATCTCACCAATCCCTGAGCTTGTCCCAAGATCCGGCAATAAAATCCCATCAATCCTAGGTCACCTTAGAAAGTTCTGCTCCCAAGAAACCCTATATAAAGCCTGCCTCCTGCTCAGTTCTGGAATGCTTCTTTCTCAAGCAGAGGCAGCCACCTTCCTGTGTTTTTCCCAATGAAACTCTCAGGTGAGGTTTGTTGTGCAGTGTGACTTTGTGGTATTCCTTGACCCCCAGCTGCCAGATACCTTTCCTTTCAGAGCTGTAACACTTACAGGAAGGACTAAGACAATCACTTTGGAGAACTGCAACTCTTACCTGGCTGTATATTAGAATAAGACAATAACTGCAACAGAATAAGTCAACTATACCATTTATTGATGATGGAACCATACTGGAAAACAATCACAAAAAGCAGTCTTCTGAATAATTTGCTTTACTAAGTGAGACATTTCTTGGAAGTACAACATACAAAGGATTGACAGTATGGTATGTCAGTGAGGAAGCCCTTGACCACACATAGAGACAGCAGTGACGTCACAAGTTCTACCCCATAACATATCCGAGAAGTCATTTTGTAAGGGTGGGGTGGTTTTTATTTCTAGTACCTGTTTCTCAATGATGAACCATATTTTTGATGGGTTTCACGGAGTGGATTTACTCACACTGAGATGCACGGAAGCTATTTTTGGTCAGTGGGTGAGCACTTGCCTCTGGCTATAAGAGAAGGTGATAGGCAGTTCTGCTTCTGAGTGTGGAAAGCTTTATTCAGTAGTGTGCTTTTCCGGTGAAGTTTCTTTTTGGCTTTTGGCACCTTACTTTCTTCCTTTGGATTTTCTGGAAAAGACAGGGGTATGGGAGAAACTGGCACAGGGGACCTTGGAGGGAGACATTTTGTTGAGACCACTTTGGCCAGTGGTTGAGTTGCTTGGGCAGTAGCGGGCTTGGGTGGGAGTTCCTGGCAAGGGTTTACAATGGAGCTTTTGGGATTCTTAAAGTCATCGTGAGCAGCAGCGCACTGTTTTGCAGCGGATGAACATTTTAGCAATGGTCTAGAGTTCGACTTACACTTGCTGGCACTGCTCCAGTTCCATTTAGAAACATTTTGTTCTGGCTTTCCGAAAAAGGGATTGTTTTTTCTCTTGTCTCGACTTTTATCTCCACTAGAGGTCTGTAGAGTCAATGTGTCGGGATACTTCGGTGGCCTGGCTTTCAGTGCTATGGTTTTAAACGAAGAAGGTCGTTCTGCCATGGGAAATATTGAGAAAGTGCTCTGTAGCCTTGGCTTCTCTCTTTGTATGGTCATATGTTGTAATCTTTCCAGTTCCAATAAACGAATTATTAACCGCTCAATGGAGCTTTCTGGAGGGTGTACTGCGGCCTTCCAGTTCTCACATTTTGAGATGGCAAATCTGTGCAAGTCCAGAGTATTGAAGGGGGCAGGGAGAAAGTCAGCGTAGACAGACACTTCGTTTGCTTCCTCTGTGAAGGATCTCTCCACGTGTTCTATTGTTTCTGGCTTTAAGTTCAGGTCCATCTTTTTAAAATAGCTGAGCAGAGAGTCATTCCTTTTCTCATTTTCTGATAAGTCACTTTCATCTGTGACATTTTCTTCCACACTGAGGTTTCTGTATTTTAAATTCCAATTTAAAGCAGATATAGAGTCACTATTGCTGTTTCCCATAGTGGAGTATGAGCTAAGATGAAACTCACTTCTATCCTTAAGGAAGTCTCCATCAGCATAGGGCCAGCAGAGATCTGCTGGCATGAACTGACCAGGATGAGGACTGACTTGCTTGCTGTCTGTCAAGTCGGGACCACTTGTTAACGGGTGGTTTAGAGAGAAGAGCCTGGCACTGTTGGCTACACTGAAGCCAGTTTCTGCTGAAGATTTTTTTAATTCCCTTTAAAAAAAAGAATTAACTAGAGGCTTCGTGAGTAGAATTAAAATACGACTAAATAATGAGGCTGGAGAGATGATTCAGCAATTAAGAGTACTTGCTCTTGTAGAGGACCTGGGTTCTCAGTTTCCAGTTCTCAGATGGTAGTTTACAATCATTGATAATTCTAGATCGAGTGGACCCAATGCCCTCTTCTTACCTTCATGGACACCAGGCATAAGTACATACATGAAGGAATACATACTCGTAGATGTAAAACAATACTCTAAAAATAACATTAGTAACCCTTATCAAAGATAGGTTAATGTTTAGTTTCCAATAGCATTCATGCACATAGCTACCTCTAAAATGTTAATTTCCAAGTATACTTGAATTAGATGCAACTACATAAATGTCTTAAGGAAGGCACTAAAAAAACTGATGAGCAACTCTTTGTGAAAGCACAAGTAAGCCCATGATGATGATCTAAACCGGTTAACAGTTGCTATGTGTATGCACTTAACGTGGCTGACTGTCTAAGAATAGGACGCCAGAGAACTGGCTACCTGCAGCTTTGAGTACCATTGAGATTACAGTGAAATACTTGTGGACCTCACAGTACATGAAACTTTTAAAGAATATATATGCGTTACTTATAATAAAGACTTCAAAGTTAAACTCTGTGATTTTTAAAAAATTATTTTAGCAAATAATGAACTCAACAGTATCTGTCAAATAAGATTCATCCAGGATGTAGTCCCTGGTAACTGTCTAGGCATTAGATTAAAAACGATACTGGAAAAATAATATAGAAAACAGGAGTTGGGGGAGCTAGACCAAAGAACACTGGGTTTCTAATTAGGTTTTATTTTGTGTTTGGATGTTTGCTTGTTTTAAAGATAGCTAGAGAGTAGGTAGCAACAGTGCCCACCGTAGACCTAGCTACGTGGGACATTCAGGCCTTCAGACGGCGTGAGCCTAAGCATTCGAGTCTAGCCTGGACAGCAGTGACAGACACAGACACGCATCGGCCAGGGTGGGCGATAATTAGAAATACTAATATTGAAAGATTTGATGTGCCTACTTGACTAAGGCTTCTTAGTTCTTTTAGGTTCAACATTTAATAAAAATAACAATCTACGTCTTTGAAAAAGACTTTCATTTGTAGTAAAAGTGGTTAAAATGCTCACTTAGTTAAGGCCTGGGAATGCAACCTTGCCTATGAATTGCCACAGGAAAATGATTTGAAATTTAGGTTATTAACAGTCAGGAGCCCACGCAGTACAGTAAGGAGAGGAACATCAGAAGGGGGGGGGCTTCTGCATCAGTGAGACAGCAGGATGGAGAGGGTATGCACTTCTCAGAGTGCATCTCAGGGTCGCTCTGAGAAGCAGGCCTTTCTTAAAGAAGAACTCTAAGTGCTTCTGCAAAGGAAAGGTTAGTTATTGCTACTTCATCACTTTCTTTACTTGTTGCTAGGCCGAGGAGAAAACTACTTCAAATATGACTTAAACTGCTCTAAAATCCTTCACTGATACCAAACTCCTACCTCTACAGCGAAAGCCCACACAGTATCTAAAACATGGCTACTAACCACATCGTATCTAAAGCATGGCTACTAACATGGCTACTAACCACATCATATCTAAAGCATGGCTGCTAACATGGCTACTAACCACATCGTATCTAAAGCATGGCTACTAACCACATTCGTATCTAAAGCATGGCTACTAACATGGCTACTAACCACATTCGTGTCTAAAGCATGGCTACTAACCACATTCGTATCTAAAGCATGGCTACTAACATGGCTACTAACCACATCGTATCTAAAGCATGGCTACTAACCACATCGTATCTAAAGCATGGCTACTAACCACATTCGTGTCTAAAGCATGGCTACTAACATGGCTACTAACCACATCGTATCTAAAGCATGGCTACTAACCACGTTCTCTGGTTACGCCACATCACACTCGAATTTCCGCACTCACTGGTGGAGAGGGGCGAAGTCACACATCTGCGTGGACTCCTGCCTGTTAATAACCTAAATTTCAAATCATTTTCCTGTGGTGTTTCATAGCATGAAGTCACACAACGTTCGTGCTATGTCTTAACCATTGCAGCATGCTGTCACACTGGGCACTTGCTCTGCTGAAATGCAGTGCCCTTCATTTGCCCTTTAGCCTTAATTTCTTGTTTCCAGAAGAGTTCTTTCTGGTAGAAGTAGGTTTGCCCATCTCCTTCAGCTCTGCCATTCCATTAGGACTAGTCCCTACAATTCCGTGTCATTGGTTGTAGCCACATTGCCTTTCCCTCCAATAGGAGGCCCAGATCGCTCCATCTAAGCCTCACTGTAAGGGTTCAGTACACACACACTGAGCTATTTGAGTGACTTTCTGTAATTCCCTATTATTTGCACAGGATATCTTTCTTCCTGATTGTGTTTGATCTTTCTATCTCAAGCAGTTAACAAGTATATTTAAATTGATTTCTGTGGCATATTAAAAGTATTTCCTGCTAGGTTTAGTAGCACTTGGGGTTAATCCTCCTGGCAGCCAGGCCTACACAGTAAGACCCTATCTCAAAAAAACCAATATGTAGATCATTTTCTTACCTGCTATCCAAGGTACTTCCTTTTTTGACAGGAGAACTCCATAGCTGAAACACCCCTTGGTTACTGTTCTGCTAGTAGAAAAAGTACACACAGTGTTTAAGAGCTCTGAGAAGCTCAAGAGCAGCACCCGAAGAGTGTGGGGAAGACATCGCACCTGTACTCTACTGTGAGCATGCTCCGACACGGTCAGCTGCAGCACCAGCTCTTCTGCCGGGGTGCCCAGGTGGTTCTGCAAGGCAGCAGGAGACTTGAGTACAGCACAGCCCTGCTTGCTATTCCTGCTCTAATAAAGTCCAATGTCCTCCCAACTTTCTGCTGTTTCCACACTGTTAACTAATGAGACTTAGATACCACTGATATTACTTTTACAGTTAAATGTTTCACATGTTGGTATACAGGGTACACAGAAAGATTATTTTCACTATAGAGGAGGATAGTGAACATTTCAAATGCTTCAAGACATTTTAAGAGCACACATTACACTCCTTTTGATAATGACTAGAAAACTGTATTTATTACTGCCAAGTTCAGTTCACATTTGTCATACTGGAAAAAAAAATGGAATCCTTAGTTTTCTTTCTTTTGTGATACTGGGGGATGATACTTAGCCCATGTGTGCTAAGCAAGCACTCTTCCACTCAGCTGAATCTTCAGTCACATTTTTTTTTTGAGACAAAATTTCTCTGTAGTTTTGGTGCCTGTCCCGGAACTAGCTCTTGTAGACCAAACTGGCCTCGAACTCCCAGAGATCCACCTGCCTCTGCCTCCCAAGTGCTGGGATTAAAGGCGTATGCCACCATCACCCGGCTTTCAGTCACATTTTCATTTCACTCAGTGGCCCAAGCAAATCCTGAACTAACTACCGCAGACATCCCTCTGTGCCCCCACCTCCCAAGTACCTGGATCACAGGCCTGTATGACCAGACCCATCCAAAACAGTAATTTTAATCACCAATTTGTAACCCTGTAAAATGGCAAAGGTTTTAACGCTCCAGAAATAAAATTTCAAGTTTAGACTTAAGAAAGAGAAATTTGAAAGAACATGCAAATAATTTTCCAGTAGTATGCTTTATGAGTTACTTTAAGCCAAACATCCTTACCTTGTTAGTTTTGCCTGAAAGAATGTATAAGAAAAATGTCAATTAATAGTTATATAAAGTAGGTTAAGATTTTAAATCCTTTAATCTGTGCAGATCTTGTGGTATGGCATACACATGCAGGGCTTCCCACTACCTGCCGCACCATCCTTCCCAGGTGAAAGGCCTTCATTTTCGTCAAAGGTCTCTTCTGAATCCGAGTTCCACGGAGAGAGATTCTAAAACAATAATCATTTTAAAGGATAAACTTTGTATTGGTGTTTAAAAGCCCTAGCATACCACTTTATACATTCTCTGGTAAAGGCTGACAGAGAGTAATCACCCTCTGCCTTCTCTGCGGAGGCAATCGGCACATCTCTGTGGAGCATGCGGACACCTCTTACCAAACCGTTACCAGCTTGTTTGGGGGAAAATGGAAAGGTGTTTACAATACATGGTTTTGTATTTATAAAGAGTGGCACATGGGTTTTCACTACTGATTTCTAAAATATAATGAAACACCCTAGTCAGTGTTTCACTGGTACGTGATGGTTCATCCATCAAGCATTGTGCACCGAGTGCACAGCCTACAGCATTGACCACACACCACAGAAAAGCTCCCATCCTTGTGTTATATTCAATGCTAAGCAGCTCACTACTTATTCTGGATTTCAGGTGTTAGGAAACACGTGGAAAATATCCCAAAGAAAGCCAGAAATAGGTGGAAAGTACCAATATCTACCACTGGGCAGATGTTCCAGGAGAAAACTAGGGTGTGTGTAGAAGGTGACTCCAATACTTCCTTCTGGAAAAGACTGGTGAGGCGCTCCAGCCGAGACACACCTTTGTGGCTGAATCTCTAAGCAGATGCAGTGTTAGCTATTACAGACAGCGCCTCTGGGCTGCGGAAGAAGAAATACACCTCATTCTGTGTGAAGATTTAATGTGCCCACAGAGAGGTTTCTCTGGATACTTGGGTGTGTAAAGGAGGCTGCAGACTATCCATCTTTAAAGATTTTGAAAACAAAATTAATACTTTTATGCTGCTGGAGTAATATAAATAAGGTCAGTCTCCGTGAGAATCACCTGAAGGGGGGCCTTCAGAAAAGTAATTGAGGGTTGAAGGTGTAACTCGGTATTAGAGCACTTTGGGTGTTTGGTCTTAAGCACTGGAAAAGAAATACTACAGATTCTCACTTAGGAAGATGATGAGGGTGGGAGACCCAAGAGTTGACACAGGGTTGGGAGCACTGACTGCTCTCCGGGAGAACCTGGGTTTAACTCCTAACTCACTATTGTCTGTCACCCCATTTCTAGGGATCGGACACCCTCTTCTGACCTCCATAGGCACTGCATGCATGTGCACAGACATACATGCAGGCAAAATACACATATCCATACAAGTAAATAATACAATTTCCCTTTAAAAAGATGAAGGTGAGAACCAGCTATTGGGAATTTGAAAAGAGTCTAGGAGATGCTCAAGCTTCTTTGGGCTACGTATTCTTGGGACAGTGGTATCTGAAATGTCACATGTGAGAAAAACATATCCTTATGTTGAAATGAGAAAGAGACATTAAGATAACTGAGCTGCTTATACACAGAACCAACGTGCCAAATGGTAAAGAAGACTAGACTGACTACCAATTTCTCCAGGGTTGGGGCTTGGCTCTATATTTTTGGTATCCCAAACACCTTTATTGATGTATAACAAGCATACATTGGAGAAAATAAGGAGAATATTGCTGAGTTGGCAACATAGTACCATCCTCAATGAGATTGTTTCCATTTGTTAAAAACAGGGGTTTGTTTTGTTTTTCACCTGATAAAACAGGCTAAGGGGAAAGCTCAGCAGAAACTGCTCACAGAGCAGAAGCAGAGAGTTAGTCTCACAGAAGGACTCTGGAGCTCTGCTCCTGCGGTCCAAAGTAGCAATCTCAAGAGCACTGCCGTACCTCCTGAGAGATGCTTGACACATGCAGGTTGGTGCCACAGTTCTCATTGCTTTTTCTCCCCATTCTGCTGGAGCTGCTTGTCTGTCCCCTTGAAGTCCTATACGTTGTAGAACAGGCACACTTAGGAGAAGGTTTTTCATTTTTATACAAAGAAGTTTTGTTAAGAAAATTGCTTAGAAGGGCTAGAAGTATAGCTCAATGTCAAAACCCTTGGGTTCTAATCCCAGGAGCAGCAGCACCTTACCAACCACAAAAAGTCTAGAAAGCAGAGACGGCAACCATGTAACATTAGAGACGATGGCAAGCAGATCGACACCAGGCAGACAAAAATAAATGGCAAGATCTAGTTGGTCGGATATTAGGAAATGAAAGCCAGAGGTTTGATGTCAGATAAGATGATGTAGACAATTTGGGGAAAAACAAATACAGTGAGTTATCTCAAATTTAAAAACATCCCAAGCCTGCTTTTAGTCATTCAAAACAAAATGTGCCCACCTGAAAGTAAAACTAAGATTTACACATAGGCAGGGCAACCTTTACACATAGGCAGGGCAAGAATCTCATGCATATTTCCCTAAAAAGCTCAGAGGGCCAGGCATTTTCTAATACCAAACTATTTGGTGTCTAAAATCCCCCGGTAGTATTTAAGGTAAACATTAGATAGAGACTTATACACTCTATAATGCAATCACTGGAATAAGTAAGGTCTGGACAATTAGAAAAATTACAAACCACTGTAGTAGCCAGTAGATCTAATGGTTTACAAAGTATTATCTCCAGGGAATATTTAGATACTCAGGTAGTTTAAGAATCAACGAACTACCTGATCCATTGCAATACACATCCAGGAGTCGGGCTGAAAAGTGCAGAAAGCTGCAGACTGCTAAGAAGTAGGGGCACCATTGGAATCACTCAGATTGTGCCCCCCCCTAGTAGGACACCACACCCGGAGGAAGGGCTGGAAACAAGGACACCTTCCCGTGGGTAGGGAGGCGGGTCACCCTCCCCTCCTGACTGTGCCAAGCTTAGTGGCCCAGGACGTCAGGGAGACCCTGAGGGTGGCTTGGGCTCTTACTCATCCGCCTCGAAGACCCACGCGTCCTGGCCTGCGTCGTCTTCCTCGCCTCCTGTCCCGGGCGCGGGTTCCTCCTCGTGCTGCTCCAACAGCTCGGCAGGCGCCGGCTGGGCCTCGGCTTTCCTGCGGCGGGAGGACAGGGAGAGCGGCGGCTGCGGGCCGCGGGCGCCCCCGGCGGGGTCGCACCCGGGCCAGGCTGGGCCGCGAGAGGACGCGTCGCCCGGCAACTACCTCGGAGCGCGGCTGTCCCCGCCGCTCCACGTTCCACCCAGCCCCAAGCCTCTTGGGGGACGCTAGGCCCGCGGTGGCGCTGCCCCAAGCCCCAGCTGCCCTGCCGGCGGTCCAGCCAATCTGACATCCCCAGTGCCCTACCCCTGTAGGGCCCCTGCTCCACACTGCCTTCCCCAAGATCCTCCGGGGCCTTACTAGTCCTTAGCTCTCTGGGAAACTCCTTGAGTCTTTTTGATTACTCCTAAGTCCTTCCTGGGCCCCCTTAAAATTTCGGGTACGTTTTAGGCTCCTTAGAGCTTCCCTGGGCATTCCTTCATTACTTTCCTTCCCTAGATTCTGGGCTTCCTAGCGACCTGTGCGTCTTAGCCCTGGTGAGGCTCCACAGGCCTTCTCTGGGTGTGGCTGAGGACTCAAAGTGGCCAGTAGGCCTGTGATACCCAGGTCCTGGCTCACAGATCTCCATTCCAATATACCTAGCCTGTCTAGGATACATGTATATTGTAAGAGTCCAGTTTTGTAACCCTGAATGAGCATCTCCTGCCACCTCTATAAATTAAGTGGAAAAGAGGGGAATTATATATATGTGCGTATATATAAAATTTATATATATATAAATTTATATATACACATATATATTTATATATATAAATTTTATAGAGTATAATTAAAACTTATATGCATATAAGTAAGTGCCTTTTCTCAGAACAGTTTGGTATAGAGAAAATTTTTAAGAGCCACTCTTTATATAAGTAAATGACTATTAAAAATGTCAGTATTGCCAGGCAGTGGTGCTGCACGCCTTTAGTCCCAGCACTTGGGAAGCAGAGGCAGACAGATCTCTGTGAGTTCGAGGCTAGCCTAGTCTACAAGAGCTTGTTCCAGGACAGGCACCAAAGCTACAGAGAAACCTTTTCTTGAAAAACAAAACCAAAAATAAAGTCAGTATAATAAAATAATGACATTTGAAGGGTTTTGTTTGTTTTAGTTTTGAGACAGGGTTTCCTCTCTGTAGCTCTGGGTAGTCTGGAACCTACTGTGTAGACCAGGCTGGCCTCGAACTCAGAGAGATCTCTGCCTTCCAAGCTGACGAGTGCTGGGATTAAAGAGGTGTGTCACCATGTCCAGATTTGAGGAGATTTTAAAAAATGATTTGTTGATAATACTTCGTCTGATCAAACACCAGGTTCTAGACTCAAGTTCCAAAAGGTTCAACAAGCATTAAAATACACTGTCTCTTTAAGGGTTGGGAGCACTGCTCT
Organism: Dicrostonyx torquatus; assembly: GCA_028555095.1. Classification (NCBI taxonomy): domain Eukaryota; kingdom Metazoa; phylum Chordata; class Mammalia; order Rodentia; family Cricetidae; genus Dicrostonyx; species Dicrostonyx torquatus. The sequence goes on from JAQHUG010000008.1 coordinate 10,982,036, forward strand.
TTTATCTTCTAGATAAACACATACATAACAAACACTGAACACAATTTCAAGAGCTTTGAAGATCTTTGATGACTCCCCAACCCTGCCCAATAGATGTCTGTCTCCTTCCTCTGCACTTAGTCTGTTTCCCCAGAAAGGTTTAAAGAAGCCCTTACCCTATTTCATAACCTTTTATGTTTACCCCTTTGTACAACTCGCAGTCTTGTTTATGAGCCTGCTTACTTGTTGTAAGTGAGGGAAGGACCTTGTCTGCTCGGCCCATTATGTGACCAACCCTACTTAAAGCTGCTTGGAACCCGTAGTGGGGACACAATCAAGCCATGAAGAGAAAGAGTAATGTCTGTGGAGGCCTCATTATCTGCTGGCTTCTGGGAGGTCTAGCCTCCTCCAGGCTCTTTCCTGTCTCCCATGATAGCTCTGACATATAGCTCGTCAGATGCTCTCCCAAGGCTCGAAGAAGGAAGCTTTAATTCTTCAGTGTAGCTTGAAGTGGTTGTTTCCACCTTTCCTCTCTAACTCCATATACATATTAGTCACATTAGATAATTTCACAATTTTGCCCAACTCTCCCTTTCACCAGTTCTTCTGTTTTGTTCTAACCTGCGGGTTTGAACTGGAGTCAGATCGTTCTAGCTCACTCGTCTTCCTTCCTAACTGCTGAGGAAGGATAAACAGCTATCTCTTCACCTGAGACTGCTAGTCTGGGCTGTATTATAGTGGCTTGCTTAAGTCATTTATTAATGTGATAATTTTTCATCAAAAGATATAAAATACATCTTTTCTACATTTTGAAGACAAAATCTACCCTTATTCAATCTATCAGTATATCTGGTGTATAGTAGACACTCATAAAATGCTTGGATTAACTGTCAAATAATTATTGCTGGCATGCATGGTATATTAAGGGTGCCCACCATACTGCTGAACATTTTATATGAATTACCTATTTAATATTCAACTCAATGAAGCAGTTACTTCTAGTTGTCCTAATTTGTAACTGAGAAATATGAGCTGTAAATATATTAAGTGGCTGTTTTCAATTTACAATTACTTTGAAAAATTGTGAATTGGGGGCCATAACTCCCAGCCAATCACTCCGAGGTTATATGTAGCTGGGGATTTTTCTTCTGTCTCCTCTGGAAATAGAAATTATATGTGCACAGCTGTGTGTTGTGCATATGCCACATTCGTGTATCTGGTTTACTTGGTCTCAATTTCCTTGTTCAATATTTCTGGTTCTGTCTTTTCTTTCCGTCTTCCAGGGTCCTAAGAATCACTCTGAGGTTTGTGCACCCTCTAAGATTCTCTGTTATCCTCTGTGGCACGGCCTAATCTCAACAGCCTCTTTTTCCCATTATCATCCCTACTCAAAGGCTTTTCCTTCCATGCTTTGATGACATCAAAATCATGGCTCTCTTTTCCTTAGTCACTTAGTACCTTCTCCAATCCCTTGGTTCTGAATTGACTCTAGTCCACACTGGGGAAGTTCGATAGTGGGCCATTTCCTTAGTAGGTTAGACCTAGCATTAGTATCCACCACTGGCCAAAGAGAATGCACCTGCCTTCAAGGCCATGGCCAGCATTCAGTTCCTAGACATAGTCTCAAGATGGCCTTAGTTTAAATTTGCACCTTTCTAGTTAATGCAGAGGGAAACATGTTTTCGAAACTGAACTAGAATAAGGTGAATGTTCTCTGTCTTGTAGTATTTGCCAACCTTTTTTACAAACCACAGCAGAGAAGGTTTGTTATTAATTTATGTTTCTGAGGCAGTCAAAGGACTGTCAGATTCCCTGTAGTTGGAGTTACAGGTTGTTGTGAGCTTCCTGATGTAGGTGTTGGAAATAGAACTTAGGTCCTCTTCAGGAACAGCCATGCTCTCAACCGCTGAGCCATCTCTCCAGTCCCCAGCAGAGCTTTGAATCAGAGGAAATGATAGCAAACCTTGGGTTAGGAGTTTATGAGTGTTCAGTAAGCCCACCTTAGCTTCTCCTCTTATGGCAGAGATAACAATGACCACAGAAAGACACTATAGTGGAAAGCCCCTCAACATTTCAGGGAAAAGATTCCCATTTCTGCCTGTCTCTCAGTGCCTTTCATAGTTTGATACTCATCTTTCAGGCATACATGACCTCAGAAGGACTGTGTAAACAAATTTTACAAAGTTGGTCAGTATTTTCTAATTAACAAGATGCATTTTTGTGGTGCTTAAATAAGATACTTGATCAGGGGTTAGAGGACCCAGGTTTGATTCCCAGCACCCACATGGCAGCTCAGGACTGTCTACTACAGTCTCAGGGGATTTGATGCCCTCTTCTGGCCTCTTTTAGTACCAGACATGCAGGTGGTTCACAGACATACTTGCAGGCAAAACACCTGTACACACACAAAAAAATGAATACATAATTTTAAAAATATATTTGACCAGTGGGAAACATCTCAAATCACTGGTAGACAGATGCTATAATATATGCTTTGGATTAATAACTTGATTTTATTTCACCCCCCTATCTACGCCTTTTGGTAGTAGCTGATTCTCTTCCTCCCAACTTCAGGTTTTGCTTTTGTGATCATTAAACATGAGTATCTTAGCTTTCTTGAGTCTGTCTGGCTCCTTTTAAAGAAACATGAGTAAAATATTTTCACTTTGAAGAATTTCTTTTTTCACTTTCTACTTTAAAGTTTTATTTTAAAACTCAACCTTTGCCTGGGGAAGTGCTGCAGGCCTTTAATCCTGGCAGAGGTAGGTGGATTTCTGTGTTGTCAAGGCCAGCCTGGTCTACAGAGTGAGTTCCAGAACAGCCAGAGCCACAGAGTGAGACCTTGTCTGGGAAAAACAAAACAAAACGAGCAACGACAACAAAATTAACCTTTAATGTTTACCTCCTTAACAATACGATCCTACTTGGGATGCTACCATTTTATTCCAAAAAAAAAATACAAGAAATTTTCTTTCAAATATACTTGTTCCTACGGTGGATGGGAGTGAGGTACAAAAACATTTTTCAAACAAGAGAAGCACACACATCGGTGAATTCCACATCCTGGGCCAGTGTTACAGCGGATGCTTGGAACACATTCTCAGTCACGTGTTTCCTATTTTATTTCACTCTTACAGCTGGACTTGACCCCTGGGTTTGCGTTTCTGCCTAAGCCTTCTGGTTCTCTGGATGCTGGTATGGAGCTGTTTTCCTGGCTGTCTGGGATAAGCTTACTTTGAGTTTGGGTCTACCTTTTAATAGGGACTTACTTTCTGGCACTAGGACACGCTGAGCTGGGATCCTCTTTCTGGGAGTTGGGGCCCTCCCACCTCAGCTGCTGCGAGCCAAATACTCTCTTTAGGACGCTTCCTTTGAGAAACCTGGAGATGATCTTCTCTCTCTGAACGTTGCTGAACACTCTGCCTTCTGGGAGCCAGCTGGCCTTGTCAAACGCACAGCTGTGGCTTGCTGGCAGTGGAAGGTGCTCAGGAGACACAGGAGCCATCTTTGAAGCAACAAAAAAGAAAGGAAATTGCCTGTTACATAAGAGCTAGTTGTAAGAGAATAAAAAACAACCCTGGGTGCTGCCCTGTCTTGCCCTGTGCAGCGGGATCAATTTATTTAGTAAGTCTGGCGGCAAGGCAACCCACCCTCATGCAGCAAGGCAAGGGCACTGGGCACAGCAGAATTCTCATGGCATTGTTCATTGGAGAAAAGAATTGGAAATAAGATTAAAAACACAAACATTTGCTGCATCTGGACTCAGAAATGCAGGCTGGACTCTGCCTGGGAGCTTGGACCAAGACCATCAGGCTAGCAGTCAGCAGTATGTGGTCAGTTTTCCAGCCTCACTGAGCTCCCATCCCAAAGTTTCTTCCACAGTATGCTTTAAAAAAAGCAAATGACAATGGCTCCTACAAGTCTTACTTATTGTAGAAAATCAGAACCAGGTCAAAAAGAAAAATTCATCTGATGGTCTGTTTCACAATGAAGTATGAAACAGTATTCTAATGTGTATATGGACAGTTCTTTTTCCTTTTGACACAGGCCTCTCTATGTAGATCAGGCTGACCTTGAACTCACAGTGGTCTGCCTGCCTCTGCTTCTTGAGTGCAGGGGTTAAATGCCAGGCTCTGCCTATGTACTCTTTCTTTATCCATGTATCTGCTGATGGATGGCCAGCTAGGCTTCCTCCCCATATGCTGGCTATTGTCGCAGTACTTTGAAGAACACAGGTGTGCAGGTGTCTTGTCATCATAAGAATCTTATTTCCTTTGGATTACCCAGAAGTGGGATGGTTGGCTCTACCATAACTCTGTTTTTAAAGTTTTGGGTGAATCTCAGTACTGCTTTTCTCAATGGCTATTGTCCCAGTTACCATTTTTACTAACAATGAAAGGGAATTTTAAAGTTTCCATCTCTCTTCTCTCTTGTCATCACTTTATATTGTCTTTTGTTGTTAGAGTTTTATTTTATTTAAAAATTTTGAATTATTTTATATGTATGAGTGTTTTGCCTGCATGTATGTGTATTCACCACATGTACCATGCCTGGAGCCTGAAGAGGCTCAAAGAGGGTGTGGGAACTCCTGGGACTGGAACTACAAATGGTTGTAAGCTACTGTGTGGGTGCTGAGAACCAAACCTGGGTCCTCTGCAAGAGCAGTAAATGAAGTGCTCCGTAATGACTTAGTCATCTTTCCAGCTCCTGTTTTGTTTTCTTCATAATCGATGGTCAATTTTTATTCAAGGATAACTTAATCATGACCTACTTCTGTTTCCAGTCAATGTCCATAGCTTCAGTTAACTATGAACATTCCATCAAGTGCTACTTAGAGTGACACTCCAGAGCATATTGTCAGTCAGGCATAGCTGTGCACGCCTCTAATCCTAGCACTCATGAAGAACAGGCAAGCAGATCTCTGCAAGTTTGAGGCCATCCTTTCTGGTCTAGGCCAGCCAGGGCTACATCATAAAACCCTGTCTAAAAAACAAACAAATCATTGTTAGTCACTACAGTCAGGCAACCTTTAAGAACAAATTCCTATATCAACACAACTTCAACATGCCATTTCCTTTATGAGGCAAGGTGAACATGCCCAGATGCATTCTTGTTCACAATTTTAACCATTCAAGTGTGTGTTCCACAACCTTGAGCTGAGCAAATGTGCCTGTCATCTTTCCTTCCTGAATTATAACCTTAAACGGTGTTACAAGGAGAGAGTCACTTTTGTCCTGGCCTCCTGGCTAACTTACACCCAAAAAACCCACACAGAAACTGTATTCATTAAAACATTGCTTGGCCCATTAGCTCTAGTTTCCTACTGGCTAATTCTTACATCTTAATTTAACCTATTTCTATTAATCTGTGTATCCCCACATGACTGTGGCTTACCGGCAAAATTCTAACCAGCATCTGTCTCAGGTAGAAGATTCATGGCGTCTCTCTGACTCTGCCCTTCTTCCTCCCAGCATTCAGTTCTGTCTTCTCTGCCTACCTGAGTTCTGCCCTATCAGGCCCAAAGCAGTTTCTTTATTCATTAGCCAATGAAAACAACACATGAACAGAAGAACCTCCTACACCATTTCCCCTTTTCTATTTAAACAAGAAGGAAGGCTTTAACTTTAATATAGTAAAGTTACATATATCAAAACAGGTATCAAATAAGAATTACAGTTATAATACTTATATTTACTTTACCTTTTATCACAACTAAAGAGAACTATAACTATAAATTCTTCAACTCCATCAAAGACTCCAGAAGGATATAATATTAATTAAGTAAACAGAAAGTGCATTGTAAGCAACTTCTGAAACTCTAGAAATGACAGAGACATCTTGCTGCCCGGACAGTCACCCAAAGTTCTTCTGTACCATTGGGGAATCCATCTTTGGCCTTCAGGCCCATAATATCTATCAGACTTTTCCATGAAGCAGGAAATTTTAAAGATAGTTCAGTCACTTTTTTCTTTGTCCTGCAGAATGTCTCACAGACTTTTTCATGAAGCAGGAATCCCGAAGGACCATCTCACCTTTAGGGCAAGTTCAGCAGTCATCTCTCTGTAGGTACTGCATGCCCAGTGAAGCAGTCCAGGCAAGAGTAGTTTCTTACCCAAATGGCTAGCAAACTCCATAAGGAGCCTCTTCGATGCCCATCTTCCTCTTGAAGTAGCTGGTGCTGCCAGGAGCAGATGCGTCTCATTGTCATGAAAAGTCCTAAGTTATTAAAACATTTTAAATGCCATATTCTTTAGTCTTTGAAAGATATGAAAAATGCCTATCCATCTGAAATATATCTATGCACATCTAGAAAATCTAACATGATTAAAACTTGACTATTATAGATGCTTATCTATTAACCTATATTTCTTAATTATACATTATACTTTTAAATGAACTATATAATCACAATACCTTAATCAAGATCAGAAATACATATACATATAAAATTGATCTTAAATTTGTATCAATAAAGCAAGATTCATAAAATGCAAATTATTTATATCTATATCATATCCCCCTTTAAATGTAAACAAACAGTTATAAACAATATTTGGAAATATGGGTGCAGTTTTTCTCTCCAAACTGCTTCATGCTATATGGGGGCACTGTTAATCATGTCATTCATGGTGTACCCTGTGTGCTAGGTTCATCTCAGTCAGCAGTTGAGCAAAGTAATTTTTTGAGGGTGTTCATAGCAACCTTTCAAGGGGGCGTGGTCTATCATACCATATTGGTCTAAAAGCAATCCACAGGTTCTCATCTTCTATGAAAACAAAAGAAGAATCTCTTTTCCAAAGCACCATATCCTTAGACCCAAATTTTGAAGTCAAGATACATTTATAATATACATGTTGGTTTAGCTTAGCTGCCCATACAATGAAATATCTCTTTGTACTTAGCTCCTTCACATTCAAAAAATTTAAAGAAAACACAATAATACACAAAATCCTGACTCTCTGTGTTTTTTCCATTTTTACGAGGCTGATTTTTCTTTACTTTCTTTAATATATGATTATCTGTACTATGTCTCTTTAAAGACTTTACCCTTTTTTTGAAGCATTAATTTTATTTTATGACTATACTCTTTTTATTTCTCTCTCCCAAGCCTACGTACATTTATCCAACACTGTGACCCATTTAGAGGTTGTTTATGTCTGAATCTGTCCTATTGTGAATCTGTAATTCTTTACTGTCCAGGAGCACTTCTTAAAATGCTAAGCACTTCTTAAAAACTTAAATTGCACAATTAGTAAGGGTAATATCTGTTTGCCTACCCAGTCTAACAGCTACACTGTTATTATGGTAAATATGGTAGTTCCTGCCCACATTCCGCACATTTCAGTATGGTGAAGCTGCTTGTGTCTCTGAGCCATGCACGCTGACCAACTTTCAGGCACAAAGCTGGTCCACATTGCCATCAAGCAAGCTGCAGCAATCTACTCACAAACCCCATCCAAATTCTCTGTCTCCCACAAGAGAAGAGGTTACGCTGGTGGCACAGCCCAGAAAGCTGGTATTTTAAAACCGCCACTTTTTTTCCTGCTTAGGTTGCTGAGCCAGGAAAATCTCTCTGTGGTATGCTGCCAGCAAACAGCAAAAACTGTGTTAAACTCTATATTTGTGTCTAGAATTCCTTTTCAAGCCCTCTCAGGTTTTACATGGAGTTAGTTGACCGTGTTGGAATGCCAGTTGTTACAAGGAGAGGGTCCAGCCGGGCGGTGGTGGCACACGCCTTTAATCCCAGCACTCGGGAAGCAGAGGCAGGCTCTCTGTAAGTTCGAGACCAACCTGGTCTACAAGAGCTAGTTCCAGGACAGGCTCCAAAGCCACAGAGAAACCCTGTCTCGATAAACCAAAACCACCACCACCACCACCAACAACAACAACAGCAACAACAGAAGGAGAGGGTCCCTTGTTTGTCCCAGCCACCTGGCTAGCTTATACCCGAAATAACCACAAAGAAATTGTATTTATTAAAAACACTGCTTGGCCCGTTAGCTCTAGTGTCTTATTGGCTAATTCTTACATGTTAATTTAACCCATTCCTATTAATCTGTGTATCGCCACTTGACTGTGGCTTACCGGCAAGATTCTAACCAGCATCCGTCTCAGGTAGAAGATCCATGGTGTCTCTCTGACTCTGCCCTTCTTCCTCCCAGTATTCAGTTCTGTCTTCTCCGCCTACCTAAGTTTTGCCTTATTAGACCCAAAGCAGTTTCTTTATTCATTAACCAATGAAAGCAACACATGAACAGAAGATCCTCCTACACCAAAACAGAGCTTTCTCAAGAATGTGCACATTCTTAGAGTGTTTTTCTGTATGAATATGTATCAGCTTTTTCAGTGAAATTCATGTGTTTTGTTTCTCTCTAGGGGGACGCTGCTTTGGAAATAACCTGTGTTGTCCTGCGATGGGTAATAAGTCTTTCCGCATTCTTTTATTTCTTGGCTTTATGGTTTCCCAAATACAGACCCATTATATTTTGTTACAATATAGGTCAATTTTCACAGTGTATAAAGAAGACATTTAAAAATGGTTTCTTCCTTTTCCATTTATAAAAATGAAGACTTAGAGTTACGCATTCAACTTTGCTTAGAAGAAAAAAGAAGGGTGTGTGTGTTCTAGTTGCCATCATATTCTGTCTACTTTCTCTGTCAATTCCTTTCTTCAGCCAAAAGTATTTATGCAATATTGAGAAACACATTGCATTCAAGTGGTTCTTGTTAGTTCTATACAACATTTTAAATGGGTTTATATGGTTATTGTTTTGTTTTTAAGTATTCACATTTTTAGTTTGAAAGTTGAAGATAAAAAAGTGGAATTTTTTATTTCCTGCTCTGAACATAAATGATCCAAAGAGTACAGCCATGTTATTTTAAGGTTTTTGCCCAAGGCTTTGCAGCGCAGCTAAAAAGCTAACCAACTATTTTGCATTGTGGCTTGCATGCCAGCTCATCAAGCATTGAGTAGTCATAGGGAACCCTGGTGCCCTGTCTGGCTGGTGGGCTGACAACCAAGGGGGCGACTCTAACCTTGCTATTATTTATATTTTCATTGCAAACTGGGGAGTGGTTCTTGGTTGCTTCTTATTTTCTCCAGCTGGGCTATAAAGTTTGGGGCTTTGTTGCTATTTAGTACTTGTGTTATCCACTGCTCCTTGGCCTACAGTGAAGAAAAACTAACACTAACGAGGTTTTATTTGTTTGCTTCCTTTGGCAATCTGGAAAAAAAAAGAGTAAAAAGCAGACAGTCCCCTTACCTGTATTAATCTGGACATTTCCTTAGTTTAGGACCATAAAGCTCTTCCTCAGGTCTACAGGGAGCAGTGCTGATGTCAACACTCTCCTTGGGGCCTCCTAGGTCTATGCAGTTTTAATTATGCACACACCAGGTACAAGGCCTCTAGAGGGGGAGGATAGCATGGGCTCTGTGCACACCAATTGATTTTTTTTTTTCAGGAAAACTCGCTTTTTCTCCTCAGAACTCATCCATGTCCAGACAGGAAACTGGAATTTCTGTGGAAAATCTCTAAATTATTTGGCAAGATACCTTCCCTAGGCAGCTTTTCTCTGCTTTGAAGGCGCAGAACAAGTTCTGAGGGTTCCAGGCTAATACTTGGGCCATTGTGATGCTTAGAATGCAAAGCAGTCAGAGACCAGAAAGCTTCTTTCATCACCTCCTCCTGGAGATGGCAGCAAGCTGAGGCAAAGACCAGTCACAAGACAGGCCGGCACGTTTCGTGCGCTCTACTTGGTTTTCTCTTTAACTTAACAAATATCATGGGAACAGTCAACAACAATCCTTCATTCATAAACCTCTATGAAAAGATGAAAAATTATGCCCAGCCTGACACCCTGTGTCACACATTCGACCTTCTCTCTAACCTTCACAAGTTGCTTCCGAGTCATATGGTGGAAGTGCTTCATTCCTATAGAAGTGAAAGTGACAAAATCAAATGTAAGTAGGGGGTGAGTGAGAATGCATATATTTGCATGTCGTTATGAACCCTCTTCTGTTAGCCATGGGCATTAACTTCTTGACGTTGCGGGTGCCATCAGTTCATGAGACCCATGCCACATCATGGCTTGCTAAATCTGTGTTCTCAGAATGGGCTGTGAATTTGTCCATGGGTAGGGGTCATTCTCTCTCTTGATGTTTTGAGACAGAGTTTCTCTGTGTAACTTTGGAGCCTGTCCTGGAACTTGCTCTGTAGACCAGGTTCTCCTCGAACTCACAGAGATCCACCTGCTTCCTAAATGCTGGGGTTAAAGGCGTGTACCACCACTGCCCGCCAAAACACACCCATGGAAAGATGACCATGAGCCAAGCACCGGTGTCCTCATTACAAATTAAGATGTAGCTTTGATTTTGAGATTAGTGCGAGAACTTTCAAGGTGAGAGTCAGATTACAAACTCCATTCCTTGCTTCATTTCTCTACTATCCCCTTCTCCTTTTGCTAGGAAGAACTTGGTTATTCCCCTTAAAGTAAGTTTAAGTATATATTTTTTATTTAGTATTGCTATTTTGAGATTGAGTCTTGATAGGTTGCCCAAGATGGTCTGAAATTTCTGGGTTCAGGTCATCCTCCTGCTTCAGCTTCCTGGGTAGCTGAGGCCACAGGCATGTGCTACTCTATATAGCAAGTAGTCTCTAGCTTTTGCAGTTTGGAGTGGCCTGGTGGTCTTAAATTGGGTCAGGATGGTTGAAAATTTGATTTGTAGCACTTAATGAACCCCGACCTTGAATTGTTTGACTAACTGTAAGATACTGGTAGATGGCAGCCACCTGTGCCCAAAAACTTAGAAGACAAAATAGAAACTTGCACACTGATTCAAATGAAGGCAAGGGATGATACACGTTTACCGTTGGAACTAAATTGGTTGTGTTCAAGTTAATCCCTTCTTCCTAATCCAGAGCATTATGAATAAACCCATATACCCAAGTTACATTGTACATTACACTTTACATAAGGAGCACACACAGAATTTAAGCCACTTAGCACAGAACTTCACAAACCAGCTACTTTGTTACCCTGCTCCTACCCCAGCTCTTCCTTTTGCTCCGTTCTATTGACTTTTGTTGCTACCTTTAGGTGAATTACAGGCAAATTGCATAGCTCTGGGGAGTCAAGTTGCGAATGAAATATCAGTTCTGAAAGAAGCTTTGAAATCCACTCTCGGTGCGTTTAGAACACTTCCCTCTGCTCTGGCGGACTGAGACTCTGAAGCCAGGGGAAGGCAATGGTGATGTGCTGAGTCTGCCTTTGTCTATCTCAGCTTTTTCCTCGGGGAAAGGAAATGGAACAGGAATTGCTCATGTGAAGGGCAGGCATATGTAAGCGGTTCTGGTTTCTTCTGTTGTGTCGGTATAAGGTCTGTGGATCTAAAGTCCTCCATAGACTGATGATTTGAATGCTTGGTCCCAGATGGTGGCACTGTTTCAAGTGACTCCAGAGACCTAGCAAGTGGAATCAAACTGGAAGAAGTAGGTAACTTAGGGACACTTATTACTGGCAACTCTCTGATGTGCTCTTTGGTTCCTGGTTAGTATGAAGGAGACAGCTCTCTTATGGCACTTGTTCCTACAGTCATGATATTCTGCCCAAGCTTGTGGGATCAAACGACTGTGTATTGAACCCTCAAAACCATGTGCCAGAATAATTCTTTCTTCTTTAGTTGTGTCTGCCAGTTCTGATAACAGGGTGTAAACCTCACCTTCTCAAGGCAGTTCCACATTCTGTCATCCTCACTGCTGTGACCACCCAGTGAGCTCTAGCAGAAGGAGACAAAGGTCTAAATCCCAAGTCTCAGTTATTGGATCTCCAAATGCAGAACAGTTCTTAGGCAAACCAGCAGGAAGATGGCACTCCAGATTAAAGGCAAGACTGTAATCTCCACTCATTCCATTTCCTCTGGGAAGTTTCAAAATGCATGATAATAATAAAACAATAATTATAACAATGGTATTGCAACTTACTATTAGTCTGCAAACTGTACTTAAGGAGCCAACAATATTATCACCGGTCTTGGCACACTTAATGCATGTATTTTAGTGAATGCATCTCTTAGATTAAGATGATAAGAAATTTTGCTGGGATAAAGGGGTGGCAGAGCTGAGAGGTAATTGCTAAATCGCCAAAATACAGCTGGGGGCATACCTAACCTGCGAGACCCTGGGTACCAGGTACACACACACAGACTTTAAAGAATCTTGTTGTACAGAGGTAGAAATGAACACTGAATCATGTTAATACTTATTCTGCCACCAGGTGAGAATTCTGAATTCTCTGGCTTGGAAAAAGTCCTAGCAAGACATCAGTTGCCAAGAGAGGTTAGTCTAACTCCGAAGCCAAGCAAAATGCCCTCGTGGAAAAGAAAACTTATCAACAATATCAGTGGCAACTGGAGGAAATGCCATATGTGGAAGAAAAACACTTACGAGCCACCCATGTGCACAATCATTGCCAGGTAGGTTCTTGGACTTTTGTCTCCTGCTTATGTTTAAAGAAACACAGAATGGTCACAGAAACCCTTCATTTCCACTTCTCCAATAAAAGATTTAATTTGGTCTTTATGAAACACGGAGGCTATGGAAACAAGCCTTGCCTTCATAAGAGTACACAGCTTCTTCTTCCCACATCCCAAGTTAATGAAGAAGCCCTCAGTGCAAGAAAACTCATAGAGGTGGGAAGAGTGGTGTGTCACTGTCACCTCTGCCTGCTGTCTCCTGGTCTAGGGAGCAGAGATCTGCAGGGCTGCAGCAGGATTGCTGGAGAGGGAACCATCCACTAAGCACTACCGTTAGCATGACCAAGGACCAGACCCTCGGCTTTATCCCCAGTCTGCCAGATTTTTACACTGGGAAAGGAGAGAGTCATTGTAAGGAAGGAACAAGTTCGACTCAAGTACTCTCTGGCCTTCATGGAGATAGGTGGCAGCTGGAGCCCTGCTGGGAGCTTTTGTAGTTAATACCAGTGAAGAATAGCGGGTCTCAGGCTAGGTGAGAAAGAGGATGGGGTACTCCAAGTCTTAAGCTCTGGTTACTCAGCAAGCTGCCTTATTTTGTACATTTCTCTGCCCATGACTTCTGTTGGCTGCTTTCCCACTGCTGACTGTACTGTACAAACTGTCACCTGTGCTTTGCACATTGTAGGTATTCACAGACTGTTAGCAGGCGGACAGGATAAGAGCAGAACCCTCTCCGATTTTAACAGATGTTATGATGATAACGTACAGAGGTGCAGCCCATGAAGTTGCCTGTACTAGAAGCATCCTCTGGGCTCATCATCCTAGTTAACAAATCCTTGTCTACTTGTCCCCTGGTGTCCCCAGTGTCAGACCTTGCCAGATAGGTTTAAAATTCCACAGCTAGCGATATCAGAAGCTATACCCATTAAGTCACACCAACATGGCTGCCCAAATGTGAGCTGCCCAAGGATGACACAAATGGACATGCCAAGGTGGACAGAGAAAACCACACAAGGCCTCAACCCTATACAAAGAACATAGACAACTGAGGAAATCTGGGAGTGGGAGGGATGGTCTTCTCCAGGGAAGAGTGCACCAATGGGTTGTCCAATGCCAAATGGTCAGGCCTGAAAACACACACACACACACACACACACACACACACACGTATCATTATACAGACAGAACAGGTTACATTTGGGAATACATGTATGTATGCAATAACAATTAGTAAAAATAGACCTTGATTTTAAAGGAGAATGGGAAAGGTTTTGAGGGAGGAAAAGATAGAAATAATGTAATTAATTAGACTATTATCTCAAAAAAAAAAAAACAACAACCCATAGCTAAAGAAACTGAAGTTATGTTATAAGGGGACAGTTGTCATTAGAACCATGGCATTTTCAGGGTAATGCAGTGACACTTAAAGGGTAAACGTTATTTCAAAATATTCAAATTGAGATTATGTGACCATTTTTGGAGGCCTGTTTTTTAAATCAAATTTCAACATCATTAGACGGCTGTTTGGGGTATGTTGCCTTCAAATGGAGTGACCTGTCTGATTTAACATCCTAGCATGGCCTATGGGAATGTGGCTTGACTATCAGCACCCAAGGGTGAACACCTATCTTCACACATTTCCTTCTATAAACATACATCTCTGTCCATGAAAGTGCGGTCTGTTTTGTTCATTCGTGGGTTTCATTTGTTTGTTTAGGGTCTCTAAGCTCAGATAGAAATAAGAGCACAAAAATCAGCTGATGGCCGGTAACATGACCATCTAGACACTTGAAAACTCTATCATCCTTACTCTCTTGTGACTTAACTGGTACCCTTGAGAGCATCCATTCTTGAAGGCAAGCCCAGATGTCCCTAAAGAATATTACCAAGAAGAACAAGTTCTTGTCTAAATGTTGCTTGTAGCACTGCTGGCTCTCCCGTCCTTGCTCATCTGTAAAATGACATTGGTAAGATCTTATATGATGGGGAAAGATGGCAGGCACAATTTTGGCAGGTATAATTTTCAGCGAGAATGCGTACTTTAATATGTGTAAATGTTAGACTGAGCTAACCATAGTAACTTTGAACTTAACACTGGTGAATGTGTTTAGCATTTAAAATCTGTATCTTTGCTTGTAAGGAGGGCAAGGCCTTTCCCTAACAAGGACTTAATCCATTTTCCAGTGCTGTTGCAGAGTACTTGAGACTGGGTAAGTTACAATGAAAAGAACTCCATTTAGGCTCATGGCTCTAGATGATAGAAAATCCAAGATAAGAGCCTGGCACTGCTTTAAAACATGGCAGAAGCTGGAAGGGCAAGTAGGGAAACATGGAAGACAGGGAGAAAGCAAGCAAGGTGGCTGCAAACAGGGTAGCCTTTCTTAGTAACAATCCTCTCTCTCTCTCTCTCTCTCTGTGTGTGTGTGTGTGTGTGTGTGTGTGTGTATGTGTGCAAACTAGAGGCCAAGGTTAGATGTCTTCCTCACTCACTCTCCAGTTTATTTTTGAGATAGGGTCTCTCACAAACCTGTAACTCTCTATCTTAGCTCTTAGCTAGACTGACTGGCCAGTGACCTGGGGACCTGCCTGTCTTCATCTCCCCAGCACTGGGATTATAGGTGTTTGCTACACCCAGCTTTTATGCAGGCACTGGGAATTGAGCTTGGGTCTCCATGTTGATGGAGACATCTTCCTAACCTGTAATGAAACCAGTTTAGTCCTGTTAGGATGAGAGTAACATCTTACTAAAATCCCCACCACCATGGCATGAAGAATCAAGGTTCTAATTTATGACTTTCTAGGGAACATAGTCAGCCATAGCATATAGTGATGGTAGTCATTGGGTCAGACACTATGTCACATTGGCTTTTGACAAAGATCTTCCATTCTGTTAAGTAAACAAATCAGTAGTCTCCAAAGCCATAGCATGCTGTAAAAGAGATTTTCCAAGCATCTAGAGTCACAGATGGTGGTGTATTATCCCTGCTGGAGAACTTGGCAGGATGCCAGAACCCACTTTTTATAATGTTGTAAATCATTTCTGGAAACTGTATGTAAATTATAATTGTAAACTGCACTCATTGCCTCAATGTGTCTTATTCATGGGCTCTGGGGCTCATTTTTCTTTTTCTTTTGGAAAGTGTGGCAAAGTAGTCTTGAATACAAGATGGCAGAATGATCCACACAGGGACTTTAGTATAGATTCTAAAATATCATTTTTATTAAAACAACACAGTAGCAATTAGAGACAGGAGCCTGGTTTGCTGCTAAACCCTGAGCACATTCTGAGCAGTGCACTAGGTCACAGGTAATCTGTCTCATCATTGTACAAACACCACAGTTACACAAACCTAGATGGTGTGTCAACCTCTGAATGTGGCTTCTTGATGTGATCAAAGACGTGGTAACAAATGAATCAAGGTCAGTATATAAGTGCTTCCTACACACTCGTGTTTATCAGAGAATGATTCATAGATTCTGCTCCCCATCTCCTGTAGACATTTGTAGTTAAACTTTGCATGCCCAGAAAGGCAATGGGCACCCCATCCCTGTCTGTCATACTTACTGTGTTGTACTGTAAGGATATGGTTGTTTGCTACCCCAACCTACGTTCTCTACCTGGTTGCTGGGTAGGCATTCAAGAAAAGGATTTATGTTTTCACTACAAACAGATTCAAGACAAGTAAAAAATGTCAGTGATGAAATGCAAGCAAACGAAAGGCTCCCTTGTCTCTTTACATCTCCCTTTCAGTAGTTGTCCCTCCAAGTGCGGTGGGACCCATAAGGCACTCAGAGCTCTGAAAGCTGTAGGCAGGACCCTGGGTCCAGGAGAGTGTCTTCCAATGACTCTGCTGACATAGCAGAGCCAGGATTAGGGTCAGACCCGAACAGGTTACATTTATCATCTACTGGACTCCTTAATGTTGACTCATCAAGGTCCCTGAGTTCATTTACACAAGGAAACCTCACTATCAGGCTACCTGCTGATTACTAGTTATTTGAGATACAGTTTTACTATGCTGTTCAGGCTAGCCTCAAACTCCTGGCCTCAACAATCCTTATTTCTCAGCATTCCAAATGAGGCTATAGGATACTGTAACCAGGTTACAGGATGATTAAATATACATATCAGCTTGGCATCTGTGGTACCAGTTGTTTGAACACCTGTCCAGGTGTTGCTATGAAAGCATTTTTCAGAAGAAATTTACATTTAAGTCGGCAATCACTGAGTAAAATAGTGTGGTAGGCCTGACATTCAGTCAGTTTAGAACATTAAAGACATTTAGAGAAGACTAAGATTCCATAAAGGGGGACAGATTTTAGCCTCAGGTTAACCTTTGGTTTCTAGACTGCAAAATGAACTCGCACTGGATTTACCAGTGTGCTCACTAACACCAGAAATGCCCAATATCTTACTTTCAATAATTTCACAACCCAGTTCTATTCTCATTTATAGTCATTTGCTGCTAAACCCTGAGCACATTCTGAGCAGTGCACTAGGTCACAGGTCATCAGTCTCATCATTGTACAAACACCACAGTTACACAAACCTAGATGGTGTATCAGCCTCTGAATGTGGCTTCTTGATGTGATCAAAGAAGTGGTAACAAATGAAGCAAAGTCAGTATACAAGTGCTTCCTACACACTGGTGTTTATCATAGAATGATTCATAGTGGCCAGCGGCCCATCAGTGGATGGATAGGTGAAATATTATACAGTGTATGGGTGGAGGCTGCTTGTTCATTTCCAGGCTTCCCAGACCCAAATAATAACACAGAAACTGTATTAATTACAACACTGCTTGGCCACTAGCTTAGGCTTCTTATTAACTAACTCTTACACCTTGAATTAACCTATTCCTATTATTTTATATTTTACCACGAGGCTTGTGGTTCTGGGGCATCTGTCTCCTTTGGCAGATACATGGCATCTCTTTGACTCTGCCTGCTTTCTATATCTCTGTTCAGATTTCCTGCCTGTCTCTATTCTGCCCTGCCAGAGGCCCAAAGCAGCTTCTTTATTAACCAATGGTAATAAAATACATTCATCTCGGTTGTAAAGGTTGAAATTGTGTTGTTTGCAGGAAAACGGATTGGAACTGGAGATCATCATGTTAAGCAAAACAAGCCAGGTGCAGAAACACATAAATTTCATGTTGTTCTTCTGTTGCTGTGATAAAACATTCTGACAATAAACAACTTGGGGAGGGAAGGGTTTATTTGGTTTATGCTTTCAGGTTATTATCAGTTACCAAGTGAGGTTAGGCAGGAACTCAAGGAAGACATCTAGAGACCAAAATTATAGAGATATGCTGCTTGCTGTCTTGATCTCTGGTTTGTCCCCTCTCAGGCTCATATTTAACTACCATTCCTATACAGACCAAGTCTATTTGCCTAAGGAATGATGCTGCCCACAGTGGCCTGTACCCTTCTATATCAATTAGTATGACAACGACCACCCATAGATGCCCATAGGCCAATCTGATCTAGGTGATTGAGGTTCTCTCTTTCCAGGTGATTCTAAGTTGCATCAAGTTGAGTTGACAATAAAACTAACCAGCATACATATTTTCTTTTATATGTGAAATTGGCTAGGAAGAATCACAAAAGTAAAATGGGGACTATAATGAATATAAAAGAATCTAGGACAGGGGATAAAAAGGCGAAATAAAGGAGGTGAACATTGTCAGGTGTTGTGGTAAAATCTTTATTCCCATTACTTGGGAGACAGAGGCAAGTGAATCTCTGTGAGTTTGAGACCAGATTGGTCTGCATAGAAAGCTCCAGGGCAGTCAGGGTTACATAGTGAGATCCTGTCTCAAAAGACAAAGTGATTATATGCTCATATGAAAATACCACAAAGTTGTTAGTATACTTAGTATGCAATTAATTAAGCACCCTAGCCAGAAAGAGCTAGGAAACACAATATTATGAGGCTGCTACTGGTGTTGCATAGCAGCAGATCTGTAGCAATGCTTTTTAATAAGTAGAATTACACTCTAGCCTAATGGTAAAAATATGCCATTGTAAATACATAAGCTAACAACATATCATTGTAAGGTATTATGTACTGAACATAGTTTTATGTGCTATGTATCACTGGTTGCATAGTATATTTGTTGGCACCTACCTCAACACAAACTTATGATGCATTTTATTACAACTTTAGAATGTCCAAAAACCAAAAACTCACTAGAAACTTTTCAGTTCCCGCTGGGCAGTGGTGGCGCACGCCTTTAATCCCAGCACTCGGGAGACAGAGGCAGGCAGATCTCTGTGAGTTCGAGACCAGGCTGGTCTACAAGAGCTAGTTCCAGGATAGGCTCCAAAGCTACAAAGAAACCCTGTCTCAAAAAAAAAAAACAAACAAAAAAAACCCAAAAGACAAAAAAAACCCTTTTTCAGTTCCATAGTGATCCTAGCATCATTGTGCCTGTGGTCCTTCATGGGCCATTATTAGTTGATAACTATGTGTATCTATGGTGCAGGACAATTCTGTATCCTGTCAATCATGTTTTAAATAAATGCTGATTGGCCAGGTAGGAAGTATAGACGAGTCAACCAGACAGGAAGTAGAGGCAGGGCGAGGAGAAAGTCTGGGAAGCAGGAAGCTTCCCTGGCATTCCTGCACAGATCTCCAAGGAAGCAGCATGTGTCCCTATCCCAGCTGAGAAAAGGTACCAGCCATGTGCCTGGCATGGATGGGAACAATGGGTTAATATAAGTTATGGGAGCTGGTAGGAAGACTGAGATAATGGGCCAATCAGTTAATAATTTAATGTAGACTCTCTGTGTGATTTTCTTTGGGGCTTGCCGGCTGTGGGGTACTGGGCAGGACAGAAACCCCAACGAGCCAGCCCTCGTGTTACATATCTATATACAAGTACTAGATACAGACATAGATGGACATCATTTTCAGTTCCATAGTGATCCTAGCATCATAGTGCCTGTGGTCCTTCATGGACCATTATTAGTTGATAACTATGTGTATCTATATACAAGTACTAGATACAGACATAGATGGACATCATTCTCTATTTTTATAGAGAATCCTATCCCATAAACTTAGTGCTTGTATAATTATAACTGTGGTTAAATGGAGTTAATTTTATAGTATAGAAATTAAGAGATTAAGCAGAATTATCTAATGAGTGGAAACTGAGCATTGCTTAAATAAAGAAGGCAAGAATCTGTTACCATGCTGTCCTTCTCTCATTATAAAGAGTTGCTAGGTACGATGTTGGGGTGAGGAGTAGCTAAAGCTCTGGTAGAGTGCTACAGGGTTGGGATCTGGGTCACGTGTTTCTAGGTCCTTGGCCTCTTATTCAAGAAATTGAAATAAAGGCTCACATAGATTTTATTCAGAGAGAAGCTATAGAATAGGTCAGAATACACTGCAAAAGAGCAACACACACATTCTCTCTCTCTCTCTCACACACACACAAGAGCAACAGGCCATGAGTGAAGATAGTCAAGGGCTTTGGTTATTGTTTGCATCTCTTCTTTTTTAGAGTTCAAGACGAGTGTGGTTACTAAGGGCTGTACCAAGGGTATTTCTCTACTATGACTGATAGATTAGGTCATATGATTGTTTTCTACTGTGCATGTCCCTGCATATAGTGCAGCTGATTTTAATTATATACACACTCAGTTATGCAGACATTGGATAATAAATAGGAGATTCTTTCTATAAATTTACTTGAGGATACAGTTTTGCCTTACTGGATACATAATCAAAATTATTTCACGCTGGACCAGCCTACTTGTCCTTTGTAAATAAATACATTGGGAATATATTTGAATAGAAACTATTTGATTGTTGCTAGGGGAAGAGAAACCTATTCTCTTGTTTTGAAAGAAGTGTACATGTAGCCTGATACAGGTTGGGGTTCAAGGTTGCTAGATGTATTGTTTGGAGACAGTGCATGTACATAGTCTATGTGGCAAAGCAGTAGGGCTGCCATGTGCATTATTAGAAGTGGGGTGGTCTGGAGAGATTGCCCAGTGGTTAAGAGCAGGATATGCTCTTGTAGAGGACCCAGCTTCAGTTCCCAGCACCCACCTGTTATAATTTCTTACAACTCCAGTCTCAGGGGCTCCAATACCCTTCTAACATCCTAGGCATATACATGGGCAAATCACTCATCCACATAAATAAACTAAAATAATTACATCTTCAAAAAGAAGAGGGAGGAGGACGAGAAGGTGTGCATAACCCAACCCAGGTAGAGTCCCAGGTCATTATTCCTTTTGCTTGCCTGCACACACAGTCACTCTGTCCCTGCTGGAGCTTTAAAAGACTACTTGAATTGCCATCTCAGGAGTGGGGCCCAGGTCCTGCTATTTTTAGAATGGTCTCTTGGTGAACAGAATTTGCAACCAGGAATGATAGCCATTGAATCCCTCCTAGCCATTTTCTTGTGCTGTGTAGAGTTTGCCATTTTCACCATTCCAAAAACAATCACATAGTATTGGGCAGATGCTAGC
The DNA here is from genome assembly GCA_028555095.1 of Dicrostonyx torquatus. Lineage (NCBI taxonomy): Eukaryota > Metazoa > Chordata > Mammalia > Rodentia > Cricetidae > Dicrostonyx > Dicrostonyx torquatus. The sequence goes on from JAQHUG010000008.1 coordinate 11,002,974, forward strand.
TACGTGGCTGCAGAAAAGGCAGGTCCTGAATGCCTTTCTGCTCTCAAAGTCACTAATGAGAACAAAACTGTCCTGCAGAAAAGGGGAATAATCCAGGAAGAAAACCTAGAAATGGAGCCCAGACCCTAAGGAAACAAACTTGTAGCCAAAAGTTTCTGGGGAAAGAAAATACATAAGAGCAAAATAGTCTTCAAAGATCAGACCTTAAGAAAAAGAGCTCAAAAAATACAACTGAAATTGTTGCTAATTACATTTAAAAAGCCATAGAAAAGTTCATGTCAGAAGTCAGGAAAATGGTCTACATCTTGTTTCTTTTTGTTGTTTTGTGTGTGTTTGTATGAACAATATCACATTTCACACAGGATTAGAATATAGAATCCAGATAAGTAGTGATAACTGATTTCATTTCTTTTGGATAAATACTCACAATTGGCATTACTGGATCATATAATTTCCCTGGCATCATTTTCAAGGGATAAAATATGATGGTCATCAGGCACTAGCAACTTGTCAATAAACATTAACAGTTATTTCTGTTTACATTTTCATAAAGCTGAATGCTTCAAACTAAGATTATTGTGATTAAAAAATTAAGACAGAGGAGGCAGAGGCAGGCGGATCTCTGTGAGTTTGAGACCAGCCTTGCCTACAAGGGCTAGTTCCAGAACAGGCTCCAAAGCTACAGAGAAACCCTGTCTCGAAAAACCAAAAAAAAAAAAAAATTAAGACAAGAGAAATGTACAGGCTTTAATAAGTTAGCTACTTGTAAACTACTTAATGAAAAAAATAAATGGCATTTAAAATTTTATTATTTTTTGAGATAATATAATGATATCATTGCCCCCTTCCCTCTCCTCCTTTTGAACCCGCCCTTGTACCCCTCTACTCTCTTTTACATTCACAGCATGGATCTAATAGGCAGGGGCCTCTGCGACCATCACAGTCAGCAGATCAACAATCTAGGGATGGCCAGAAGATAATTCAGTTCAACACGACTAAGCAGCAAGTGTCAGTTCTAACGTCTGAAGTCTGACTCCAAGTAGTCTATTTTTAGGCGTATTTAAGCATAGTACAGTATGAAAAAGTTTCCCAGTAATAATTGTTGCAATCCTCTGTGCACAACAAAGCTTTATGACATGACTACATAAAAACTCTTTTTAAAGTACAAATGACATCTTCCATAAAGATGGATTCTATAAAGTGACTGAGACAATCAAGATCAAGATGAGGCTCTAGGGAGGATCTGGTGTGGCCTTGGCGGAACAAAGAAAGTTATGCCTCTCTGCCTTTGCAGAGACAACCCTGTGTGTTCACATTCCTGCTTACTGGAGTTCTTTGTCTTGGGTTGGGATCTCCTGAGCTGTCTGTCCCCTTCCATGTTAGCATGTCTATGGCGGTGTCGCTGTTCAGATGTTTAAGCAGACATAGCTTCTGACATTTCAAGGAGAGACAATCTTACAGCAAATTCCCTGTTTCTCTGGTTCTTACAGTCTTCCTGCACCTCTTCCACCATGACGCCTGAGCCTTCAGTGTGGGGAGGGGGGGTGTTGTAGATGTGTCATTTGGGACTGGGCCTGGAAACACTGCATTTTTGTCCGGGGTGGTTTTCTGTAACGGGCTTCATCAGAAACATTATTTTAAAAGGCAAAACACTCCACGCCAGTTCTGTGGGCTTCAGATAGCTCGTGAGAGGCCTTGTCAAGCTAGGTTAGTCAGCTTAGAGGTGCCTCACAAATAAAGCACGGGGACATTGCTTTTCCAGTGAAACGATCCACTGTCCCCTGCTTATGTAGGTGTGCAATGGGAGAGAGGTAGCAGTGAATATTCTTATATGTTTTCCTCCCATTTGCTCCATTTCCAGGTGGGCGAAAAAGAACATGCAACCCACGGAGGACGTCAAGTCAGTGATCCAAAGACTGTCCGCACTAGGCCCGATTGTCTCAGTCACTCCTTGTGGACGCCAAAGTGCTATCGTGGTGTTCAAAGACACGATCTCAGCTTGCAAGGCTGTGAGTGCTTTTCCGACCATGTCCTCAGGCACAATGTTCCAGTGCTCATGGCAGCATCGTTTCATGTCAAAAAATGTAAGACTTTCTATTGCCAAAAACCTGATTTAATTTTTAAGTAATTTAAAAATTTTTTTGAAATTATAAATACCTAATTTCCCCCCTCCTTTTCCTTTGTCCAATCCCTTCCTCGCACTGCTCCTCATCTCTCAAGTTCATGACTTTCTTTAATTGTTCTTACACACACACACACACACACACACACACACTCACAATGTGTGTGTGTGTGTGTGTGTATGAGTGCATAACTATAACCTGTTCAGTCTGTATAATGTTATCCATATGCATATGATAGATACCAGGGCTGACCACTTGACATTGGATAACCAATTGGGAAGGAAAAACTATTTCTCCCACTCTCAAATTCCCCAGTTGCCTATAGTTCTGTCAAGGGTTGAGGCCCATAAGCTTTTCCCCTTCTATCTTAGCATATTCATTGGTGCTCATGTCTTGTTTAGGCAGCCATGCTGATAAGACTTCATGGGTGTGTGTAGCCTCTCTTGACATTGCTAGGAGGCATAATCTTAGAGCAAACTTCGTTTTCCTCTGCCTCTTATAGTCTTTCCACCCCCTCTTCTGCAACTATCCCTGAGCTTTAAGTTATTTTAAATTGTTTTGTGGATGTGTGACTTCAGCAATAGGGAGAGTATCAGCTACTAAGTATCACAGCACCTCTTGTTCTCTGTATTTTGATCAGTTGAAGTTTTCTGTGATGGTGTCTGTCTGTTGCAAAGACAGCTTTCTCTGATGAGGTGTGAGGGCTACATGTATCTATGAATGTAAGGGTAAGTATTTAGGATGTTCTTAGGTGTTATACTGGTTAGTAAGTTGTCAATGGTAGGTTCACCTCCAAGATCTATGACTTCACTAGCCCTTGATAGATGGCTAGGTTTCCAGTACCAGTCATGGTTTTTTCTCTTGTTGAGTGGGCCCCAAGTCCAACCAGAGAGCTGTTTATTACTGCCAAGGTATCTCTACTACTCTTGAGAGTACAACTTTGCTCTTAGTGTTACCATGCCATGCTGGTCATTGCTATGGTTCATAGGCATTACAGCTGGGTAGGAATATTGCCTGCTCCCCTCTCTTGGAAGGTTCCATGGCACCTTTTGGTACCATGATAGCTGGTCCTCAGGAAGGCAGCTTTCAGGTTAAGTGTAGCTTGGTTCCTCGGTGCCCTGGTCTGAAGTACATGGCATCTTCAGCAATAGGGACTCACATTCCACTTCTGGAAAACTATTAAGGGCAACCGCAATTGTGTATGTAACATTTTGCAAGTCTCTTGAACATCTTAAAAGGAGGTTCTTCAGGCTTATTTTTGGGGGCTTTGTTAAGTAGTTTACAGCTCTTTGGAGGAACATGCATTGTCAGCTTAAATGTAAAAGTTTCATTTAAACTTTGTTCGTATACCTAGACTCACACATGTTCTGGGTCTTCTTAGGTAACTATGTATCAAACAGCATGGCTCCTCACAACTTTTTCAGACATCCTTTCTGCTATTCTACTCTCCCCTCTCCTTCTTTGGTATTTTTCCTCCCCCTCCCTAATTAGAGACCCCCATTTTTTAATTTTCCAATTCAAATCACTTGCATCCTAATATGCTCTCATTGTTCCCCCAGTGGTCCCCTTTCACTTTCCTGGTTTCTATGGTTATTCTAGGCTATATACTCACATCCAAAGACTTGGAGCTAGGAACCACACACTAGAGAGAACATATGATGCTTGTCTCTCTAGGTCTGGTTTACCTCACTAAATGACCTTTTCTAGTTCCATTACGTTGCCTGAAAAGTTTGATTTTGGGCATACTCTGAGGAGTGATAAAGCTGTATCATATGGTAGACTTATTTTTAGCCTTTTGAGGGTTCTCCACACTGGTTTCCAGATTGTTTGAACTAGTTGGGGTTTTACTTATTTATTTATTTTGTTGTTGTGGTTGTTTGGTTTTTCGAGACATGGTTTCTCTGTGTAACAGCCCTGGTTGTCCTGGAAGTACCTCTGTAGACCAGGCTGGCCTCAAACTCACAGACATCTGCCTGCCTCTGTTTCCTGAGTACTGGGATTAAAGGCGAGTGCCACCACCACCCCCCAGCATGCTTGAACTAGTTTTATGAGACCCCATTTGTCCATTTTTGACCTCAATCCCAGGGCAAACGAGGTCTGATTTTAAAAGTCCTTCCCTACATTTATATCATGTATGGCACTGCCTATATTTTCTTCTAGGAGTTCCAGTGTTCCAGTGTTCCACATTTAGGCCTTTGGTCCATTTGGAGTTAGTTTCTGTGCAAAGTGATGGGTATAGGTCTAATTTCACTCTTCTACAAGTGGGCATTCAGTTTTTCCAGTGTCATTTTTTTGAAGATGCTGTCTTTTCTTCAGTGTATATTTTTGATACATTTGTCAAATATTAGATGGCTACAGTTACTATACTCATATTTAAAATTTTTGAGTTTGTTCCAGTGGCATTACATGTCCTTATTGTGCCCACACCATAATGTTTTTATTACTTTGGCTTTGTGATATATTTTGAGGTCTGAAATGATAATTCAATAGCATTTCTCTTTTTGCTCTTGGCTCATTTTTGGTTATGCTGAGGTCTTTTGTGGCTCCATATGAATTTTAGAGCATTTTTCTATTTCTATGAATAATCAATGGGGATTTTTGACTGGGATAACACTGAATCTATAAAAAGGCTTTTGGCAGAATAGTCATCTTTAAAATATTCATTCTACCAACTCATGGCCATAGTTTGTCTTTCCATTTTCTATCTCTCTCTTTGGTCAGACATTTAAAGCTTCCATTGTAGAGGTCTATGACCTCCTAGGTTAGATTTATTCCTGGATAGCCTACATAAATTCCTAAGGCTTGTTTTATGGAAGGTTTTATTTGTCATGGCCGAGGCATTCTCGCCATAACTTCTATGTTACACCGTGAAGTGCGTGAGCTCGCGGCACACCCTTCCTCTGGGAGGTCTAGCTGCTGTGGTGGACTTCACAGCTTTCCTTTCCTGGACACGAAGTTCAAGAGTGCGTTCGAGCATTCTTCTGATGTCAGCCTTTCCTGGATGATGGTGCTCTCTTCAGCGTTAACAGCGTGCAGCTTTTGCTTCTCATTTTTTCTCATTAGCTCTTTGGAAATTTTCATCCCCTGATGCAATGAAACCAAGAATAAGAGTTATTCAAGCAGGAATAATATTATATGATACTTTTTGTTTGTTTGTTTGTTTGAGGTAAGGTCTCTCTACATGGCCTTGGCTGGTCTAGAGCACACTATATAGATCAGACTGGCCCCAAAATCATAAAATCCACCTTCTTCAGCTTCTTGAGTGTAGGAATTAAAGGAGTACATCACTGTTCCTGGCTATTTCTAGTTTTACAAATTGTTTATTTAAGTGTATGTATGTTTTGACTACTTGCATGTGTATGCACCATGTGCACACAGTAATTACAGTGGCCACAAAAGGGTGCTAGATCCCCTTGGACGGGGGTTACAGATGGTGAACCACTACATGGGTGCTAAAAATTAAACCTGGGTTCTCTGAAGTAGCAGCAAGTGCTCCTGGTTGCTAGGTCATGCCTCCATCCTCCTTTTCTTCTTTTCATTTTTTCTTTCTCTTCTTTCTTTTCTTTTTAAAAAATTTTCAAGACAGGGGTTCTCTGTGTAGCTTTGGAGCTTGTCTTGGAACTCACTCTGTGGACCAGGCTGGCCTGTAACTCACGGAGATAGATCCACCTGCCTCTGCCTCCCAAGTGCTGGGATTAAAGGTGTGAGCTCCCACCACCCAGCTACTGTTAAATCTTTCTTAGACATGCAGGATTCCCAAGCCTGAATGTGTAAAGAGGAACACAGTGACTGTGAGGCAGCTGTTAGTGGACATTTCTACACAGCCCTAGAAGGATACAACAGCTACTACCCATACAAACTGATGTGCTATAGAGTGGGGTCCCCTAAATATACTCAACCTCCTCACCTCCCACCTGAATTCCAAAGTGAAAAAGCTGGGTTTCTACTGGCATCCTCCTGGAATCATCCCCATGAAGGATTTCCCATTTGACCTTGTAGCACAGAAATGAAATGTCCATCTGATAAGCTCTCTTTTAAAGAAAACATTATTCCCAACCTTATAGTAACTTTTAATACAAAATCTAGAGGTACTTAAAGCCAACTGAAGATGTATCTAGTCCTCCTATGGTACATTTTCCCCTTGGGAAATGATTTCCACATCCCCACAAGTAAAGGTCAAATACTAACGTTTGGTGGGAGCTTCGCATATGCTTTCAGCCTGGTCCAGACTTCTTTCTCAAAAGTGCTGTCAGGAAAAACTTCAGTGACGAGGCCTTGAGCACAGGCCTCTTTTGCTGTGAGCTTCTTCCCAAAGAGAAGCATCTCAGTTGCCTGCAATGCAAAGCAAGATGCAACCACAGCTTAATATAGCAAGGCTTCAGCTGACTTCAGAACAGCCAGTGACAGGTAGATGCAGATGTACTCATGGCTCTTAAGGTTGCCTGTCTTTCACAGGAACAGGGAAGTCAATGGCCACACTGGACAAAGGTTTCCAAACAGCTGAGACCATAACTGTTTATGTCTCTTGAGGGGAGGGGCTGGAAGGCCAGCTGCTTCTGTGAGGGTCTGCGTTGGAGAGGCAAGAATGGGAATCTCAGGGCCTAGTAGCTGTGGTTTCCTGTTTGTAAATGATAACAAGGTGGGGTGGCACAGAAAAACTATGGCCATAGGGTCAACCTTTTGAGACATTCAAAATTCCCTTGTCTGTCTGGTTGCCCTAGTGCTGAGCTCTGAGCATCTTTTTTGCTGCACAGATACTCAAATTGCTTTTACAGGAAGGACTTTTCTATAAAAGCTGGGGCCAATGAGCAGATGTTCTCTCTACAGTTGCAATTTCTCTTTTAGAAGAGTAAATACTTCTAAACAATTGAAGTCTGAAGGACTGATTCTGTTCAACTTTTCAAAACTTAACTGATTCATATGTTGGGCCCTGTGATGTCAACATGACAATAAAGAAGTGTATGCTGGTGCCAGAGACATGGTTCAACCATTAACAGCACTGGCTGCGCTTGTGAAGGATCCAGGTTAGACTCCCAGAATCCATATGGTGGCTCACATCATATCTAATTCCAGTTCCTGGGGATCCAACATTGTTTTCTAGCCTCTGTAGGTCATGAGTGAAGCAGTGCATAGCCATACATGTAGGCAAAGCACTCATATTCGTAAGATTAAAAATAAATCTTAAAAATGTAGTGTATGGATATGCATTAAATGTGTGTGCATGTGGGGGGCATTTACAATAAAAAAAATCTAATAGTCAGCAAGCATTACTCCCACAGAAACCCCTGGAGATGGCAACCAATGTCTGCTCAGCCCTTCCCTCAGTCCTACCTCTCCAGTCCTGTCTCATTGTCCTTGGAGTCACTCCCCAGAGGACAGACAAAGAATGGATTTGCACAAATACAGAGCTAGACCTGAGCAGCTGGTCGGCCACCTTGGGGGTCTCAACAGGAGTCTCAATACACAGCATAACAACTGGTAAAGGCAGTTCTGACTGGAAGTCACAGTGACTATGACTTCATGGGGCTGTTAAGAGCTGGCAATTTCTGGCACTTTACATGGCCCCAAAGAGAAGATGTCACCATGTTATCTCAGAGGTCGTTGCTCATCCGCAGAGTTAGGTGACTCTGAGATGATGGCATCTATAAGGCTTCCTAGTCCCGGGCCTTCAAGGAATGTCACGCAGTTGTGTAGAACAAGGTCTTCTGCTGCCACCAGTGCTCCAGCTCTAGGTCACCAGCTGTCAGACACGGTCCCTGTATTAGGAACTGCAGAGCAAATATCCTGACCCTTCCCATACATGAGATCTCCCTTAGTCTGGGTTTTCCATATTGCAGAGCAAATAGTCATCCTGCAAGCTTTGCCCAAGGGAAAGAAGACAGAGCACAGGATTACCTTGGCAACAAAAACATCACACTACATTTTAAGTTTTTTTCTAAGTTACCTTTGCTGAGCCCATTATCTTCGGGAATGTGTAAGAGGAGCATGCTTCTGGGCTCTGGCCGAGGTGGCTAAATGGAGTATGAAATGTTGCCTAGTTGAGATGGGGGAGAAAAAGAAAGCTTTTGAGTTATTATTTTAACTTTATAATTTTCTCTCTCTCTCTCTTTCTGTGTGTGTGTGTATGTGTGTGTATGTGTGTGTGTGTGTGTGTGTGTGTGTGTTTCAGATAATCTTGCTATATAGTGCATGCTGGCCTAGATGTCACTATTTCTACCTTAACTTCTCAGGTGCTAAAATTACAGATATGTATTAATTACTGTGCCCATCTCATTGTTCTTTTTCTTTTACCCTTCATTCTATTTTTATTTTACATGCATGGTTGTTTTGCCTGTATTTCTGTGCACCACATATGTGCAGTGACCATGGAAGCAGAAGGTGTCATAGCCCCGTGACTGGAGTTACAGATGGTTGTGAGGCACCATGTGAGTGCTGAGAATCAAACCCAGATCCTCTAGAAGAACAGCCAGTGCTCTCATCTGTGGTGGTTCACTATTTTGAATGGAGACATTTAAACTAATACTATGTATGATTCTACACACATACAATGTATATAGACTCTTTCTGTCCCTGGTGTCTTGTCTTTTTTAGAACACTACACACATGGAATCTATATACAATGTTGTTCCCCATCACTCAGTGTAAGGTCTGGGAGTCACCCATGCATTGCATACTGGAAGCCTCTTTGTTGCTATTGTTGCTGATGCTGTGTGGTTGTGTTATCTTTTTTTAATCTCCATGCACTGTTTCCAGAGTTGTGGCTATCATCGGTAGGTTCAGTCAAGAACCATAGACCTGCTTGATAAAATACGTATGATTCTCATTTGTAAATAACACCTCAGTGAAGCTGAGAAACAAATCCTTTTCTGATTATGTTTATCACAGAACTAGTTGTGCATATTTGTGTACACTTTCAATTCTCATGGGCAATTCTCACCTTTGAGTAAAATCACTGGTTGTGAGAAAAGTACATGTTTATCTTAAAGATGGTGCTGACCTCTTCCCCAGAGGCACTGTGATATCAACATCCCATTTTAAGATGTCCTTGTTCACCCTCAGCAGAAGTTCTTGTAGCTTAATCAAGACACTACATGCATTGTAGTACCTCATGTTGTCAGTTTATGTGTCTTTTATGACTAATGATGTCGAGAATCTTTTTTGCATACTTAATAGACATGGTTATAGTATCTTTGGTAATTGCTAACATGTTTCTCAGTATTTTTAAAGTTAAATTATTTGCCTTAGCTGTAAATTATAAGAATTATTTATAGACACAGGTTACAAGTATCGGGGCAAAAATGAATAAAGTTGTTGAGGTAGTTAGTGGACGTAGTGGTTCTTTAATGAATAATTTTATTGCATCAGCGAATGGCTGTAGGATTCCGTAGGGTCCTACGATGTTTGGCCCCTTTCGTAGTTGTATGTAGCCTAAGATTTTTCGTTCTACTAGGGTTAGGAATGCTATGGCAATAAGTACTGCAAAGTATGGCGATATCATGCAAAGAATTTTTCTGATCTGTGGCTTATTATTACTTTTAAATAAAAATAAAGACTCTTGCTACATAGCATAGGCTGGCTCAAACTTAAAGCAGTTCTCTTCGTTCAGCCTCACAGAAGAGTGCTGGGATCACAAGCATGAATTATCATACCCTGCTGGCTGTTTTTTTTTCTGTGTGTGTGAAGGGGTAGTGGTGAGGAAGAGTGTAGGAGAGGGTCTCGTGTAGCCCAGGGTGGACTTCAATTTGCTGTATGGCCAAAGATGACCAACTCCTGACCTTCTGTCCTCTCTGCTTCCTAAGCACTAGGAATACTCCCACACATCACTGCACACACATCTTCATCCATTTCAATTTTAGTATGTCTCTCTCTCTCTCTCTCTCTCTCTTTCTCTCTCTCTCTCTCTCTCTCTCTGTGTGTGTGTGTGTGTGTGTGTGTGTGTGTGTGTGTGTGAATTGGTTCTCTCCTACCATGTGAGTCTCAGGCTCAGAACTTAGGCCATCATACTCAGCAAAAAATGCCTTTGCTAGAGCAGCTGTCTTGCCCACTCCTCAGAGTTCTCTCTCTCTTGTTAATGTTCTGTCTCATGGTTTAAAGAGCTATTATGTTTCATTTCTTGTGTCTTTTTTATTTCTCCTCACTGCCAATTTTTACACAGATTTTTGATTGATTGTTTTATAAACATGTTCTTTTTTCCTGTACTTAAGAAAAACTTTTTGTGAGACAAGGTCTTACTCTATAGCTCAGACAGGCTGGCCTCAAACTCATGGCAATCTTCCTGCCTCAGCTTTCCAAGTGTTGTTATTACAGGTAAAAGCCAACACAATGTTTATTTATGTAGTTTTGTTGAATAATAAATATTATTAAAAGAATCACTGATATAAGTAGACAAATACTTAAACTTAATTTTTAATGGTAAGACAATAGTTATTTTAATGCATATTTGTGAGAATATATGATTTATGTAGCATATAAATAAAAACATAAAATACTTTCATTAATGTCACTTTTCTTTTCGCCCTAGAAACTTTGGTCAAGGAAACGCCCTTCAAGAATATAATCAGACAACGTAGCTTCAAGAATATAATCAGAAAAGAAACCACAGCTAAGTTGACATAAACAGGTACACATGAGGTTGGCAAGGAGCAGTTACTACATTGCTATTTCCAGAGATGGAATGGTGGATGCAGTTAAGGGCTAAGGCTCTAACAATGAACTCATTAAAGGTTTTGGGACAGTTCCTTACCCTCCCTGTGACAGTTTCCTCTATCTGTAAACCTAGTATGACCTCATAGGGCTGCTGTGTGTATTGTGTAAAATGTGTATATGTACTAACAGAGTACCTACGTACTGTGAGCAAGCAAACATTTATTTGAACAAATTTAAAACTCACATGGAAACAGTGCATTTGCTGATAGAGAAGCTACTGACATATGTAGTTGCTAGTGTTTAAGACCAATATCCATCTCAGACAACAACATAGAAATAGGCTTTTAATAGTGAGTCTCTTGTTCAATACAGTATTTGTTTATGAAGTCAATAAAAACCCAGGGAATCTCTTCAGTGGTTAGCCAGGAAACACTGGCCCCTCCTAAGGAGAAGGCATCAGAAGAACCTGGGGGCTGCTGGTCTATAATTCTGGAGTAATCACACATCTGTGTTTACAACAACAAAACTCAGAAACAGCCTAAGGTTTCAGAAGCCAGGCACTGGTAAGATTGGCTAAGTTATAGAAACCAAAAAACTAGCACTGGTTTCCATCTGAGTGAGTTTTTCCCCCAAATACTAAATTTCACAATGAATATTTAAGGCTAGACATCGTGTTACTATGAGATGCACATAGTGGAACCAGTTAACTCACATAGTCGCCCCCCAGCCAGGGAGAGCTATAATATATCTATTCATTTGGTAAACTTCCTAGATATAGTCCACTATTATTGACTATAATCTGCACACTGTATATTAGATCCTTTAGTCTTATGTATCTGCTCTTCCCTTACGTCACATCACTCCCCTAACAAAATTGTTCCTGTCTTGTTTTTTTCCTTCCTTCCTCCCTTCCTTTCTTTCTCCGATGTTGCTGGGGGAGCCAAAACAGAGCCTTGCTCACATTAGGTAACAAATGCTCCATTATTGATCAAAACCCTACTTTCAATTTCTAAAACTTAAATCTTCTTCTTTGTATTTTGCATATGTTCAAAATATTTTGATTTTGGTCACCACAGAGATACACTATAGTAAGGATAAAAATGAAAATACTAAATGCAATGGTGAACACAGGTCTGAAGTGTGTTGTGGACTCAGGACTGCTTGGGGCTGTAGTCCTCTGATATGCAATGGAGGGAGAGCAGTAAAAAATCATAGTCCCTTCTCACTTTAGAAGACTAAATAGTTGGCTTCCTGAACTAGGAAAAGAAGATCAAGCAACCTGCACAGAGCTTATAGCCTCTCCAGAACCTTCCTGCACAGAGCTTATAGCCTCTCCAGAACCTTCCTGCACAGAGCTTATAGCCTCTCCAGAACCTTCCTGCACAGAGCTTATAGCCTTTCCAGAACCTTCCTGCACAGAGCTTATAGCCTCTCCAGCAAGCTTTCAGTCATCTCCTGAGCATTTGGAGGTAATATTCAAAATAAAAATTGAATAAATATTAAGCCCTGATTAAAATAGAGAATCACCAGAGTTGGGGTAATGTTTATAATAATATATGTGCTTAAGAAAATCAATGAACAAACAAGGAAAAACCCAAATTGTCAAGTTAGCCTGAGTCTTTAAGAAGAATCTAAATGTGAATGCATTCTACCACTGTCTTGTTTCGTTTTCTGTTGTTGTGATAAAACACTGACCAAAAGCAACTTGGGGAGGAAAGGGTTTATTTGGGTTATAGTCAAGTCAGGAACTCAACAGAAGCAGAGGCAGGAACCATGGAGCAAGAGTGCTCATGGGCTGGCTCACTATGGCTTGCTTGGCCTGCTTTCTAGTACAGCCCAGAGCCACATTTGATGGGTGGCAATGTCTGTAGCAGTCTGGAGCCTCCCACTTCAATCATTAATCAAGGGAATGCCCCATAGACAAGGCCATCGAACAATCTGAGGGAGCCAATTCCCCAGGTGAGTTTTCCTCTTCCCACGTGACGTTTGTGTCGTTGATAAGAACTAATCAGCACAACCATTAACTCCCATAATAAGTTTAGCTCTAGTCAGTATAAGGGAGAGACATGGGAGCTCACTGATTAGCCAGGAACAGAATTACCTTGTCAGATGCATAGACAGCATCAAATAGTCCCAGAAGGGTGACGGCGAGTCCTACAGCTGGGCCGTTTACTACTGCAATCAGAGGTTTGGGAAAGTCTATAAAACCGCTTACAAGTTCCCTACAGAAATGGAAATAGGAAAACATTACATATTTTAAAGTAGTACTGCCTAACTATAGAAAGGATTGTATACATTAAAGCTGACAACACCCTAAAGGGTCACCTTCCCAGGCTTAACCAAAAGCCTAATAGGAGGTCAGACCATGACTCCTACAAGCTGAGCCTGATTCCCACTGTTTTCTGGACAGTGAGTTCAAGGCTGTGGGCCATCTGTGACCTGAGACATCATGGTGCATAACTGCATATCGCAGCACAGGGGGACTGAGAGACTTGACAGAACTGGGATAGGAAGGTGAAGCCTCAAACCTCCTTCAGCAACTTTCAAGACTACTTCCAGTACACGCCAGCATCCCCATGCACTGTCTATTCACCCTGCTGCGCAGGAACTCAGACTCCCTCTGCCTCTTCCCAGTCAACCTCATGTAGAAGGCAGGATGGAGATGGGGATCTATGGGGAATCATGATTAAGTGCTTCAGCACAGACAAGTGGCTGTTTACTGTTGGGGGGGGGGGATGAGGAGATGACTCATCATTTAAAACATCTGCCAATCAAGTATGAGGACTGAAGTGAAGCTTGGGTCCCCAGAACCCACATAAATGCTGTCTGGGTGTGGAGATCTGCTTGTAACTCTGGCCTCAGAAGGTGGAGATTGGAACCTAGAGCAAGCTGGCTAACAAGATTAGCCATGCGAGTGAAGTCTGTATTTAAGGGAATGTGTCTCAGTAAAGAGGAAAAACAATCAAAGATGATTCTAATGTCTACCTAGGACTCAACATACATATGTATATACATACCCACAAACACCTGGGCCTACACACATGTAAAACATGTAAATAAACACATCGGGGGAAGTTGTGTGTGGGGGGAATGAATCCCTTGGGATCAGACAAATGTCATGCTTACCTCAGTGCCATAGCACACTTTATAGCTAACTCCTGGATTTCACCAGCGGCATTAATCAAGTTACTTAGGTCATTCCCACTGCAGTAATAGTCACCAGCTCCTGTGAACAGTCAATCAACAGAGCCACGATTCCTTCACTTACCAACTCATTCTAGAGCTATGTGCATCTATTGTGTGCAGGGTTCAGCCAATCACTAGTAAATCATGATTGAACCTCATTTATACACTAGGAACTAGCAAGACACAGGTGTTAAAGAACCTAAGTAAATGCAGATGGCCATGTGGTATGACTATGGAGCAGGCTTAGTCTATTGTGTTTAGGGTTGAGTTCACACAAGAAGGGGCAGTTGGACTGAGATCTGAACAACAGGCAAGTCCAGCAGAGACGGAACAATGCAAATGAGATTCTGTGTCTGTGGTCTCCAGGGTCTACACCACAGCCTGAAAGAAGAGCCCCCAGTGCTGAAGCAGAGAAAGAACAGGGTGCAGGGGGATCTGCTATAGTCAAGATGAGTGGACGGACTGTGTGGGACTGTCTAGATTACAATAAGAACCGTTGTCTCTATATTAAGAGTCACTGAAGTTGTGTGATTATTTAAGTATTGTTTGTCTACAATGAAATGGTTTCTTCTTAATCACCTTTGTTTTGATACAGGATCTGAAGTAACCCAGGTTGGCTTCAAACTCCCCATGTAGCTGAGGATGACCCTGATCTGCTGATTTCTTGTCCCTACCTATTGATTGCCAGTATTGAAGTCCTGTGTTATAATACCCCTGCTGGGGATCAAACCCAGGGATTCCAGCATGATAGGCAAGCACTCCATTTCAGGCTACTTCCCTAGCACCTTAAATAGTAGTGATAACTGTAAATATGGGAGTGGTCCCAGGCCAAAATAAGACACAATGATTCCCATTTATGTGCATAGGATACATTCTAAGATGGTCCACAAATCCCTGAATCGTGGGGATGGTACCAGGCACTATACAGTATGTAGTGTGTTTTTTCCTTTCCTGTTGATCCTCCATACCCTCAGGATTTACATCTATGGATTTAACCAACAGAAAATATTTGAGGACCCAAAATAAATGATCTGTACTGAATATTCACTGAATATTTCTTTCTTGTGACTGTTCTTCCCAAACAATGAATACTGACAGCATCATTCTGTGTTAGACATTGTAAGACACCCAGAGGGGATCCAGGATCCTTAGGATGTGTGGGCCTTCTACGCAAATACAAAATGATTTTATACAGGGAACATGAGTGTGAAAAGTACTACATTGATGCGAGTCGTGGAACTAGTTCCCAGAGGGTGATGAGGGCGACTGTATGGCATACCTGTGATGAAGTTCAACATATAGATTAGGTAAGGTATTTACAGTAGCAAACTTCAATATATTTTATATTATATAACAATATATATTATATAACAAGTTATTTAAAATATACTGTGAATTTTCTAGAAACTCCTACTTATTTCTAGACCCAGATGACAACATGTAACTGAAATTTTGGGAAGCAAAACCACCGAAAGGATCATTCAGTTAAGAGGGGCTACTGTCCCTGGTGCCTCAGAGTGCTCCAGATGCTCTCTCCACCCTGCCATCCCAGCTGCCGGGGGCAGTCATATCCAGACTCTACCAGTCAACAGAGCAGAACTTCTCTCTAATATTGTAGAACTCACATGAGTTGAGCCCAACAACACATACTTTTATATTCCTGATTTTGCTGAATCTTGTTTTAAAGATACATGTGATAACGTGTTTGTGTGTATCACACTTTGATTTCTTTTTATTACTGAGCAGAATTTATGGACAGACAAAAGCTGTCTATTCATCCGTTTTTGGACAGCTGAGTTGTCTTATGCCCTGACTTTTGTGACAGCCACAGTGAACTTTACTATACCATTTGGAACATATGATTTATCATAAATAATTATCAAAGAATAGTTATCCTACATCCATGAGGTTATGGTATATTTATAAATTAGACCACTGCACACTGAAAAAGACCTTCAAGCATTAGCACTCAGTTCCTTATATACTAAGAAACTCCCTAAAGAAGAAATTGAGTCTGGGAAAGTCTTACCTGTAAAAACAGTTATTGTTGAGTTATCCCTGCTGGCATTTTTAAGTGCAAGCATAATCTCCTGATACATCTATGTTAATGAAAAGGCAGATAAAAGAACAATGAAAATGAGATCCACCATCCAGTGGACTGAGCCACTGTATCAGTCTGAAAGCCTTCTCTCAACACAGTGCTAAGCACTCATAGAGATTATGTTTTGATACCAAGAAAGAAACTGTCTGAGAGAAATTCTGCTCCTCTAACAACGGCTGGGTGCACATGATGTACAGGTGCTGTGGGAGTTGCACCAAATAACCACTTTGTCCAAAGGTGAGCAAGAGAGCCGCAGTCCCCATGCTTTGCAGCTGGACAGTTACTGTGCTCCAACAGGGATGGGGCAAGGGAGGGGCATGGGGGGTAGCACACAGCTTTCTAGAACTGCTGAGGTTGCTACAGCAGGGGAGAGGAAAGGTGGCTGAGAAAGCTGTCCCTGAAACAGCATCTCAGTTGTGGCTTCGAGGAAGTGGACATATCCTGGGCAGTCTGGGAAGCCACAACTAACGCAAAGGCTGGGTTTCTCTGTTCTGGAAAACAAGGGGGCACCAGCACTGAACATCTCTGAAAATCTTGCTGCAGTTTTAGTGTGTTTTCAAAATTGGTATAGATTTTGCTTTAATAAGATTCAGTGTGGGAGAGAGTTATGAGGAGGGTGGGTATTTGTAAAGACACTGGGATATAGAAGCAGGTACTTAACATGTGAATAATGATGAGACTTTTTCCTTCATTCAAGGCAGGGGGCAGGGAATAACTTCTGAGAATTACAGCAGCCATGGTGACTAGGTAGAGCCGGGGCCAGGAAAGAGATGGATCAATTTAGATTCTCCTGCTTACCAGCTATAAGAACTTATCAAGTTACTTCTCAATCTGCTGAACTATTTCATTAAATAATGGTGATAAGGTCTTGCAAGCATATATAAATCTCTGTGCAGGAGCTCCTGATTCTTGCGTGATGTGGTGTGTAGCTGTAAGTACCCTCCTTACAGAGAAGTCTCAGGGCAAACATGAAGCTCTCAGAATTAAATGACTTATCATTTTTGAAGGCTCATGAGCCACTTTACAAAATTCTTAAGGCTTCAAATGAGCATGCTGTCCCACACTGCAGACGGCAGCCTTGACCTCCAGTTCACCTCCAAGCATCTGCTGAACCCCTGTAATCAAGGGGAGGGTTTCTGGTGATTAACTTATTATCAGTGTAGTTCAAGGAGAAATTTCCAATTGCCCTAGGAAGCAGTTCATTCAAATAAAGCTATTAATGTTCTGCTGAAGACCCCTCTCCTCTACTTTCTCCCCTCTCCCCTCCCTTCCCTGTAGAAGGGAATGAATACTAAAAACCCAGAGTCAGAAATTGGGGTTCAACTTGAAGGTCAGAAAAGCAAAGCAAACAGCCACCAGCTCTTACCTTGACCTTAGTCTGAAACAGTGATCCTGCCTTTTGGAATCTCAGAATGAGACTGTGTGTGAGAGCTGTCTCCTCCCATTTTATATTCCACTCTAGTGCTGGAATTAAAGGTGTGCACCACTACCACCTGGTTTCTATGGCAAACTAGTATGGCTACTGGGATTAAAGGTGTGTGTCACCACTGCCTAGTTTGTAAGGCTGATAAGTGTGCTTGTTTACTCTCTGAACTTCAGGCAAGTTTTATTTATTAAAATACAAATGAAATGCCACTACACTTCCCCTCCCTCTCTCCTCTTCTTCTGTAACATTTCTTCCCCCCCACCCCGCCACTTCTTGTATAAAATTTAGGGTTCACAAGCATAGATAAGCTCAGAAGGCAGGGACGTAAAGACCCTTTTGGGGAGGTTTATCTCCCCCTTGGGGTCTCTGTGTATCTCTCTCAATGCTCTTTCATTTAAACTGATTTAACTGATTTGTGTTTCCATTCATAGCAAAGATTCATTGTCTTCTGGATGTGTAGAACCTACCAGAAACTCCCCAGTTCTAAACAATGCCCAACTTGCTCAGTCAAGCCAAATACTTTAATCTCCTTCCACAGAAAATAGGAATAATGCTGAAATTCTGCAGTTGTGTTAGTTAAAGAAATAGAAGAAAGTGTGCCCATGCCCCGGCAGGAGCATCACCTGGAAAGTTATGGCATTCCTTTTGGAGGGCCGATTGAACATGATCTTCGTGATGCCATCTTCAGAGGTTACCACAATGTCCTTAGACTGCTGGACTTTCTCATTGGCTCCACTTTTTCCCTGGCTAGAGGCTTCAAATGAGGGACTCAAACTGTACGCCAAGTCTGCATAGTTCTGCCTGGCAGTTTCCTGTTGATGACAAAGACCTCAGTCTTTAACCTAAACAACTTGAGAGACATACTATGCTAATAAACACCACTATGCAATAAAGAGCAGAGCCTTTGACTCAATAAGCGGCGCATCGCGACTTCAAAGGTGGTGGGAGAGGTGACCCATATGGGAGGCTGGGAGGCTGAGGCCTGATTGTGAGTACAGCACCAATCTTAGCAACAATAATGCGAAAAAGAAAAAAAACTTCAAAAAACTGAGGATAGCCATTCTCTGAGAAACTACACTTACTGTCCTCTAGTCTGCTACGGTAGAACAAGTTTACCTTCCATGCACCCTGCTTGGTTTTATTGTCAAAGTCAGGCACACCCGGTTTAGGCATATTCCAGTGTCTTCTGTGGCCTGTAGAGAGCACAGGAGTGATTAATATGCAATATGCAAGAGAAAGCCTTTGAGAGGCTGGTTCTAAGATCCTGAGTTCAGTAATTTTGAATTTGTTATCATAGCTTTCACAGGAAGTGAAAATGCTGAGCTAAGTTTCAAAAGTCAGAACATTTGGAAATTCATATCATATTCTAAAGTCCCATCTATGACTGCAATAATTTCCAAATATTTACAAAAGGATGAATTATAATAGGTAATTAATCCAATAGAACACTTATTAAAATTTATGTCATATACATTACCTTTTGTGCTTTCTTTCTTTTGTGCTTATTACAAGGAATCTAAAATATCCCCCACACCACTCCAATTCCACCTTGACTATTTACTATGTATTTCTCAAGGTACATTTTACTACGTTACCAATGGCACCATTCAGTAACCTGAACCCCACTAGATAATTTCTAAAACTCAGTCCAGATTCAAAGTTCCCCAATTTGCCAAAGTATCTTTTCTGTGGATTTATGCTAATCAGAGGAAATCAAACAAGGGCCAAGCTGTTACATGTTTTACATCTCTTTATTTAGTAGCGATATTCAGGGCTGTTCTTTAACAGTATATTAAGGCCTAATCTTAATATAAAAAGCAAAACAAGCAGAGCAGTGGTGGCGCATGCCTTTAATCCCAGCACTTGGGAGGCAGAGGCAGGTGGATCTCTGTGAGTTTGAGACCAGCTTGTGGTCCACAAGAGCTAGTTCCAGAATAGGCTCCAAAGCTACAGAGAAACACTGTCTCAACCACCCTCCCAAAGCAAAACAAAACTAAACCTGCAACCTGCATGTATGCACCCCAAAGTGGGCCAGCCATGCCATCCAAACATTCAAGTTGCATGTTAAAAGGAATTCAATAATTTTAAAGAATTTTTTATGTATTTGAGTGTTTTGTCTGTCTGTCTGTGTACCAGGGGCATGCCTTGTGCCTACAGAGGTCTGGAACAGGTGTTAGAGATGACTGTGGAAGGGGATGTGGGTGCTGAGAGCCAAAGCTGGATCCTCTCAGAGGAGCAGCAAGCGCTATTAACAGCTGAGCCCTCTCTCCAGCTCCCTCAAAATGTTTTTAAGCAACATCAGATCTCAGGGTTACACTGCCTATCCAATGCACAGAGTCTTAGCTTCACTTGTTTCCTGGGTCCTTCTTCAAGAGTTCCACTCGGTTCATTGTATTTTTGATGTCTTGCTCACCGGCTTTCATCGTTGGTTGCCCAGGTGCATCTGTGCCACTGGGAAGCCAAAGACTTGCAGGAGACCACAAACAGTGGTTTCTATTTGTCCCTAGCCCTTTATTTCTGCAGCAGGATTGCTGATTTGTCTCAAACCCTATAAAGAAAAATGCCATGTTTACCTCTGTTTTCTCTCTGCTGTCCCAACAAGCTAACTTCAAATGTTTCCTGAATAAAATCTGTCTACAGATTTTTTTTTTCCCTTCAAAAAAGAAAAGTCTTCATTTTGTTTTAACCTGACAAGGGCCATTTTTTCCAAGGAGAAGGAGAAGGAAGATTTAAAATGTCCAAGAATGGCTCGTGTAAACAACTTCCCACAGACTGGTACAAACTTGTTCAAATGAAGGTAGGTTTTGTCTTTTAAGAAAGTCACTCATGCCACCGCTTTACTGCAAGCACCAGGTTCCTGGCTTTGCTCCTGATGCGCAGATTATTTGGGCTGTTACACATGGGTCACTCTATCCAGCCACTTCTCTCAAAATAGCAAACCAACTGTTTGAAGCCTACACTGCTGATAACGGTCTGCGAGTGTGTGACTCCCAGCTAAGGTGCAATCTTGGACACAGGGCTCTGAGCATCCTAGGAAGTTCCAGGCTGGGTCTGCAGGCACGGGAGCTGCCGGTACCAGAGCCCAAGGCTCATCCAGGCTTGGCAGGCGTCCTGAGACCCTCATCCTTACCCTTACTCTTTAGAGGTCTCTCGCTGGAAAACCTCAAAAGGAGGTTTCTGCTTTCCTGCTAACCAGACCAGATGACAGAGCGGCGACTCCGCGGGCGGGTGATAAACCCGGCTAACAACTTTGGGCCAGACAGCTGAGGCTAAAAGCTTACCTCGGACACCAGCACCGCGCCGATTTCCAGGTCGCAGACGCTAAGGCGCTAGGGCCAGCAGTGAGGCAACCCTGAGTCCCGAGGCTTAAGAAAGGCTGGAACCGGTGGGAGGAGCTAGGCAGGGGCGGATTCAATGTGAGTCCTGGCTGTGGGTGAAACTAGGAACTCGGGGAGCTGGGGAAGGCGGAGCCAGTAAGTGAGGCTTCCACGCAGGCAGGTTCGGGGCGTGGTCTGAGGTGGGTATGAGCGAGTTTTCCGGATGGGCGCTTGGTTGGTGCAAGCGCTTGACTCTGGGCAAGAAGGACAAGGCGCTTTGGGCAGGGAAGAGTCTAAGGGTGTAGAGTGCAGTTACCGGGATCTGGGAACTGGGTTCGGAGAGTAGGGCTCAGGGGATAGGATGTAGAGGTAGGGTGGACTTTGGCGCAGGAGGCAGGGAACCTGGTGCTAGGCATAGAGGGGAGGATGCTGGGCACAGAGGGTGCTGGGCTTGCTGGTAGGGTTCAGGGTACAGGGGCCAGTGGGCAGGGTGCTGGGCTCACTGGACCCAGAACAATGGTTCAATGAGGGAACCCTATATAGAAGTTGAGGGCTCTTGGACTCTTGCAGTTCCCTTTAAAACTGAGGCCAGTTGCCTTGTGAGGGAAAAACACTTCCCTAGGCTGGCTGCATAAAGTATGAGGAATTATTCTGACAGCGTTGCCCAACCAACAGCAGAAGTTAGGAATCTGAAAGCAGTCTGAATCCCTTTGTCTCACTGCGGGCTCCCTCTATGGATCTGTCGTCCTTCCACAGCTGCTTCTTAGCTTTATCTCCTCCCACACCCCACTCAGTCTTTCTTCAGGTCTCACTGTTTCTGCATTGCTGCTACTTGACCAGCCCTGACTGGCTTTGCCCTCTTTCCACCTCCGCAGCCCGCTTTCCTTCTGCTCTCTGACTCCATAGCCTATACTGTAAGTCTGACAGCTGTGGTTTGAACTGTGGCCCAGTGTTCTTGTTTGGGGAACATCTCTCAGTTCCTCTGTCTATGGCGTTTGGAGGCAAGACCTTTGAGTAGTGACTAAGGTGAGACATTAACAAACAGTATGAAGGCCCTGGACGGTTGCCAGAACCTTGACAATTAGACATCCCACCTTCCAGAATGCCGAATTGGCTTCTGCTGTCTGTAATTTACCCAGTTGGTGGATTTTCATAAAATGGACCAAGACACTGACATGACAGTCTCTTGATCCTTCCTCTGTCACTGGAATCTTGTGTGGGTCCCTTTGCCTAATAAGAAAACCTAAACCTCTTAGTATAACACATAAAGCCTTTGAGATTTGGCCCATAATGTCTAATCATCTCTCATGTTTGCCCTTTCCATTCACTCATTCACACAGTCATTTATTCATTATGTTAGCTTTTTATGAGATAGTCTCACTGTGTATCCCAGGCTGGTCTCAAATATTTGGTGATCCTCTTGCTCCTGGGTTCTAGAATTATAGGCTTGCACCATGATGTACAGCTCTTCATCATCATCTTCTTCATCTTCTTCATCATCATCATCTTCATCTTCCTCTTCCTCTTCCTCTTCCTCTTCCTCTTCCTCTTCCTCTTCCTCTTCTTCTTCTTCTTCTTCTTCTTCTTCTTCTTTAAAACCATTTGTCTTGGGCAGAATCTCACTATAAAGGCCTTACTTGAACTTGTGTTGATCCTTCTGTCTCAGCCTTGGATTGCAGGTAGACATCCCTGCCTGTTCTTTCCGTTTGGAAATCGGTGCCCAGCCTTTCTGGGTCTCTGCAGTCCATGCTTTCTCAATCCAGACACTGTTTTATGTGAGAAATCTCTGACCCCCTTGTGGGTCCCAGTCTCCTCCTGTGATCCTACTCCAGAGCTGGCCTATTTCCTAATTCATATGTCACTAAATTTCTTTTGGACTAATAGTGTGTTCGGCCCTCACCTGCCCCATATAAAATGCCATATCCCATTTCTGGGCACCCTGCTTGACAGGAAACACAGGCTGTTTGTTGCATGTAAATGAACTGTTGAAAGCTTCTGTCTGACCTGTGTGTTTCCACATGTGATGACAACTTCGGGTCAATTGCCACCTTTTGGTAAGCTGTCAGATGGTGTTAAGTAGCGTGACTTTATGCTCACAGGCATTTCTTTTTCAGTGAGTCACAGCGCAAGCAAAGGAATTGGACTTTTGCCAGGTACCTATGACGAAAGCACCAGGGAAAGTGGTACCGGGGAAAATCATATTCACATATATTTGCAGGGGAAGGGGCCTATTATGACTCGATAAGTCTCTAAAGAGTCTCTGTACCTTCTGTTCTCCCTCGTGTTTCCTGCTTCAGGTTCATGATCCTGCTTGAGATGAACAAACCTGTGTAACTGTGAAGGAACAGACTCGGGTTTTGTTTCCATCTCTTTCCAGCCTTCCCTCATCTTTAATCTTGTTGGGTCTCAGGCTTATTTCAAAGTCTCTACATAGATAAGGTGACCTTGAACTTCTGATCAGCCTTCCTCCATCTCCAAGTTCTGGATTATTTGACAACAACGGGTTCGAATCTAGGGTTTCATGCTCCATAGGTAAGCATTTTACAAGTCGAACTACTTGTTAAATGGTACAATATCCACTGGATAAAAAAATATCCACTGATACCTTTACCACATTTATTATTATTATTATTCCCAGGGTGACCTTAAAATCATTTTCCTGTCTTGAAATCACTAGAGCTGGAATGGCAGGTGTACACCATGCTAATCTCTTCTCCTCTCCTCTTCTCTCCTGTCCTTTCCTCTCATCTTTTCTCCCCTTCTCTTACTTCCCCTCCCCTCCCCTCCTCTCCTTTCCCCTCTCCCCCCTCTTCTTACTCCTCCCACCTCCCTTCAAGCCAAGGTCTTGCCATATAGTCCAGGTTGGGTTCTAAATCAGGATAGTTCAGCCTTTCTGGGATTACAGTGTATGCAGCATGCTTTTCTTTTGCTTCATCTTTAACAACCCACCCCCTCCACAGGGTGTTCTAAGTTGAAAGAGGGACCTTGGTAATGACCCCTTCCTTTCTCATCTCATGGTTCCAGCTATAAAAAATGAACATGTCTTTAACACTGGTACCCAGAGGTCAAGGGCTAATTGATTTTGATGGGGAAGAAAACACAGAGTCAATGGGAAGAAGATGCCCCTTGTGAAGGGCTCTTGACCATTGTCTTACTCTAACCCCCTTCTGTCTCAAAAGCTCCCTTCATGCCTTTAAGCCCCTGAAGATGGAGATCTGAGGCAGGAAGGACACTTCCGTTTTCCTCAGGGCCTGTCACTGGCAGCAGGAATGAACCCGATGCAGCTAACTGGGTGACCTGATGATCATCCTCAAGGATACAGGGTGCTCATGTGCTTGAGAGACAAGGGAGCTCCTTCATGACTCAAGGCCCTCTACTCAGGAGTCAGAAGAGTGTCCCTCAGACACCTTTGCAGGATGGGAGAATGAAGCAGAAAGACAAGAGGACTCTCATGGAGTCGAGCGCCTACATTGGGAGAGGAATATGTCTGTGCCTCAGCAGTAGCTGTGTGTAACCCAGGGACAGTGAGGCTAATCAGCTGTAGCTGAGTTTAGTCATCAGGGACAGTGCGTGCTGCTGGGATCCCCGTGTTTTCTACAGAATTCTGCCCTTGAAGAGGAGACTGTTTCAAGGTGCTCTGTGCATGCTTGAAGCTTGAGAAGGGTGCACTAGTAAAGAGAAAACGTTGATCCGTGGGGTCCTTACTAACACCTAGATCACAGGAGTGTGGACTGGGGCTTAGGCCATCAGCCTTTTTAAACAGTCTTGTGTGAGATGCCCTCGGAAAGGCCAACACAGCCCCTTTTCCAGGGTGCTGAGCTCATTATGTAGAAGCTCAGGGTGTCAGCCAGTGAGATGGAGAGTAGAACCAGGGGCTTGAGAGGAGGCTTCCTGACACTGCCCTCTCTCAGTCCTGTTTCCTAACTAGTTCTTCTGCCTCAGGCCATCAGGAGCAAATCTATTTCCTTCTGATTCTGTCTGTTTCCCTGGTTTTTAGGACAGCAGCCTGCAGTCAGAATCTGAAATTCCACTAACACAATTACTAAGCATTTTTTTTCCAGAATCAACTTCTCTTTGTCTCTTCTTTTTTTTTCTGGTTAGCATGTGCATCCATGTCTCACATCACAGCACACAAATTTATTCAAAGATGCTAAAAATAGCATGCTGAATTTTACCCACTTCCAGGATCCTCTCTTTTCCAATGCTTATCATTTAGAAAAGAAAGACATCTCAGAAATAAACATTGGCTCCATTTGCCTTCTTATTCCTCACATATTCATGGTTTTCTTGCCCAAAGCTCTTTCTTTCATTCTCTTGTGTATTGCATGAGTATTAGACCAACTTGCGCTCCATGATTACCTTCAACTACTTTCTTGGCAAAGAAATATCCCTCAGGTGATACTCTCTGGAAAAATCACAAGTGGTAGTCATTACTGTGTAAGAAACAATTTTTTTCTAAACATCTAATTATATGTTTTTTGCATTTATCAAAAGTTTAATCTATAGTCTACCCCAAAGTGTAATTAAAATGAGAGCCATCAAAACACCCTAGTCAGCCTGGGAGAGCCACAAGGACCGTCATATATATTAACTACAGCGTTATATAATTTACTCTCCTTCAAGGGATGAGAAGGATAAGAAGCAGGAGCCATCTCCATTATCTCCATTTATAAGCAAGGGTGACCCAATACCCTCCTCCTGTGCTAGAAAGAGCTAAACTGAAAATTCACCCACAATTCACCAGCAATCAAGAGGCCTGGTTTCCAAGGGTATGGGGGAACCAAACCAAGCAGCCAGCCAAGCATGCTCCTGGGCTCGCTGCCAGCTGTTCTACCTACCAAGAGAGCAAGTTTTGCCCTGCACCAGCCTTTTATTATGGTTACTTACTGTCCTCTTCAACTCCACCCCCTGGGCCAAAGGGTTCCTAGTCAGCTGAACAGTGACACAATTCCCTCTGCAGTTGGGGATGTTGGGCTTGCCTTAATGAGTGTTAGTGGGTGTTGGCAGTGTCTTACCCTGGGTCGTTAGAACTGACCGGGCCTCCAATAAAGCCTAGTCCTTCTGCCGATGTTGTAGGCAGGAATATGGAGCCCAGGAGAGGGGGTGCAGTATGGTGCTGTTGGGCAGGGTTTTAAGGCGCGTTGGGGGCAGTGGGTGGTGTCTTACCTGGGGTCCTTAGGCCTATCCTGGCCCCTGATAAAGCTGCTGGGGCTGTGGGCGAGAGGGGAGCAGTACAGAATGTGCCCTAGGGATCAGGGTCTGGGATGTAGGCCAGTTTGACTGGGAGGCAGGTTACTTACCTGTTCTTCTGACTTGTGTGGATTGTACCTGGGTCTATGGAGTCTGTCTGAGTTGTAGGGAAGAACTGACCACACGGAGGATGATGAGGTAGGAGGGGTTGGGTGGCAGAGTGGGTTTTAGGGAAGCAGAATCCAGGGAGTGGGAGCAGTCCAGCTGGCAGGTGGGTCACTCACCTTCTGGTCAACTTCCCTTTTGTTTTTAAAATAACATTTTCTCAGGTAACTTCATCAATGTTTCTCCTGCTCAGTGTGCCCATTTACATTGTATATAGGAAAATGACAATGGATGCTTTATGTTGTTGACTCCTATCATGTTTTGTTTGTTTGCTTTTGTGCATGTATGTGTGTGTACGCGTGTGCATGTGTGTGTCACGTAGGTTTGGTCACTTGTACTTGGCTCCTCAGGTTTTCCTGCCTCATCAGTGTTCCCTTTCTTCACTGACGAAACATGCACAGGGCAGTTCTGCACTTGACACTGTCAGACCAGAGACATGACTTTAGTCCCCAGCTGAATTATGGGTCTCCCCAATAGCATCTTCTTCAGTTGTGATGGATTCACTGGTAGAAAATTCAATTCGCAGGCCCCATTCAGTTAATGTTGTACATTATTACTGATAGTTCTCTTAAATAATATCTTTATTTTTAATTCTAAGTATCTATAGAGTTCCTATAGGGAAGAAATTTAGCATGCATTTCATACCTTTTGCGATTTTAAGCCCAATTATTATTGAAGACAGTCTTCCTAATTGTAATGACATGCCTTATCAAGACTTCATAGTTACACAGGCCAGACGAAATGAATGCATTAAAGGCCTGTTTCCAACCATAGGTCAATAGGACAAATAATTTATTAGCACGATTCACCCGCTTCATAGAGGTGTTGGCAGCATTGCAAGGTTGGCATATTGACAATAGTCATCCATTCATTCCTCAATCATGCTTCCAGAGAGTATTTACTGTTCATCTCTTGTGTGCCAGGTAATAGCAAAGGACACTAGAATAAAGTTGAGGCTTTGAGTTGCCTATGAACTTCAGGTCTCTGCTTCCTTTAGTATACAAACAGTTAGTGAAGCTGAAGTTCAATAAGCTAAGCCCAGCATTGTCGACGAGACACAGTTGTCACACGTACTGTCTAGGATTACCTTGGAGACACAGAGCATTATTTTTTTTGCTATTTTACTGACATGAAATTGAAGCTTGGAGTCTGACCAGCTGTATCAAAATCTCAGAGTAAAGACTCAGACTCATGAGCATAGTGATTTATCTGCTGATTATTATCATGAGTGAACAGAGTCAAGAACAAGAATTATTATGAAAACATGAAGTGTTTCTGGGAGGCAATACTGTTTTACGAAAATGTTAGAAAAATAAATACAGTGTCAGAACTCAAATCACCTATTATTTTAATGCTAACAAACCAATTTATACAAAATTGAATTTAGGTAGAATAATGTAATATTGTATTTGGATCATCTAGAAAACAGAATTGATAGAAAGAATATACATTACAAATTGGATTATTAGCTTGGCAGGCACAATGCACACTGGATAAGCTAATATGGTTACCCACACACTGGATGGCCTTAGAGTTCAGTAGCTGCTCAGGTCATGGGTGCTTCAGAAGTCCTATTTAGTGATGAAAGCTGGGAGGATCCCTGTAGAGGCGCTGGTCTTCAGTCCCAAGAAGCTGAGTTCTACACTAAGTGAGGATGGCAGCCATAGCTGCTGTAGCAACAAAGTAGATACACCCTATTCACATCAGGGTCAAAGGAGAGCAACCAGAAAGTAACAGTTTTTCGCCTCCCAATACCTGGACCCCCATGTGAAGGCAATGCCTACTCTAGAGATGGATCTTCCTCCTGTCAGATAATCCTTCCTGGAAATACTGGTCAAGAGGAGTATGCGACACTTAGCTGATTCTGTATCCAATCCTGTTGACAATCAAAATTAACCAACAAGGATGTTCATGGTAAATTAACATATTGAAGAGATATGATAGAAGCTCTCAGAAACATAAGCTTCAGTCAAAGTTCATCTGATATATCTAGGTGGAGATGTTTTAAGGAAAACATAGCATTTGTAAATAATGAGTATTGATGGCTTAGCTCTTTATGGTAAATCATGCATGACACAAAGTTTAGCCTTTTAGCTATTTTAAGTGTATTTTAAGTGTATTACTCAGTGGTGTTAGAAACCTTCACACTGGTTCACACCCTGTCTCCAGAACTCTATTCAGTTTTCAAAGCTAGAACTTTGTTCCCATGAGCCTGTACCTCCCATTTCCTCCTTCTCTCCCCCTGGCCATAATCAGACTATCTTTATGAATTTGCTGTCTCAGCCTTGGCTTTTAAGCATCACTGTGCTGGCTAGTTTTATGTTAACTTGACCCAAGTGAGAGTCATTTTATAAAAGGGAACTTCAGTTAAGAAAATGCCTCTATCAGATTGGCCTGTGTGCAGGCTTGTGGTGCATTTCCTTGACTGGCAATGTGGGAAGGGTCAGCTCTCTGGAGGTGGTATTCCCCCCCACACTAGGGTGGTGGTACTTTATGCTATAAGAAAAGCTGAGCCAGTAAGCAGAAAGTCTGAGGGGCAAGCCAGTAAGCGGCAGTCTTCCATAGCCTTTGCATCAAGTCTGGCCTCCAGGTTCTTTCACTCTCTTCCCAAGATGTCAGACTATGATATGTAAGCCAAAATACACCTTTTCCACCTCTAGATGTTCATGGTCATTCCACAGCAATAAAAACCTTAACTAAGACAGTGACATACCCAGTTGTTTATTTTTTTTCCTAAGGAATGTGTCACATATCTGATGAGTCTCTTTTTTAGGAGACAAGCTACATGTTTACCGAGTGGAAAAACAATTTTTGTTTTTCTGCTAGTCTTCTGGAATGTGTTTCTCTTTGTTTTGAAGTTGATTGAGCTAGCATTTTATTTTCTATTACAAAATAAGGATAAAAGTAATGACAGATAATAAGTTAAGAAAGTCACGACAGCCAAAACAATGGGCTCGAGGACAGACCTGAAGAATGATCTTTGGAGGTGATGTCACCCTGGTAAGGACACACAGATAGAAGGCACTTTATCCTGGGAAGATTAACCATCAGCTTAAGGAAGGAAAATTAAAGACAGCTGCAGAGGACAGCCTTGAGCCATGGTGGATCAGTCAGGGGAGTCTCCGAATTCGCCCAACACTGCAGGTGATTGAGAGATCAGGGCTGTAAATGTTTGGGCCAGTTTCTCACCTCAACTACTATGATTTTCCAACTCTTTTCAATTAAATGAATCAAAATTTGATCAGAGTTCTTATTTGTTAAGAAAAGAAAAGTTGCCAGGCTTAGGTCTTTGGATGTCCATAAATAGATGGACGTTTCTGTCCTGCCCAGTCCCGCAGCCATTCAGTCCAAAAGAAACACACAGAGACTTATATTAATTATAAACTGTTTGGCTAGTAGCTCAGTCTTATTACTGACTAGTTCTTACAACTTAAATTAACCCATAATTATTGTCTATGTTTAGCCATGTGGCTTGGTGCCTTTTTTCAGTAAGGCATTCTCATTTTGCTTCCTCTGTGGTGCCCAACGTGGAGCAACTGTGAAAAACTCTGGGGCTCAGCATTACTGTCCCTCCTCCTCTGGGAACCATGAACCTGATAATCACCCACGTGTGCACCAGAGCTTTGGGTACTTTCCCCTGAAATTTTTCATCCCCTTTATAGTTTTCCTTCAATAGACCCAGGTCCTGGAACTGGGGTAAAATGACCTGTAGATGACCTGCAGATGTTTCTCCTTGCTCAACCAACCCAGCAATTGCCATAGCAATGAACAATCATAGTTAGCTGACCATTGAATGAGCTGGTCACAATAGTTGACAAATGACTTCTGCACTTCCCCTTTTGATTCTGCACTCCCCCTATCGGTTCTGTAAAAGAAGCCTGTAATAGCTTTTTGGGGTCCTTCTCCTCCCGAGGCTTAGGACCCTGACATGCCAGTCAAATTAAATTCCTCTTGCTTTTGCATCAACTGCGGTGTGAGGGTGGTCTCTTGGGACAACTCCTTCTTGGTGATTGGACTTTAGGGTCCGACACTGCATCCACATAAAGCCTGAGAGAGCTTGGGAAGTAATTCTAGACAGAAAAGAATAGAATTTAGCACGGCTTATTGATAGTAGCACTTTCTCGAATGGGCTCTGCCTGCTAGAGGCAAGCACTCTCATTTAAGAGAGGCTTTCTGACTCAGATATAGCTGCAAAACCTTGCAGCTCTTTTAAGAAGCCCTGGCACCAAACACTTAAATGGTGTTGATGAAAAGCTGACTGCATATTTTTTGGTGGTAGCAGGGACCTCGAAATGTCATAGAGTTGTGGCAATAAACATGGCTCTGGCCTTACCTCTGCCATGAGGCTAGACTCTCAAAAAGCTAAGGAATGGGGTAGATCCAGCCGTCAAAGCCACGGATTTAATCCTAGCCATATTGCTTAACAAATTAAAGACTCATGTGGTCAGAAAAAGAGAGCTATACAGTGAAGATAGATTCAGACAAAAAAACAACCTCTAAATGGTTTGCAGTGTATTTAAAAATATATATGCGGGCTTGGGGAAGAAAAGAAAAAGGTTAAAGTCCTTAAAAAGAAAAAAGAAAGAAAGAGAAAATTTGGGTTTGGTGGCACACACCTTTAATCCCAACACTTGGGATGCAGAGGCAAATAGATCTTTGTGAGTTAAAGGTATATTGACACACACTTTTAATCCCAGCTCTTGGGAAAAAGAGGCTGGCAGACTTCTGTGAGTTCAAGGACAGACTGGTCTACAGAGTGAATTCCAGGACAGCCAAAGATAAACAGAGAAACCCTGTCTCAAAAAGAAAAAAATTAAAAAAAAAAGAAATAGAGGTTAAAATAAAGCCACATAAAGATGAAAAATACACAGAGAATCTGGATACTGTATGTTATTGTGTTGTCTTTAAATTGTTTGAATGCTGAGGAAGGAGCAACAGCTGCTAAAAGACTATATATATATATATATATATATATATATATATATATATATAAAATGCTTTAACTTTAAAATATAAGACAAAATATATGTTACTTTGGAGAAGAGGTTTTGCTTTTGTTTCCATGGGAAATGAGGGACTGTGGATTCATTCTGTGTTAAGAAAATTCAAGTTTGACCAAGAAAGACCCCCTGAGAAATCTCTAATAGGAGGAATGGCCCAGATGTCTGAGTTCTACATTCAGAACAGTTCAAAGACTGCTGCCTGAGATGATCAAGCCTCACAAGATACTCCAGTCATGACTTGATCATAATTCTAAATTTTCTTTAGGTCCCCATAAGATTATCAGCACCCCAACCAGCAGGAATTATCCTGGAAAATTACACCCACATTTCTCAAAAATGAACTATAGATATTTTCCTTTGTTTAGAATGTTGGTTACAAGTTGTTGTGGATAAGGTCAGTAGAAAAGCTAAACAAAGGAGATTTGATTCAGAGTTCTTGCTTAAAATAAAGGAAAGGAAGTGCTGTAGGACAATGGTCTGTATCCTGTCACTTGTATTTTAAATAAACGCTGATTGGCCAGTAGCCAGGCAGGAAGTATAGGCGGGGCAATGAGAATTCTGGGAAGAGGAAATATTCAGTCTGCAGTCATCACCCAGACACAGAGGAAGCCAGACACAGAGCAAACTGTGATTGCCCTGCTGAAAAAGATACCGAGCAACATGGCTAACACATATAAGAATTATGGACCAATATAATTTATAAGAGTTAATAATAAGCCTAAGCAATAGGTCAATCAGTTTA
Source organism: Dicrostonyx torquatus (assembly GCA_028555095.1). Taxonomy (NCBI): domain Eukaryota; kingdom Metazoa; phylum Chordata; class Mammalia; order Rodentia; family Cricetidae; genus Dicrostonyx; species Dicrostonyx torquatus. The sequence continues at coordinate 11,034,873 of JAQHUG010000008.1, forward strand.
TAATTAACATAGACCTCTATGTATTTCTTTGGGACTGAATGACTGTAGGACCAGGTGGGACAGAAACCTCTGTCAACAGAAAACTTGGTCAACAAACTAACCCACATGGCCAACTAAATCTACTTTAAAAACCGAGAGAGCTTGAAAAGGAATTCTGGACACAAAAATACAGAGTTTACAACAGCTTCTTGTAGTTTGTTAGTGGTGTGCCACAACTCCTTTAAGAGAGGTTTTCTTGATACAGCAATAGCAGCAAAAAAAGCTGTGCTGTTTTTAAATGCCAGCTTCCTGGGCCCGTGCTGCTAGTATGACCTCTGGCTCTTTTGGGAGACTGAGCATTTTGATAGGATTTATGAGCAGTGTGCTATGGCTTGCTTGATGGCAACATGGACCAGCTGTGTGCCTGGAAGTGGGGCTGCGTGCTTGGCTTTCAGAGGTGTGAGCGGTTCCACCATGCTGGACTGGGCAGAGCAAGCCAGAAGTATCATATATACCCTAGTAATGCTGCAGATTGTTTAAGAAACGCTTAACATTTTAAGAATCAATCCTGGACAGTAAAGAATTATAGATACACAATAGGACATAAAAGACCTCTAAATGAGTCACATTGTTGGATAAATGTATGCAGGCTTGGGAGAGAGAAGAAAAAGAGTATGGAGAGTTATAAAAAGAAATAAATGGTTTTAAAACAAAACAAAGTCTTTAAAGAGTACAGAAAGTCTCTTTAAAGACAGTATAGATTAAAGGAGTAAAGATAATAAAATAACTATTAAAAAGTAATAGAAGCCAGGTGGTGGTGGTGCACGCCTTTAATCCCAGCAGTTGGGAGGCAGAGGCAGGCAGATCTCTGTGAGTTCGAGGCCAGCCTGATCTACAAGAGCTAGTTCCAGGACAGGCTCCAAAGCTACAGAGAAACCCTGTCTCGAAAAATCCAAAAAAAAGTAATAGAGTAAAAATAAATAAGTCACATAAAAATGGAATACATACAGAGAGTCTGGATTTTGTATATTATTGTGTCTTATTTGAAATTTTTGACTGTGAAGAAGCTAAGTACAGAGAGAAATTTCATTGTATGGACTGCTAAGCTAAACCACCATGTATATTATAAAGGTATCTTGACTTCAGAATTTGGGTCTAAGGATATGCTGCTTTGGAAAAGAGTTTCTTCTTTTGTTTCCATAGAGAATGAGAACCTATGGATTGCTTCTAGACTAATATGGTTTGATAGAACAAGACCACCTGAAAATTCACCTTGAATACCTGTCAAAAAATTTCTTTACCCACTAAATAGCAGGAAGCAGTTTGGATAAGAACTACGCCCATATTCCTAAATACTGTTATAAATGTTTCTTTGCATTTAAAGGGGGATAAGCTATAGAGCTTTTCACTGGTATGGATCTTGGTCTATTGGTACAAATTTAAGGTCAATTTTGTTATATATATTTCTGATCTTGACTAAGTTATTGTGTTGGTTCAACTCATGTAGAAATGTAATGTATAATTAAGACATATAGGTTAATAGATAATAATTTATATAGTTAAGCTTATAGTCATGTTAGGTTTTTCAGATATATAGAGATATATTTCAGGTACATAGATAATCTTCAAACCTCTCAAAGACTACAGAATATGGCATTTAAAATGTTTTCAGAATTTAGGACTTTTCAAGACAGTGACACATACACTTCTGGCAGCACCAATCTACTTCAAGAGGATGACAGGCATTGAAGAGGCTCCTTATAAAGTTTGCTAGCCATTTGGGCAAGAAGCTGCTCTTGCCTGAACTGCTTGATGAACTGAACATACAGGACCCACAGAGAAATGTCTGCTGAACTTGCCTAAAGGTGAGATGGTCCTTCGGGGTTCCTGCCTTGTGAAAGAGTCTGCTTAACATTCTGTAGGACACAGAGGACAGTGACTGACAAACTGCCAATATAGGTGGAACTGTCTTTGAAATTTCCTGCTTCATGGAAAAGTCTTCTGGGTACTATGGGCCCCAACAATAGAGAAGAACTTTGGTGACTGTCCAGGCAGCAAGATGTCAATTCTAGAGTTTTGGAAGTTGCTTACAATGCACTTCCTGTTTACTTAGGTAATATTATATCCTTCTGAAGTCTTTGATGGAGTTGAAGAATTTATAGTTATAGTTTTCCTTAGTTATGATAAAAGATAAAGTAGATATAAATATTATAACTATAATTCTTACTTGATATCTGTTTTGTTATATGTAATTTTACTATGTGCAAGTTAAAATCTTTTCATTTAAACAGAAAAGGGGAGGTGATGTGGAATTCCCCTCTGTATGCTATGACTATCATTGGTTAATAAACGAACTACTATGCGCCTATAGCAGAGCTATAAGGGAACAAATCTAGGCAGGAAAAACTAAATAAATTGCTGGAAGAAAGGAGGAAGAGTCAAGGAGAAGCCATGTAGCCCAACCAGAGACAGACGCCAGAACTTTACCCAGTAAGCCACAGACTCTTGGCAATATACAGATTAATAGAGATTGGCTAAATTAAGATGCAAGAGTTAGTAAATAAGAAAATAGAGCTAGTAGGCCAAGCAGTGATTTAAATAATATAGTTTCTGTGTGGTTATTTGGGGTCTGAATTGCCAGGAGGCTGGGAAACAAACAAGTGCCCCTCTTATAACACTTCTGCATCTGACTAGTGACTACATCTCTGTCTTCTCCCAGAATTCTTTTAGTCTGGTTGCCCTGCCTATATTTCCTGCCTGGCTAATCAGCATATTATTAAATTAATATGAGTGACAAATCTTTACAGTGTATAGGAGCATTATCCCACAGCATTTCCATTTTTTTCTTTTCAAAACAAGAACTCTGAATCTAATTTCCTTTGTTCGGCTTTTTTCCTGACCAGTATCCATAACAACTTATAACCAACACTCTAAACAAAGACAAACATCCATAATACATAAATTATTATTTCACAGCATCCATATTTTTAGAAATGAACTGAAGATGGGCTATTGAAGGATTTCTGCCAGTTAGATAAAAGCTAGCATTCCTCAAGAACTGGTTTTCTGGCCCTTAAAGGAGTCATTTTCCTTGGCTCTCCACTGAGGTATACCTGTGACACTGTTAGCATATTAAAGCCCATATTTATCTCTAGGCTCTCTCAGTATCACAAATACCTGTTGTACATTTCAAATTCTATAGTATCATCCTGGCCCTTCAGCCTCTCCTCAGCTACTCATCCTCCTTATAATCCACATGGTTTGTCTAACCCCCACTCTCTATCTCTTGCTTTTCCCTTGCTTCTTGTTATGCTCTGCTCTCTATTGCTATCTTGCTGTCTCCATTATTTTTACTGTTCTTTCCCTTCCCTGACCATGTCCAGTCTGTTTCTCTTTCTCTATGCTCTGGCCTCTTCCCAATGAACCTTCCTGATGCCAGGTGTGATGGCCAGGCTCCTATCCTTAATCCCACCATTTAGGAAGCAGAGGCAGGTGGATCTCTGTGAGTTTGAGGCCAGCCTGGTCTACATAGTGAGTTCTAGGACAGCCTGAGATATATAGAAAGTCCTTGTCTCAAAACCAAAACTAAAACCAAAACAACTTATCCCTAAAAAAAGCAATGGTCATATCAGCAGTTTATTTTTTGTGCCCCCTTGAATACAGTATTCTCACCTGTTCTCTCTCTTCCCTAGCTCTGGCCATGTCCAGTCTGTATCTCTTTCTCTCTATGTGTACTCTTCCAGATAATGCTGGATATTTTCTCTCTCATTCACAATTTCAAAAAAAAAAAGCCCTTCCACATGATAATGGAGTAATCCTGTTGGCAGTTTCTTACTGCACCCCCTGCTATACAGCCTGGTATTCTACATATCTGTAATATCAACACTTGGGAGGTAGAGGAAGCAGGACAGAGTTCAATGTCAGTCTCAGCAATGTAACAAATTTGAAGCCAGCTTAGGATACCTCTTAAAAAACTCAAAATCAAAACAAGCACAGCTGAGATCTCTGTTTTCCCCCTCCTCCTCTTCCTTTCTATTCTCAAAACGATCTAAGCTACACCAAGTACTCTCACAAGTGAGTTACAGAGGGTGACCTAGCTGGGTACATGCAGTCCACATCCATGGGACATGCAAGCTTGAGTTGGCTGGATCTTAGCCACCATCGTGTCCCTTTGGGTTGTCCCCATAGGGAATGGACAAAATTATACAACTGTAATTGTTCTTGGTATGTTGTGACCCCAAGTGCCTGGAACACTGTGAGACTGAATAAATGTTTCTTAATTGTTAGACTCTTCCTGGGTTTGGTCTGGCAAGGGAGACAATGAATGAAGAAAGAACAGACACAAGACACCCATAGAGGAAAACTGGGATCAGGTGGGCCATGCTCATGTGAGATATGCTTGCTCTAAATGAGGACACCACCAGCAACCCCAAAATTCAGAGTGTTTATTCTACACATCTGAAAAGGTGAGGTAGAATGACTGCTTACAGTCCTTAGATCAGACTTAGCACAGGAAATCTGCCCTGTGAGACAATCCACATCTAGATGAGCCAAATTTATCAAAAATACATGTAGACTTATTCTATGCTATTTTTGTTCTTCCTCTGATTTTTATAGTCTACTTCCAGCATTAATTGAACCTTTAAAAACACTTCATCTTATTTTAACTTTAATATATCTTCTTGTAATGATTCTGTAATTTCTTTAGGGATTTAAAGAACACAAGAGGATCAATTCACGGCACTATAGTGAAATACCAGACATAGGCTACTTAAAAATGAAGCAGACTTTTATTTTAGTTCATAGTTTTAGTGATTCAAGTTCAAAATCAGGAAGCCCTATTGGGTTGGGTCTGTACAAGGTGATGACTTGTGGCAGGGAAGTGTGTTGAGTGAGCACTCAGTTCTGTGTCAGGAAACAAAGAAAGGTGGGGTTACTGGAATAGGAAATGGGTAGAAGGGGGGCTGGAGAGATGGCTCAGAGGCTAAGAGCATTGCCTGCTCTTCCAAAGGTCCTGAGTTCAATTCCCAGCAACCACATGGTGGCTCACAACCATCTGTAAAGGGGTCTGGTGCCCTCTTCTGGCCTGCTGGCATACACACAAACAGAATATTGTATACATAATAAATAAATAAATATTTAAAAAAAAGAAATGGGTAGAAGGAAGGAAGGAAGGAAGGAAGGAAGGAAGGAAGGAAGGAAGGGGGAGAAAAACTGCATCCCACAGTTCCTTTTAAGGGGACATGATAATGACTTAACTACACCCCTTGTAATGCCCTGATAGAAAGACTTTAACATAGGGCTTTGGGATACTAAAAAGCCATCCCAAAGCAGCAAACAGAACATTTCAAAAGGTAATTTTGTATCAGAATTTTACCATTTCCATTGGAATGCCCCCAAAGTACTATTGTATCAGTCTCTTTATTTCTCCATTTTATGTTTCAGTCACTTGGTACATTACTTCATTATACATCGACCATTCCATCAGGCAGTGCAATGCCTTCAGGACTTTATAATACATGCTTTCAATTGACAGACACACTTGAGAACTCAAAGGAACTGTCAGTGTTTTTCCCTTTTCTTTGAAGTTCAGGCTTTTCTCTATGCCATTACCCTCTGGCTTTAAGGACCAGTGTAGTTTTTCTCTGAAGTATGGTGTGGCATCCCCTCTGTATAATGTGAATACTATTGGTTAATAAAGAAACTGTGTTGAGCCCGTGATAGGGTAAAGCAGAGATAGGCAGGGGAAACTAAACTGAACGCCGGGAGAAAGAAGGGTGGAGTAAAGGAGAAGCCATGTAACCTGCCAGAGATAGATGCCAGATGGAACTTTACCCAATAAGCCATAGCCATGTGGTAATACACAGATTAATAGAGATGGGTTAAATTAATATGTAAGAGTTAGCCAATAAGAAGCTAGAGCTAATGGGTCAAGCAGTGATTTAAACAATACAGTTTCTGTGTGATTATTTGGGGGCTGAGCAGCCGGGAACCAACAAGCAGCCTCCTTACAACAGAAATAGGTCCACTAGTCATGAATTCTGTTTTCCTTCATGTAAGGACACCTTTATTTCTCACAATTCTGAGTTCATGGTTATTCATTTTGTCCTGTAGAACTTTAAATTTGGTTGCACTTCTTTATGCCTTCTGATGAGAACTCTGTAGCCATTCATCTTCAAAATCCTGTATTGGGCTGTGGTGGTTTAGAGAACATGGCCCCTTTGTGCTTATATATTTGAATGCTTGGTCTCTAAAGGTGGAACTCTTAGGGAAGGTGTGGTGGTTCGAATGAGAATGCTCCCAAAAGCTCAAATGTTTGGTCACTAGGGAGTAGCACTATTTGAAATGATTTGAAGGTGTGGCTTTGTTGGAGGAAGTGTCACTGGGGGTAGGTTTTGAGGTTTCAAAGCTCATGCCAATATCTCTTCCTGCTGCCTACAGATCTGGAGGTAGGACTCCCAGTACCTGCTCTAGTACCACGTCTGCCTGCACAGTACCATGCTCCCTGCTGTGATGACAGTGGTCTAAACCTCTGAAATACTTTCCTTTTTAAGAATTGCCATGATTATGGTGTCTCTTCACAGCAATAGAACACTGACAACATAAGTACTAGGAGGAGTGACTTTGTTAGAGGAGGTTTGTCAATAGGGGTGGGTGAGCTTTGAGGTTTCAAAAGCACATGCCATTCCCAGTGAGCTCTTTCTGCCTCATGCTTGTGTCTCAAGATGTGAGTTCTCAGCCACTGCTCCAGCACCGTGTCTGCATGCCTGCCTGTTGCCAAGCATGCTCATGAATTATAACACTCTAGAAACACAAAGCCTCATATTAAACACTTTCTTTTATAGGTTATTTTGGTCATTGTTGTTTTGTCATAGCAATAGTAAAATAGCTAAGACATGAACATATGCTGTACCCCCCCAGCTATTTCAAGAGATTTCATTTACCTTTAATTTTCAATAATTTTGTGATGCTACATTTATTTATATTTATCCTGTTTGCATTTTGCATACCTTTAAACAATCTGTAGCTTAATCTTTTGAAAAATTTGAGAAGTTTGTAGTAAATTTATTATTACCCATGGATCAGTGCTGGGATTTAAATGTGGATTTTTGTTCATGCTAAGCACATGCTCTACCCCTTAACTACTGCCAACCCATTGAGGCTACTTTTTCTTTATTGTATGCTCTGTGGTATCCACTCAGTGAAGCATTTGTTTTTGTTTCTGTCTTTTACATTGGTTATTATATTTTTACTCTAAAATTTCATTTTACCTTTTATTTCTAGAATTATGCTATCTTTTGTTTTAAAGATGCCCAAGATTTCTCACTTAAAAAATTCAAAGCTTTGGCTTTTTCTACATTCATGTCTATGTGTTACTGGTGATTGATCACTGTTACTTTTTCAGTGTGTGAAGATTTCCGTGATCCTTCATATGCTGAGTTTTGATTACTGTTTTAACCCTTTGGGGAATGTGTTGACCATTGTATATTTTGTTTGTCTTGGTAGGCAGATACCGATTTAAGTTCAAAGTCCTATAGTTCAACCCCTTTCTCTGGGGGAATATTTCCATTGTCAATTAAATTTCCATACTTTCAACACTACTCATGTTTGTCCCCAGTGTATCACCCCACCACCCCATCCCCAGAACAGCAGTCAATCTAAGTCCTGGGAAAATACGTGTCAACTGAGCTCATAAGGGCCAGATCTACCCATGGTTAGTGCACAGTCACTGCTTCCTACTTCTCTTGAAGCAGACAGGAAGATAGGGAAACCAAGGAGACAGGAGAAGGGGAAGATGCTCCTCATCCTGGGATCTGCTTTGCCAATGTCTGAGAGTACAGGAAACTCAACACAACTGGGTAAGCTAAGGATGCCTAGAGCAGGTGCTTTCCTAATAATGCCTCAAACATGGATGTTAAAAAACAAAAACAAATGTAATATGATCACTTGGGGCCAGAACATCTGTTGTCAGATACCAGCTTTCTTCTGTGACTCCTGAATCTATATAATGTACTTCATAAGACCACCTCAATTTCATTTGCAAAAGGAAATTCTTTATGGTAAAGAGTAAATGTACCAGCTCACATATTTTTAATTGATCTTTAAAACTTCCTCAAATTTAAAGTTTTCTTTCATTTTGATGTCTTTCTGGTAACTCAGGAAGCCACAGGACCATATGCAGCCTTGAGAAGACATGTAAGTGAGATTTCATCAAGGAGCCCACTCTCCTGATTTTCCTATGTAACTTCCTATCTACATGTTTAATCCGCCAACTTTTGGTGTGGGAGGTCCTTTTGTCTACATGTTGATTTTACTGAATAATGAATAAAGAACTGACTTGGCCTATAGCATGGAAGGAGGAAGGCAGAGTTAGAGAGAAACTATGGAGCTGCCTCCTAAGTCAGACGTGCCAAAACTTTGCTGGTAAGCCACTGCCATGTGGTGCTACACAGATTAATGGAGATGGGTTAAATTAAAATGTAAGCGTTATCCAATAAGAAGTTAGAGCTAATGGGCCAAGCAGTTATTTAATTAATACAGTTTCTGTGTGATTATTTTGGGTCTAAGTTAGCCTGGTAGCCAGGAACCAACAAGCAGCCCCCTCTTCCAACGAACTTTGCCTCACTCTGACTCATCCTGAAATTCTTTTCTATGACACTGTCAAGGAGCTGGCTACCTTGAAGGGATGTCCCCAAGAGGACAGTAAACTCTTTAAGTTACAGGTGTCTATGCCTTCTTGATGTCACTGACACTCCACCTCTCCCTAGTACTTGTGATTATTGGAAAGTCCCTCTTCTGACTGTCCAACTTGTAGTTGTCCATTCCCGTGCCTGCATTGCTGTGCTAGGAAAAGGGAGAGAAGCAGACTGCCACTTCCTTTGGGCTACAGCTCAGCATGGTTCCACTTCTTGAGAGAGTCCAGTGGACTTGCCCTTTGCCCATCCTGCTGTTTCTCAGCCTTTCTGTCCAGTCCATACCAATCCCATGTTTCTACAGCTTGGTTTACATTGCAACACATCTCTGTGTGCCTCTGGCCACCCTCCTTGGTAGCTCACCAATATCTTCTATCTTACCTAGAGACCTCGGGGCCTCATGCATTTGTGTCAGCCCTTTGTCCTGCTTCTTTAGGGCCTTCTTTGAACTCTGAGACTCCTTTAATCCTTTGTGGCCTGTGGCCATTCTGTAGCCTACACACATACGTCACTGGGTGAGGTGTGATATGTTACCTGAATGTTAATCTAAGTTTTCTTAGTCACTGTTTTATTGCTGTGAAGAGACACCATGACCAAGGCAGCTCTTTTAAAAGAAAGCATTTAACTGGGGGCTTGTTTACAGTTTCAGAGGTTTAGTAAGTTATGGCAGTGAGCATGTGGCATGAGAGCTACATCATGATCTGTAGGCAGAGAAAAAGAGAGAGAGGAGAGAGAGACTCAGCATGGTGGGCCTTTGAAACCTTTTAAGCCAACCCCTTGAGATACACTTCCTTCAACAAGGCCACTTTTCCCAATCCTTTCAAATTGTGCCATTCCCAAGTGAGTGATTAAGCATTCAAAAGTATGAGCCTATAGAGCCATTCTTACCCAAACCTCCACAACAGTAATTAAATTAATAATAAAATAACCAGTGTTTGCCAATGGCCATCTATCAAGGGAAAGTGAGACAATTAGGCAAACTGCAGCCAACAACACCCATATACAGCTTATGAACTAGTCGTTATTCAAAAAAAATTCTGACATTGTAGAAAGACACAAATAAAACTTTTTCTGGCATACCACACTCATGACAAAACCTCAGAAAAAACATCCATTGTTCTATTTCATGTAATTATTTGTCCATACTTGGGAACACTGAAAAGGGTGAGGGATTAGCTGACAGATGAGGAAACTCCACTTGGTTGCTACGATTGGGAGAAGTAATTCCACTGGGTCATGACCAACCTGTATCTGAGAATCTCTCAGCCATTGCATTTCAACACTGGACCTCTAGGCAACAGCCTTTATTGCCTTCACCTTACTTCATCCGGGATGGGGTAGTTGCTCTTGGGACAAATGTCACAGCCATAATGACAGACTTTTCAGGAGTGAGGGAGAGGAGGTCTCCCTGTAAATCTTATATTTATAGAGAAAACCAAAACGCAAACCCAAAGGTTTCACTTTAGGAAGTGAAGCAAGAGCCTATTGACAGTCAGGGGTGGGAGGATTCATCCTAACTCTGCAAGCTCCCTTCCCTGCACACTAGTTGATCTTCAGGGTAAACCTCTTCTCTATCCTCTGGGGGCTACAAAGATACACATAGTCCCTTGAGACAACACCATTTGAGGAATTTTGGAAGCTGAAAAATACCTGACTGTTGGGGCTGGAGAGATGACTCAGTGGTTAAGAGCACTGAGTGCTCTTCCAGAGGTCCTGAGTTCAATTCCCAGCAACCACATGGTAGCTCACAACCATCTGTAATGAAATCTGGTATCTGGTGCCCTCTTCTGGCCTGCAGGTATATATATATATAATACACAATAAATAAAATAAATAAATAAGTATTTAAAAAATCTGAATGTCTTCAGATGCATTTTGGTAAAAGGTATAGAGAACATGTGTTTATCATGGATGTAGAGGTAACTCTCGCCTGAATGGAAGCGGCTGCAGAAAGCCAGAAGTAGCTTAGTGAAGTGTGAAATGGTCATGAAAACAACAGGCCTTCAGATAACTTCCAATCTTGAAAAACAATGGACCTAAAGTAGAGATTCAGGTAATAATCGAGCTCCTACTGTGTCTAAGGTCCTAGAAAAAGGATGTTCCCCAGAAAGACTAGTTCTCAGGAAGACTAGAAGGTAGACCTTGATGTAATAAACTCTCTAATGTGAAGTCACTCTGGCAATAACACAGAGCAGTGAAGGGAACAGAAAAAGGAGCAGCTGAGACAGCTTCTCTAGTCCAAGGCTGCCTGGTATGAACTGTGGCTCAGGTGGGAAGGATTTCTCCCTAGGGATGCTCATTGTGCGGGGTGGGGGATGGGTTATTGCAATCACTGTGTTTATAAACAATGACATCTTAGGTCTAGAAGGGACGTTGGTTGCCTTCCACTCTATTATTCATTTTCTCCCACACTAGAAACATCTCTACAGCACCCCCTGCTGGCCATTGGTGTAGTCAGTTCCAAGTACAGTAAATAAAGACCAACTAGACAGTTTCCAACTCATGGTTTCATTATCTGTGGATTCAACCAACCATAAATCAAAAATATTTTTTGATTGATTTGCAAATTCCCAACCGAACCTTGCACTAAAAAAGTACATAATTTTCTGTTCATTACTCCCTAACCAATAGGATGTACCAACTATTTGCATGGTACTTATACCTTTTCCAGGTATTGTAGCCAATGCATGGACTATTTAAGGTACATGGGACGATATGGGTAGCTGTTCCATTTTCTATAAGGGATTCGAATCAGCACATTTTGGTATCTATGGGGGCTTTTGTCTCACTTCCCTGTGGATTTCTACGGAGCCACATACAACTGTATGATTTTTGTATGACTTCTTGAGGCACAAGTTAAAAGTTGGGGGGACAAGGAGCTTGGCATACCCAGCAGTCTGAATAGAAAGATGTGAATCCTGAGGGGTAGAAACCCTGGAGCTCTGAGAACACCCAGGAGCCCACCAGCCTTCTCTTATTCTTCCAGAACACCAAGGAAAGGCTGCCTGGGGGAAAACTGCATGTGGGGTCTGACAATCTCCCCTGCTCCTCTGATATCTGTCCTCATACTATATACCTGCCGACATAGTCAGTTAATAGTGGGCCGTAAAATCAGCTCTAGTACTCAGGGTTAATCCTGAGAGTAATACTTGACTTGGTGCTTTGATGTAGCTGAAGCCAAGAGAAGTCCCACCATCACCACTAGCAGAGACAAAGGCAATCAAGTGATTTGGTTGTCTCCCTTTCCCCAACCCTTCCAAATCAGAAGTCATGAGCCCTTCTGCTGCCACCTACTGACAACAGCCAGTAATTTACAGTTTTTAAGGGAAATTTTAACCACATTCTAAAAGCAAGCTTGCAATTTCTAATGCTCTATTTCTACTAAAACTAAAAACCCATTTAAGTGTGTAAAAATTTGAAATATATGACCTGTAAGGAATTGGTCTTCACTTTCAAAACCTCAAAAACTGAATGATAGGAGAAATGGGAAGAATACGGGGAAGGTTTAGACGGGATGGGGAAAGTGGGGGGAGGGGAGGGCAGAGCAAGGATAAAGAGCACTAAGGAGGTTTGAGAAAGCTATATGGAAGATTACTGTATCAGTAGGGTTCTCCAGAGGAACAAAATATCATCAGTTTTTGTTCCTCTAGAAGAAGGTAGATGTGTGTGTATGTATGTATATGTATATATATATATGAATACATGTATTCATATATGTATATATACATACACACACATCTTTATATTAGAGTGGCTTACAGGTTGTAGCCCTTTGACAATGGATGACAGAAAGTCCAAGAATTCAATAGACGTTTGGCCCAGAAGACTGGACATCTCAGATAGTCTTCCACTTACAGTGGAATCGGGAATCTGGAAGTAGGCTCTACTACCAGTGAAGGGGTGAACTTGCCAGCCAGAGAGAGCAAGCAGGCAAAGAGCAAGAGCTTCCCTCTTCCATGTCATTTATATAGGTGCCATCAGGTGTGGTCCAGATTTAGGATGGGTGTCCTCAACTTGAATGATCTAACCAAGAACAATTTCTCACCATTATACCCAGAAGCTTTGGTTTTCATCAATTCCAGATATGAAGGCAAGTTGACAAACAAAAGCAGCCATCACAGCTATGATATTATGGAGTGTGTGTGTGTGTGTGTATGTGTGTGTGTGTGTTTAGTGGGTGTTATGCTTCAAAAATGTTTCCATTTGAAAATTTCTACCTGGCTTTACTTTTAATCAGCTGAAATTTCACATGTAATCACGTGTGATTTTCCTGGCCATCTAGGACAGCTAGAAGATCTGCTTTCTGTATGACAATTCCAACCTCTGGGTAATCGTGGGACTGATACATCTTGTCCTTTTCATTGAGACAAGCCAGACTTCTGTATGCCAAATGAGTGTGGACCATGTCTTGGACACTGTGACTATAACCCTGCATGACCCATGTTCTTGGAGACTTTCATGTGGAGGACTGTTTTAGCAAGTGACTCAGACAACAGTTCCCTTCTTGACTTCCTGTGAGTGGTGGAGATGGTCCCACTGTGACTTCCTGTGAGTGGTGATGATGGTCCCACTGTGACTCACAAAACACTGCACTAAAGAACGAGGAGTGTAAAGACAACGAGAAACATTGCCTTTCTGAAGAAATGACCCATTGTTCCTGTCTTACATATTCAAAAAATTGTGTAGGTGTGTGTTGGGGAAGGGGTGGTATGATGGTTTGAATAAGAAAAGCTCCCATAGGCATACATTAGGAAGTGTGACTTTGTTGGAGTGGCTGTGTTCTTTAATGGAGGAAGTATATCACTGGGGGAGTTCTCTGAGGTTTCATCTCTCTCTCTCTCTCTTTCTCTTCCTGCAGATTTGGATATAGAACTCTCAGCTACTTCTCTAGCACCATGTCTGCTTGCATGCCACCATGCTTCCTGCTATGATGACAATGGACTAAACCATTGAACTATAAGCCAGCCTCAATTAAATGCTTTCCTTTATAAGAGTTGCTGTTGTCATGGGGTCTCCATAGCAACTAAAACCCTTACTAAGACAAAAGGCATTGAAAATTACTTTTCTCTTTTGCCAGATGGTTGAAAAGGAAAATGCAACTCAAAGAAAACCTCAAGTTGGTGATGCAAAGGCCGATGGTGTCTGGACCGATATACTCAGTCACCACGTGTGGATGATAAACTGCTACCATGGTGTCAGAGGCATGATCTCAGCATGTAAGGATGTAGGCATTTTTCAGAACAGGTTCCTGCTGTGGGACAATAGCTTTTTATCCTGTCACTTGTATTATTTTTAATAAAATGATTATTGGCCAGTAGCAAGACAAGAAGTATAGGTGGGGTGACAGCAACCAGGCAGGAATTAGGGGCAGGGTAATGAGATTTCTGGGAAAAGGGAAGTTTGAGTCTGCAGTTGTGATCCAGACACAGAGAAAACAAGATGTGACTTCCTCGCCGAAAAAGGTACCAAGCCACATGGCTAACACAGACTAGAATTATGGGGCAATATAAGTTGTAAAAATTAGTTAATAAGAAGACCATAAGATACTAGGCCGATCAGTTTATAACTGATGTAGACTTCTGTGTGATTTCTTTTTTTTCTTTTTTTTTTTTTGAAACCAGAACATTTATTTTATGACAGATTGAAATCCTCAAGATGAACTGGATGCTGCACCAGCTGCCCTCTTGGGTTTAGGGGTTGTTCCTTCACGGAATCCATGTCTGAATCTTCGGTAGACAATTTTTAGGTGCCTCATCCGCCCAGTCCCGGTAGTGTTTCGTCTCTTAGCCTTGGCACTCCAGTTATACTTTCTCTTGCGCTTGGCAGGGTAGCCACATTTGCCACAGGTAGACTTCTGAAGGTGGTAGGCCTTAGAGCCACAGCGGCGGCACAACGTGTGCGTCTTGTTGCGACGCTTTCCAAAGGATGACGTTACTTTCGTCATCTTGCTTCTGCCGCCGAGGCCAAAGCCTGTGTGATTTCTTTGGGGCTTAACAGCTACAGGATCAGGTGGGACAGAAACCTCGGTCAACAGGCCCCCAAGTACACTGTCTTAGAGTTCATGCATTCATGTCAAGCGATGTAAGACTTTCTACTGGCAAAACCTACATGAACTCTTAAGGCTTGATATAATAAAGTTTTTATTTGTCAGCACTGTGAAGCCTTCTCATCATAATTGCTGTGTTTCATCATAATTGGAAAAGGCACAGTGAAGGGTGCCATTCAAATACCAGAAATCAGAATTCACAGCGGGCACATCCTTCCTTTGAGAAGTCTAACTGCTGTGATGGGCATCACAGCTTTGATTTTCTGGATATGAAGCTCATGATACCGTTGATGTATTCCTCTGACAGCACCATTGCTTTGAGGGTAGTGCACTCTTCAGCATTAACTGCGTGGAGCTTTTCTTTCTCGTTTTTCCTGATTAACTGTTTGGAAATTCTCATGGACTGATGAAACAAAACCAGCAATAAGTTATTCCAACAAGAACAGGATTAATTCATTCCTGCCATCCACTGTAATGAACTGATCCTGTTAGATTTTGTTAAGGCATATATATGAGTATATCTTTAAGGTACACAGTGATGACTTTAAACAGCCCTAGATGAATACAAATCTTCTGGTTCCAGGATCACACACTCAACAACAAGGATGTAAGAACAGTCAGCTACAAGCTACTACCTATACAAACTGATGTTCTATAAAGTGGGGTCCCCTAAATATATTCAATATCCTCACCTCCCACCTGAATTCCAAAGTAAAAATGCTGGGTGTCTACTGGCATCCTTCTGGAGTCATCACCATAAAGGATTATCATTTGACCTTGTAGCATGGAAATGAAATGTCTATCTGGTAAGTTTTCTTGAAAAAAAAATCACTATTTCCAAAATCATAGTAACTTTTAACAAAATCCAGAGGTACTTAAAGCCAACTGAAGATGTATCTAGTCCTCCTAAGGCACATTTCCCCTTGGGAAATGATTTCCACATCCCCACAAGTAAAGGTCAAATACTAACGTTTGGTGGGAGTTTCGCATATGCTTTCAGCCTGGTCCAGACTTCTTTCTCAAAAGTGCTGTCAGGAAAAACTTCAGTGACGAGGCCTTGAGCACAGGCCTCTTTTGCTGTGAGCTTCTTCCCAAAGAGAAGCATCTCAGCTGCCTGCAATGCAAAGCAAGATGCAAACATAGCTTAACATAGCAAGGCTTCAGCTGACTTCAGAACACCCAGCCACTGGGAGATGCAGATATACTCATGGCTCTTAAGGTTGTCTGTCTTTCACAGGAACAAGGAAGCCAATGACCACACTGGACAAAGGTTTTCAAACAGCTGAGACCATAACTGTTTCTTCCTCCCTAGGTGTTAGACTGGCAGCTGCTTTTGTGAGGATCTGCATTGGAGAGGCAAGAATGGGAAGCCCAGGACCTAAACCCATAGTTGGTGTAGGAGGGCCTTCTGTGTATGTGTAGCTTCTATTGATTAATGACTAAAGAAACTACCTTGAGCCTGCACAGGGAATAGAGTTGGGGGGTGGGGAGAGAGCAGAACCGAACTGAATGCTGTGAGAAAGAAGGGCATGTCAGAAGGAGAAGACATGGAGTAGCCACCACAGACAGACACACTGAAACTTTGCTAGTAGGCCACAACCTTGTGATGATACACAGATTAATGGAGATGGGTTAATAAACATGTGAGAGTTAGCCAATAAGAAGCTAGAGCTAATGGGCCAAGCAGTGATTTAGATAATGTAATATCTTTGTGATTAGTTCAGGAGTCTGAGCTGTGGGAGCAAACAAGCAGCCCTCCTTGCAACACCTAGTAGCTATTAAGCTCTATAAATGATAACAAAAGAGAGCAGGGTAGAAAAACTGCATCCATAGGGTCCAACTTTGAGGTATTCATAGGAATACCTCAAGGAATTCCTTCAAGGAATGTCACGCAGCTGTGTAGGACAAGGTCTTCTGCTGCCACCAGTGCTCCAGCTCTAGGTCACCAGCTGTCAGACACGGTCCCTGTATTAGGAACTGCAGACTAAATATCCTGACCCCTTACATCAGATCCCCCTTAGCCTGGGTTTTCCATATTGCAGAGCAAATAGTCATCCTGTAAGCTTTGCCCAAGGGAAAGAAGAGTACAGGATTGCTCTGGCAACAAAGACAACACACTACATTTTAAATTTTTTTCTAAGTTACCTTTGCTGAGCCCATTATCTTCGGGAATGTGTAAGAGGAGCATGCTTCTGGGCTCTGACCGAGGGAGGTAAATGGAGTATGAAATGTTGCCTAGTTGGGATTGAGGAAGAACAGAAAAGCATTAGGATATATAGAGGTTAGTCTATAATTCAACTCTGACAAAGTTATATAATTATTATTTAATCTTAAATTCACAATCTGTATTTTTGTGTTTAAGACACAGTCTTGCTATGTAGCCCATTCTGGCCTAGAACTTAAGCATCTCGTGCCTCAGCCTCTTGAGTACAAGGATTACAGGAATGTACAACTGTGCCTAGCTCAGTATTCCTAATTGGTGAGGACATTTAATTTAAAGTTATGTGTTATACTATGAATACACAATTCACTTCTAGTGTGTTATCAACGGGGTTTTACACATATGTAAATTATATTGCCACCAACAATTTCAGCTGAGAAAATATTTACTGCACCAAAAGTTCCCTTATGGGCCCCTGTGGGCAAGCCCTTCCTTCTACCATTCCCACGCATCACTAGCTGCTCTCTGTCCATGCTGTTTTGCTCCCCCTCCCATTTTTTAGAAGGATACATGCATAGAATCCTATATACAATAGACCTTTGTTTCATGCTCCTGTCTCTTGGCATAAGGTTTGGGAGTCACTCATGCACTGCGCATTGGTGGCCTCTTTCTCATCATTGCTGCTCTTCCCATGGGTACGTGGCATCACTTATTGACCTATATGCCAGTTAATGCTTTTACTAATGTTCAGCACTATTGCCATTATCAGTAGGGTCAGTCACAACCATGGACTTACTTGATATAATATATAAAATTTTACTTTTCAATAATACCTCAGCTATGCTGAAAAACAAATCCTTTTTAGATTTGCTCTACCAAAAAGAAGTAGATATGAATATAGTAGCAGGCATCAACACCCCATACTGAGACAGGAGAGCCCCACTTTGTCCATGTCCTTATTCAGCTTCCCCAGAAGTCCTTGTGGCCCACACACATCACTACGAACATAGTGCTGCCTCATGTGTTTTTAGTTCACATGTTAGTGGTAGCCTCAGAGTCCAGCTCTTCCAGGCCACTTCCAGGGTTCAAGGAAGAAATCCATAAGAAAGCAAAGCTGAGCTTATCCTTTCTATTTGAGGAGTAAACACTCATACACACTATCTGAGGGTCATGCTCTTTACTGTTCTGTTGGCTCTAATTCTAGTTATGTGGCTTCTAGTTCTCCATTGTTTTAATTCTCTGTGCCAATTCTCCCTTGCTTCTCAGTTTGCCTAGCTTAAGCCCCTGCTCCCCTGTTTTTAAACAGGAGGCTTAAGACAAAAAGGATAAAGTTACAGAAATTACGTCTCATTGGTCATATCATATTCCTTATGTAAACATTAAGGAGACAAGACCATTTACCATGACACCTCAAGGTTTCAAGGTTTCAAGTGTAAGACGGACAAGGGACTGAGGGTACAGTGCCCGGGTGAGACAAGCGGCAGAGAGGTCTGCAAAGAGAGTTGGGTCTTATCAGTCAGACTTTGCATAAGAAGGATTGACAGGGTCTTTTAGGTTGCTTTGTGTTAGTAACTTCTTACACATCTGCAACTCTGTCTGTGTATCTGTAAAGTTTTTAAAACATGATCCATATACAGAAACATTTAGTGATGTTTGAATTGCTCTGAGGTGAAAATGAGTTAATTGTGTATACTTTGAGTAAAATGAACACAGCAGGCTTATGTTTTATTTATAGTACTGAGGGACAGTGGATCTAGTTATGAAGCATATCCTAATATACTTTCTATATATGAAAATTACAGAGCTTTATGATAAGTCATCTTCCTGACCAACATGCGATGCAATTGTGAGATTACATATAAATATCATATGAAATTACACACTACAGTGCAGGTATTGGGAAGACACCATAGCTGCTTTAGCAAATGTGAAATTACAGACAGGAGAAACCCTGCCTGGATGGCATTCTCCTCCATCAGAGAATCATTCCTCCAGTGGGTTGACATCTGAACACTAGTTTTCACCTACTGTATACATTCACGGCACTTGATAATATGGCCTTTATGACTATGATGTTGAGAAATCGAAGTCTACTTCTGGCTGTGTGTAGTAACATCTTTGGTAAAGTAACTGCTAACATATTTCCTAATAATTTTTGTTTGTTTGTTCTTTAGTTTTGAGACAGTGTTTTTCTATGTAGCCCTTGCTGTACTGGATCTTTCTCTGTAGACCAGGTGGGTCTTGAACTCACCAAGAACCAACTGTCTTTGCCTCCTGAGTGCTGGGATTAAAAGTATGTGCCACCACTTCCTGACATTTTTCACTATTTTAAAAGGTTTATTATTTGCTTTCTTATTTTTGAATTGTAAGAATTCTTATAGACACAGGTTATAAGTAAGTATCATGCAAAGTATTTCTGATAGACGATAGCTTATCATTCCTTTTAAATAAAAACAATGTTCTGGATAAAGGGTCTTTATCAAATGTAGCACAGGCTGGTCTCAAACTAAATCAGTTCTCTTGCCACAGCCTCCTAGAAGAGTGCTGGGATTATAGGGATGAGTTAACATACCCTCCGGGCCTTTCGGAGGTAGGGAGGAGTAAGAGTGAGGAAGAAGATCTTATGTAGTCCAGGCTAGCCTTGTTATGTAGCCAAAAATGACCTTGAGTTCTTGATGGTCTAGTTATTCTTCTTCTCAAGTCCTGAACTATATCCCTCTACTATCATATATAGCTTCTCTTTGTATTACAAAATCTTTAAGTTTCATTCATTTGTTTATTTACATGTATATATGCATGGGAGCATGCACATTTTTATGGATGAAGGCCAGAGGTCAATTTGTTGCAGTTTTTTTTTCTCCTTCCATTATGTGCAGTGCAGGGATTGAATTTAGGTTGTGTGGACTAGTTTTATATTAACTTGATCCAAGCTAGAGTTACCTGAGGAGATAGAACTGCACTTGAGAAAAAGCTCTTATTAAGGTTGGCCTGTAAGCAAGTCTATAGAGAAACGCCTTGATTGATGATTGATGTGGGAGGGGTAATCCCACAGAGAGTGGTGTCACCTCTTAGCCAATGGTCCTGGGTGGTATAAGAAAGCAGGCTGAGCAAGCCATGAAGAACAGGCTAGTAAGCAGCACTCCTCCATGGTCTCCGCATCAACTCCCGCTGCCTGGTTCTTGCCCTGTTTGAGCTCCTGTCCTGACTTCTTTCAGTGATGGACTGTGATGTGGGATTGTAAGCCAATTAACACCTTTCCTTCCCAATTTCTTTGGCATGGGGTTTCATCACAGCAATAGAAAATCTTAAGACTTCGTAATTAGTAGCAAGTACTTTCACTAGCTAAACTATCTTGCCAAGCCCTTAGAGAAGCAGGCTATTTTTAATGCTCTCTTTCATGGTTTAAAGAGTCATTATGTTTCACTTCTCTCATGCTATTTCTCCTCAATTTTTTTTCCTTTTTTTTTTTTTTTTTCGAGACAGGGTTTCTCTGTAGCTTTGGAGCCAGTCCTGGAACTAGCTCTTGTAGACCAGGCTGGTCTCGAACTCACAAAGATCTGCCTGTCTCTGCCTCCCAAGTGCTGGGATTAAAGGTGTGTGCCACCACCGTCCGGCTTTCACTGCCAATTTTTATACTAGATTCTTGATCAATTGCTTTACAGATTGACTTTAAAAGTATTTTGGAATGAGCAGCTTTTGTTGGATGAGTTGAAATATTGTTTTCTCAATCTTCTATTTGTCTTGATTTTGCCCTAGAGTTCTTTGGGCTGGCTTTAGATTCTAGAGTTACTTTCTATATTGGTGGTTTAGAGGATAAGTATGCTCATTTTTTTCTATACTTAAGAAAAACATTTTATGAGACAGAGTTTTACTCCATAGCCTAGATAGGCTACCCTTGAACTCATGACAACCTTCCTGCCTCAGCTTTCCAAGGACTTGTAAGTAGAAGCCAACACTCCATCTATTTATGTAGTTTTTGAAGAATAATAAATTTATGAAAGAGAATCACTGAAATAAGTTTATAAATACTTAATTTCTAGTAGTAAGACATATTATTTGTAAGAACATAGATATAGGCAGCCTATGGATAAAAACATAAAATACTCTCTTCAATGTCACTTTTCTGTTACCCAGAAACCTTAGTAAGAAAACGCACTTCAGGAACATAATCAGACAACGTAGCTTTAAGAATATAATCAGAAAAGCAGCCATGGCTAAGTTAGCATAAAAGGTACATAGGAACTTGACAATGAGCAGTTCCTATTTCCAAAGATGAAATGGTGGATGCAGTTATAGGGTTGAGGCTCTAGCAATGAACTGATTTAAGGCTTTGGAATAGTCCCTTACTCTCCCTGTGACAGTTTTCTCTATATGTAACTTAGCATGACCTTTTAAGGGTGCTTTGTGTATTGTATAAAATGTGTATGTGTACAACGTGTATTAACATAGTACTTACACACTGTAAGCATGCAAACATTTATTTGAACAAATTTAAAACTCAAATGGAAACAGTGCATTTGCTGACAGAGAAGCGACTAGTATTTTTAGCCACTAGTTGTATTTAAGATCAGTATCCATCATAGACAAGAGCATAGCAATGGGTATTTTAATAGGGTTGAATGTGAGCCTTTGTTAAATACAGTATTTCTTTATGAAGTCAATAAAAACCCAGTGAATCTCTTCAGTGGTTAACCAAGAAACGTTGGCCCCTCCTAAGGAGAAGGCAACAGAAGAACCTGGGGGCTGCTGGTCTATAATTCTGGGGTAATCACTAAGATAACTGTCATCACATCTGCGTTTACAACAACAAAACTCAGAAACATCCTAAGGTTTCAGAAGCCAGGAACTGGTGAGATTTGCTAAGCTACAGAAACCAAATGCTAGCACTGATTTACATCTGAGTGATGAAATGAGTGATTTTTCCCTAATCAACAAATTTTGGGACACATATTTAAGGTAGGTGTATATTCACACACATACAGTAAAACTGCTGCTTTAGTGAAACCAAATAAACACATATATTCACATCCAGGTATACCAATAATCTATTCATTTGCCAAATTTCTTGTATAAATTCCACTATGATTGACTACAGTTCTCACACTGCAAATTAGAGGCTTTGGCATCATGTACCTGTGACTATGTATTCTTTGAACTGTATGTCCCTAATCCTCCTACCCCCCATCCATCATCCTATAGATTAGTTGATGTGAGGGTCCCTTCTGTGTGCTGTGATTACAATTAATGAATAAAAAAATTGCCTTGGCTTGTTGATAGGGCAGAATGTAGATAGGTGGGGAAAACTAAATGGAATGCTGGAAGGAAGAAGGTGAAATCAGAGACACCATGGGGTCACCACCAGAGTCAGCCATGCTGAAACTTTGATGGTAAGCCATGACCTCGTGGTGATGCATAGATG
This sequence comes from Dicrostonyx torquatus, assembly GCA_028555095.1. Lineage (NCBI taxonomy): Eukaryota > Metazoa > Chordata > Mammalia > Rodentia > Cricetidae > Dicrostonyx > Dicrostonyx torquatus. The sequence continues at coordinate 11,057,171 of JAQHUG010000008.1, forward strand.
AATGGAAATGGGTTAAATTAAGATATAAGAGTTAGCCAATAAAAAACTAAAGTTAATGGGTCAAGTTTTAATTAATGGGCAGTGTTTTAATTAACATAGTTTCTGCATGATTATTTCAGGTGTAAGCTAGTCCAGTAGCTGGTAAGAATGAGCAGCTCACTTCCCTGCAACAGATTGGCACCCACGTGGCCAACCAAATCCATGTAAAATCTGAGAAGGCTTGAAAAGCAATTCTAGACCAAAAAAAAAAATACAGAATTTAACACAGCTTCTTGCTGTTTGCTGGTGCTTTGCTGCCGCTCCTTTGAGAGAGATTTTTCTAATTCAGCAGTAGCAGGAAAAAAGCTGCCAGGTGGTTTTAAAACATCAGCTTCCTGGGACATGCTGCCAGCACGATCTCTGGCTTTTTCGGGAGATGAGCATTTGAGTTAGGTTTGTGAGCAGACTGCTGCAGCTTGCTTAATGGTGGCATGGACCGGCTGTGTGCCTAGAGATGTGGCACTGTGCATGCCTCTCAGACGTGGTGAGCAGTTCAACCATGCTGGACTGTGTGGAGGAGCAGGAAGTACTGTATATGACATAGTAATAGTGTAGCTTAAGTTTAAGACTGTGAGAAGCAAGCAAGCAGTGCCATATATACACTACCTATAGCACAATTTAAGTTTTTAAGAAGTGGTTAGCATTTTAAGAAGTGTTTCTAGACAGTAAAGAATTACAGATTCCCAATAGGACAGATTCAGACACAAAAGACCTCTAAATGGGTCACAGAGTTGGATAAATGTACATAGGCTTGGAAGAGAAAAGAGAAAGTATAGAGAGTCATAAAATAAAGTTAATGCTTTAAAAAAAGTAAAGTCTTTAAAGAGACAGAGTACAGATAGTCATAGGTAAAAAGGAGTAAAGAAAAATAAGCCACAAAAGATGGAGTATACGCAGAGAGTCTGGATTATGTATATTATTGTGTACTCTTTGAATTTTTTTGATTGTGAAGAAGCTAAGTATAGAGAGACATTTCATTGTATGGACTGCTAAACTAAACCAGCACGTATATTATAAAGGTATCTTCAGAATTTGGGTCTAAGGATATGCTGCTTTTGAAAAGAGGTTCTTCTTTTATTTTCACAGAAGATGAGAATCTGTGGATTCCTTCAAGATTGGTGTGGTTTGATAGGCCATGACCCCCTAAAAAGTTGCCATGAACACCCTCAAAAAATTACTTTGCCCAGCTGCTGACTGAGATGAACCTGGCACACAGGATACACCATGAAAGACCTGATTAACAGTGCCCCTATACAGTAGGAAGCAGTATGAACAAAACTGCACCCATTTTCCCAAATATTGTCTATAAATGTTTATTTACATTCAAAGGAGGATATGATATAGATATTAATAATTTGCATTCGTATGATGTTGGTTTATTGATACAAATTTGAGGTCAATTTTGTTATATGTATACGTATTTCTGATCTTGATTAAGGTATTGTGTTTGTGTGGCTCATTTAAAAATATAATGTATAATTAAGAAATACAGGTTAATAGATAACCATCAAACTTATAGTAATGTTAGTTAGGTTTTCTAGATATATAGATATATTTAAGTTGGATAGGTATTCTTCAAATCCTTCAGAGACTTCAGAATATGGCTTTTAAAATGTTTAAGAACTTAAGACTTTTTGTGACAGTGAGACACATCTGCTCTTGGCAGCACTACTTACTTCAAGAGAAAGATGGGCATCAAAGAGGCTCCTTATAGAGTTTGCTAGCCATTTGACAAGAAACTGCTCTTGCCTGGATTGCTAGACTAGACATGCAGGATCTGCAGAGAAATGATGGCTGATCTTGCCAAAGGTGAGATGATCCTTTGGGGTTCCTGCTTCATGTAAGAGTCTGCAAGATATTCTTCAGGACACAGAATAAAGTGACTGACAAACTGCCAATATAGGCAGAACTGCCTTTGAAATTTTTTGCTTTATGGAAAAGTCTGCTGGATACTATGGGCTTGTAAATTGAAGATGGATGCCCCAACAGTACAGAAGAACTTAGGGTGACTATCCAGGCAATGAGATGTCTCTGTCACTTCTAGAGTTTTGGAAGTTGCTTACAATGCAAATCCTGTTTACTTAGGTAATATTATATCCTTCTGGAATCTCTGAGGGAGTTGAGGAAGTCATAGTTATAGTTATAGTTTTCCTTAGTCAAGATGAAAGATAAAGTAGATAGCAATATTGTAAGTGTAATTCTTGCTTGATAATTGTTTTGTTATATGTAAATTTACTATGTTAAAGTTAAAGCCTTCTTTTTTATTTAAACAGAAGAGGGGAGGTGATGTGAGAGTGAGAGTCCCATTTGTGTGTTGTGATTACAATTAATTAATAAAAAAACTGCCTTGGCCTGTTGATAGGGCTGAACTTAGGTAGGTGGGGAAAACTAAACGGAATGCTGGGAGGAAGATGGTGAAGTCAGACTATGGGGCTGCCGCCGGAGTCAGTCATGCTGAAACTTTGCTGGTAATCCACGACCTTGTGATAATGCACAGAATAATGGAAATGGGTTAAATTAGAATATAAGAGTTGGCCAATAAGAAACTAGAGCTAATGAGCCAAGAAATGTTTTAAATAATATAGTTTCTGTGTGATTACTTCAAGTATAAGCTAGCTCGGCTAGTGGGAAGAACAAGTGGCTCACTCCCCTGCAACAATTAGTTTTTCTTAAATGGTCCTGGGGATCCAGCACAGAGCCTTTCCCTTCTTAGTTTACTGATCAACACACCCATTTCTTATGTGTGTGTATGTGTGTGGTGTGTGTGTATTTTTTTTTTTTTGGATCTTCAAGACAAGGTTTTTTGACTTATTGTAGTTTTTACAGCAATAGTCCTGGATTTTTTTTTTGGTAGTTTCTATATTTTGGGGGAATTTTAAGTTTGGCCATTACAGAAAAATACTATGGTTAAAAAAACAAAACAAAAATAAAAGTCGGGCATGGCAGCATCCACCTTTAATCCCAGCAACTGGGAAGAGAGGCAAGAGGATTCTGTGAGTTCAAGGCCAGCCTGGTCTACCTACATTGTGAGTTCTAGGAAAGCTAGTGTGACACAATGAGACTCCCCGTTTCTTTCTCTTTCTCTCTCACCCTCTCTTTCTCACACACACATGCGCAAACACACACACACACACAAACACATGCTAAATACAGTGGAGAACACAAGGCTGAACTATGTTGAGGCCTCAGAATTTCTTAGGCTTTAGTTTCTTTTTCTAAAAAGGAAGGAGACCAGTGAATGACCAAAGTCCCTTCTTAATCTAGAAGGTAAATACTAGGCTTCCTGAACTACGAAAAAAGGATCAAGCAATCCTGCAAGCTGTCAGTCATCTCCTGACCACTTTTGAGTAATATGAAGAATGAAAATTGAACAGCTATGTAGTCTGATTAAAATACAGAACCATTAGAGTTGGGGCAATGTTTGCAAGACCGGTGTTTAGAAAAAGTAATTAACAATGAAGTAAGAATACAAATTGTCAAGTTAGACTGAGTCTTTAAGAACTATCTAAATGACTACATTCTACTGCTGTCTTGTTTTTTTCTGTTGCTGTGAAAAACACTAACCAAAAGCAACTTGGAGAGGAAAGGGTTTATTTGGGTTATAGATTACAGTTCATCATTGATGGAAGTCAAGGCAAGAACTCAAGAATCAGAGGCAGGAGCCATGGAGAAACCATGCTTATTGGCTGACTCCTCACAGCTGCTCAGCCTGCTTTTTTCCCACAACCCAAGATTACCTGCACAGTGGTGGTATGCCCACAGTGGGCAGGGCCCTCCCACATCAATCATTAACCAAGAAAATGCACCACAAACATGCCCATGGGCCAATCTGTTGGAGAAAATTTCCCAGGTGAGTTTCCCTCTTTACAAGTAGCTCTATTTTGTGTCAAGTCGACAAAAAACCAACCAGCACAACCATTAACCCCTTGTAATATACTGAGGGATAGTCACAGTAAAGAATGGAGGTACTCACGGATTGACCTGTGCTTGCGCAAGTACACTTACCCTGTCTGATGCATAGACAGCATCAAACAGTCCCAGAAGGGCTACGGAGATTCCTATAGCTGGGCCGTTTACTACTGCAACCAGAGGCTTGGGAAAGTCTATAAAAATGCTTACAAATTCCCTAAAGAAATGAAAATAGAAAATCATTAACATTCCAAAGTGGCACCACAAACTATAGAAAGGAATGTATAAATCTAATACGGTATCACTCTATAGGCCACCTCTGCTGATTGACCCAGGATTCTTATAAACCTAACAGAATATCAGGTCATGACTCCTACAGGCCTAGGCCAGTTTAGATCCTGGGCACTGAATTCAGGACTGTGGACCAGCTGTGACCTGACACATCACAGTGGGTGACTGCATAACTGCATATCACAGCTCAAGGGGACTGAGAGTCTTGGCAGAACTGGGATAGGAAGGTGAAACCTCAAACCTCCTCAACAGCTTTCAAGACTACTTCCAGTACACAGCCAGCATCTGCAGGCATTGTCTGTCTATTCACCCTGCTGCGCAGGAACTCAGACTCCCTCTGCCTCTTCCTCACCTTACACTTTCCACTCAACCTCATGTAGAAGGCAGGGTGGAGATGGGGATCTATGGGGAATCATGATTAAGCGCATCATCACAGACAAGTGGTCATTTTACTGATGTGTTTGGTGTTGAGGAGATGACTCATGGGTTACAGCATTTGCCACCTAAGTGTGAAGATTGGAGTAGAATTTGAATTCTCAGAACCTTCATGAATTCCAGGTGGACATGGAGGCATACCTGCAATTGGCTTCAGCATGAGAGCCTAGAACAAGCATGTGAGTGAGCTCTGGGTTTGAGAGATCTAGTTTCAGTGAACAAAATACAAGAGTACACTGGCTATTTGTAAGTCAACTTGACACAAGCTAGAGCCATTTGGGGAAAGAGCCTCTCAGTTGAGAAAGTGCTTACAGGGTATTGGACAATAGGCAAGTCTGTGGTACATTTTATTAATTAGTGATTGATAGGGGGGCCCAGACCATTGTGGGTGATTCCACCCTTGGGACAGCAGTTTTGGAATTTATAAGAAAGCAGGCAAGGGAGCAAGCCAATGAGCAATACTCCTCCATGGTCTTTGGATTGGTTCCTGCCTTCAGGTTCCTGCACTTGTTTCCTTTGATGATGGACCATCAGGTGCAAATATAAAAGGAATTTCCTCTCCAAGTGTTTTTGGTCCTAGTATTTTGTCAGAGCAACAGAAACCAGAACGATGACAAAAAGCAATGAAGAAAATGTCTTACATCAACCTCAGACTCTACATGTACATGCATGTACTGCACCCACACATATGCTCACAACAAAGACAAATGAAGTTGGGAAAAAAGAATTACTCTCTGGGATCGAACAAATGTCAGTCTTACCTCAGAGCCAAAGGACCCGTGTTAGCTACCTCCTCCATTCCACCAGTGACTCTTGTGAAGTTAGTTAGGTCATTCCCACTGCAGTAATAGTCACCAGCTCCTGTGAACAGTCAATCAAAAGAGCCACTATTACTTCATGTTCCAACTCATTCTAGAGCTATGTGCATCTGCTGTGTGCAAGACTCAGCCAATCACTAGGAGAACATGAGTGACCCTCATTTACACACTAGGAACTAGCAAGACACGGGTGTTAAAGAACCTAAGTAAACGCAGATGGTGTGACTAGAACATGACAGATGGCCACGTTGTATGACTGCGGAGCAGGCTTAGTCTATTGTGTTTAGGGTGGAGCTCACACAAGAAGGGGCAGTTGGAATGAGATCTGAAAAACAGGCAAGTCCAGCAGAGACGGAACAATGCAAATGAGATTCTGTGTCTGTGGTCTCCAGGGTCTACACAAGAGCCCAAAAGAAGAGCCCCCAGTGCTGAAACAGAGAAAGAACAGGGTGCAGGGGGATCTGCTATAGTCAAGATGAGTGGACGGACTGTGTGGGACTGTCTAGTTTACAATAAGAACCATTGTCTCTATATTAAGAGTCACTGAAGTTGTGTGATTATTTAAGTATTGTTTATCTACAATGAAATGGTTTCTTCTTAACCACTTTTGTTTTGAGACAGGATCTGAAGTAGCCCAGGTTGGCTTCAAACTCCCCATGTAGCTGAGGATGACCCTGAGCTGCTGACTTCCTGCTCCTACCAATTAATTGCCAGTATTGAAGCCCTGTGTTACAATACCTCTGCTGGGGATCAAACCCAGGGATTCCTACATGATAGGCAAGCACTCCAATTCAGGCTACTTCCCTAGCACCCTAAATAGTTGTGATAACTGTAAATATCGAAGTTTTCCTAGGCCAAAAGAAGACACGATGGTTCTTATTTATGTGCATAGGATACATTACAAGATAATTCACAAATCCCTGAAACATGGGGATGGTATCAGGCTCTTCAATGTGTATTGTGTATTTCCTTTCCTATTATCCTCCATACCCTCAGGTTTTACATCTATGGATTAAACCAGCAGAAAATATTTGAGGACCAAAAAGAAAAAAATCATCTACACTAAATATTCGTGGACTTTTCCCCTTTTGACAATTCTTTCCTAAACAATGTAATGAATATTGACATGGCATCTTTCTTGTTAGGTTTTATGATATCCAGAGGGGATTCAAGATCCTTGGGATGTGTGGCCCTTCTATGCAGATACCACATGATTCTACACAGGGAACATGAGTGTGAGCAGTACTTTTTTGATGAAAGTAGTGGAACTAATTCCCAGAGGGTGCTGAGGGTGACTGTATGTACATACCTGTGACCAAGTTCAACATATAGATTAGGCAAGATATTTACAGTTACAAACTTTAATAATAGCTATACATTATATAATGAGTTATTTAAAACATACTGTGAGTTTTCTAGAAACTCCTATTTATTTCTAGACAAGGGTGACAACACATAACTCAAATTTTGGGAGGCAAAACCACCGAAAGGATCATTCAATGAAGACGGAGGGGCTAATGTACTGACACCTCAGAATGCTCCAGATGCTCTTTCTACCCTGCCATCCCAGCTGCTGGGGGCAGTCATATCCAGACACCATCAGTCAACAGAGCAGAGCTTCCCTCCAGTCCTAGAGGACGTATGTAAATTAAACAGAGCAATATGCACTCTTGCATTTCATGAATTTCACTAAGCCATCCTGTAAGGAACATCCATATTTCTGCGTGTATCAAGAATTTGTCCTTTCATTGTCGAGCAGAATTCTACACACAGTTAAAAGTCAAGCTGTTTGTGGATGGATGAGTTGTTTTCTGCTGTGGCTCTTGTGAGTCAGACAGCATGAGCCTTACTATGTTAGGTTGGGACTGATGACTCATCAGGAGTAATTATCAAAGAGGGTAGAGCACGATAACATGGCCCATTTATAAATCAATCCACTGGAGCGCTGGGAAAGACCTTCAGTCAGCATCAGTTCTCTCCCTGGATAGAGATTCCCTAAAATAAAAAGTGAATGAGTCCATGAAATGGTCTTACCTGTGAAAACGGTTATGGCTGAGTTGTCTGTGCTGGCATTTTTAAGTGCAAGCATAATCTCCTGATACATCTATATGAATGGAAAGATAGGGAAAGAAACAGTAAAAATGAGATCCGTCGTCCAGTGGACTGAGCCACTGTATCTGTCTGCAAGCTTTCTTTCAACCCAGTGCCAACGTAATTTTTTTAAAGACTTACTTATCTCATTTTATATGCGTGAGTGTTTTGCCTTGTGTACGTGTGGGCACTGCATCGGACCTGGTGCTTTTGGAGGTCTGAAGGGTGTATCAAATCTGCTGTGACTGAAGGTACAGATGATTGCAAAGCACCCTGTGGGTGGCTGGGAAGCTTAGGAGATATGTGTGCTCTTAAGCACAGAACCATCTCTCAAGCCTCAATAATTGTGTAGAGATGACTAAAAAGGAGGCTGCCTGAGAGGATTTCTGCTCCTCTGACAATGGTTGGGTGTACACAATGTACATGTGCTGTGACAGATGCACCAAATAACTACATTATCCAATGGTGATCAAGAGAGACATAGTTCTTGAGTTTTGCAGCTGGACAGTTACTGTCTTCCAGCAGGGATGGGATGAGGGAGAGGCATGGGTAGCACACAGCTTGCTAGAGCTGCTGAGGTTGCTACAGCAGGGTAGAGGAAAATGTGGCTGAGAAAAATATCCCTGAAACAGCATCTTAGCTGTCACTTTGAGGAATGGGAAGTGTCCTAGGCAGTCTGGGAAGCCACAACTAATGCAAAGGCTGGACTTCTGAGACTCTCTGTGCTGGGATACAAAGGCCTGAACATCTCTGAAAATCTTGCCATAGTTTTAACGTGTTTTCAAAATTGGTATATTTTTTAAAACTATACCAAAAATTGGTATAGATCTTATTAAGGTTAATTGTGGGAAAGAGTTATGAGGAGGGTGAGTATTTCTAATGACACCGGAACAATAGAAGTGGATACTTAATATGTGAATATTGATGAGACTGTATTTCTTAAGGAAGGGGACAGGGAATAACTCCTGAGAATTACAGGTAGAGCCAGAGCCAGGAAAGAGATGGATCAATTTAGATTTTCCTGCTTATTACCTAAAAGAACTCCCAAGTTAGTTCTCACCCTGCTAAAGTGTGTCAGGGTCTTCTGTTTGGAAAGTCCTGAGTCTTGTTACTGTACTACCGTGCTAACACAGAGGTAACTCAGAACAAGCAAATACCGAGTTCTCAGAATTAAGTGCCTTAAAAATTTGAAGGTTCATGAGCTGCTTTACAAGATCTTTAAAGCTTCAAATGAGCCTGCTGTCCCACACTGCAGATGGCAGCCTTGACCTCCAAGCATCTGATAAAATACTGTAATCAGGGATAGGGCT
>JAQHUG010000008.1:11078364-11104957 GCA_028555095.1 Dicrostonyx torquatus
CTATATGCTAAGAATTTTGGCAGATGTTCCTTGAAATAGTAGCATGAAACCTATGTTTGATGAACCTGTCAGCCAAAGTGACTGTTTTTATTTTTAACATTAAAATCTCATCAGATTATGTATTTATTCTGACATATAAAATTCTAGCACATATAAAGACAGGAATGATTTTAATTATGTGCAAACAACAGCAAAAGCTGGAGTCTGAAAGAAGCCTGAATCCCTTCTGTCTCACTCACTGCGGGCTCCCTCTAAGGATCTGTTGTCCTTCCACAGCTGTTTCTAGGCTTTATCTCCCCCTCCCCCACCCCATTCAGTCTTTCTTCAAGTCTCACTGTTTCTGCCTTGCTGAAACTTGACCAGCCCCTGACTAGTTTTGCTCTGCTTCCCACCTCTCCAGCCTGCTTTTCTCCTGCTGTCTGACTGATCTCCCTACACTGTAAATCTGATGGCTGTGATTCAAACTGTAGCCTAGAGTTCTCATCTGGGAAACATCTCTCAGGTCTCGTGTCGATGGCATTTGGAAACAAAACCTTTGAGTAGTAAGTAAGGTGAAATATTAAAGATGATTATGAAGGCCCTGGCTAGTTGACAGGCCTTGACAATGAGACATCCCACCTTTCAGAATGCTGAACTGGCTTCTGTTGTCTGTAATTTACCCAGTTGGTGGCTTTTGGTTGTAGAAACTTAAAATGGACCAAGACACTGACATGATAGTCTCTTGATCCTTCCTCTGTCACTGGAATCTTGTGTAGGTCCCTTTGCCTAATAAGTAACCCAAACCTCTTAATGTAACACATAAGGAAGGTCTTTGAGATTTGGCCCATAATGTTTTATCATCTCTCTTGCTTGCCCTTTCCATGCATTCATTCACACAGTCATTTATCCATTACATTAACTTTTATTTTTGAGATAGTTTCACTATGTATCTCAGGCTGGTCTCAAAAATATGGTGATCCTCTTGCTCCTACCTTTGCCTCTTGAGTTCTAGAATCATAGTCTTGCACTATGGTGTCTAGCTCTTTGTTTTTTATTTAAAACCATTTGTTTTGAGGAGGAATCTTACTATAAAGGCCCTACTTGAACTTGAACTTGTGTTGATCCTCCTGTCTCAGCCTTGGATTGCAGGTACACATCTCTGCCTGTTATTTCCATTTGGAAATGGGTGTCCAGCCTCTCTGGGTCTCTGCAACCCCTGCTTTCCAGACACTGTTTGATGTGAGAAATCTCTGACCCCCTCGTGGGTCCCAGTCTCCTCCTGTGATCCTACGCTCTCCAGAGCTGGCCTATTTTCTGAGACATATGTTGCTAAATTTATTTCAGACTAGCAGTGTGTTCAGCCCCCATCTGCCCTATATTAAATGCCATGTCCTATCTCTGGGCACCCTGCTTGACAGGAAACACTGGCTGTGGTTATCTGTTGTAGGGAGGTAGACTGACCAAAGACTTTCTGAGAGGCTCTGAATAAAAGACAACAGGAACTTTAGTTCTGGGTCCTCAGTAAGGGAGTGAACTTGGCAAGGCCAGTCTGAGGCTGGAGCCAATGCCTTGAAGGAGTGAAGGATGCAATTTCTGGAACTGTGACTCTCCCCTCTGGGTTGTATCAGCTGTAACACAGCTGATGCATGTCTGATGTATCTTGTGTTCTTTTCCACAGAATTATCTGATTTGGCTCTCTGCTGACCATGGTGTTATCCCCTGCTAATAGTATGTAAGATGCCGAACCTCTTAATAAATGTCTTGTATAAGTCATCAGTTCATACAAGACATTCTATTCCCAGGTATTGCTTTTGTCTTCTTCATTTCTCACTCCTGGTCATCCTATTCAACACCTTGCTCTCTGGGACTTTTATTCCTGAAGGTTCAGGTCAGTTTATTGAGGGCAAGCAAATTGTTGAAAATTTCTGTCTAGCCTGTGTGTTTCCACATGTGATGACAACTTCGGGTCAATTGTCACTTTTTGGGTAAGCTGTCAGATGGTGTTAACTGGTGTGACTTTATGCTCACAGGCATTTCTTTTTCAGTGAGTCACAGCGCAAGCAAAGCAATTGGACTTTTGCCAGGTACCTATGACGAAAGCACCAGGGAAAGTGGTACTGGGGATAATCATATTCACATAAAATTTCAGGGGAAGGGGCCTATTATGACTCGATAAGTCTCTAAATGGTCTCTGTACCTTCTGTTCTCCTTCGTGTTTCCTGCTTCAGTTTCATGATCCCATTTGAGTTAGTTGCTTGACTATTATAGATGACTCTTTATTAACCTATATTTCTTAATTTTACATTACATTTTTAAATGAGCTGCACTCATAATATCTTAATCAAGAGCAGAAATACACAGATACCAAAATTGACCTTAAATTTGTATCAATAGACCAAGATCAGGAAATGAGAAGCTGTGAATCCATTCTGGATTAAGAAAAATTGGGTTTGGTCAAGAAAGACTCCCCCTGAGAAATCTTTAATATGTTGGGTGGCCCAGATGATCCAAAAATTCAGAGGACCTATGCTGAAGTTTCCTTTGAGTTCTACATCCAGAACAGTTTCAAGACTGCTGGCTGAGATGATCAAGCCTCACAGAATTTTAAAGTCAGGTCCTGGCCATAATCTTAAATTTTCTTTAGAACCCTATAAGATTATCTGCACCCCCAATCAGCAGGAAGTAGCCTGGAAAACTATACCCACAATCCTCCAAAAAATGGACTGTGGATATTTTCCTTTGTTTAAAATGTTGGTTACATGTTTTTATGGATAATGATCAGGAGAAAGCTATACAAAGGATATTAGATTCAGAGTTCTTATTTGCTTTTCTTTAAAGGGGGAAGGGCTGTGGGACAATGGTCCTTTATCCTGTAAAGATTCATCACTTATATTGTATCTAGTCAGTAAGTATAGGCAGTGTGATCAGGCAGGAAGTATAGGCGGAACAACCAGAATAAGAGAATTCTGGGAAAAGACTCAGCATGCAGTTGTAACCCAGATACACAGGAAGCAGGATGAGAATGCCTCACTGATAAAGGTACCAAGCCATATGGCAACACATGCAAGAATTATGGGTTAATGTCAGATGTAAGAGTTATTTAATAAGAAAGCCTGAGCTCACAGGCCAACCAGTTTGTAATTAATGTAGGCCTCTGTGTATTTCTTTGGGACTGAATGGCTGCAGGACTGGGCAGGACAGAAACCTCTGTCAACATACCTCTACCCAATATTTCTATGATTTTATTATCAGAGAAAGAACTCATAGAGGAGACAGCATAAAAAATTTGGAGAGAGCTTTTTTTTTTAACAAAACCTAAATACTCAAGGGGTAAGTGTGGGTGTTCTCAGCACAAATCACTAGCTTTAGGCAACTCATCTATGAGCAAATTTTAATGGAATATTGATGAGCTCAGCTAGAGTGGAGGGACAGATAATTCTGAAATTGGGGAGAATATGTTTCCTAATGTTGGTATAAAATTTATTCCCCCTTTCTGCCCGAGACATCAGATGCATGTTGGGAACAGCCAACAATATTGACAGGTAATTATAATGCCATCCTGTCAGACTAAGATGTCTGGCCTGCCCTCAGCACCATCGCAGTGGTTTCTGTTTGTTTTCCTTTATCTGGAGACTCCGCATCACATATACCAGACCAGATGCTATTCCACTATGTACAGAACTTAAAGTAGACCTTTCTTTACTGTCATCATTTGAAAGACTCTTTTGCATTTCTGGCATGAGTTTAGATGACTCCTCCACACACTCCACTTCTAATTTTGAGTTGTTACTGCCTAGATATCCGCATCTTCTTGCTGCAGTTTTTTTTCTAAGACTTTTTTTTCTTCTAAGATCTCGCTGTTCTAGCCAGAATCTGTTACTCAGGCTGGTTGGTATCTTGCCATCCTCCGGCCTCAGCCTCCCAAGTGCTGAGGTTACATATATCCAAGCTATGATTTTTTTCACCTGTCTTTGTCCTTCAGCAGTTTGGCTTTGATGTTAGCATTATGTTCTTAGAGTTTAACTTGTTTGAGCTTTGCTGAGCTTCTTAGATGGGTGAACTTATATCTTTCATCATGTTTGAGAATGTTTTAGTCAGGAGTTCTTTAAACATCTTGTCTGTCTCAATCCAATGCCTTTATCTTTTACTCTGTGCATACAGTGGTAATGAGATGCCCACCCCCAGTTCATGTAGTTGTTTTAAAAATTTTAATATCATTTTGATTTTTTTCATATTAGCTAATTTATACTGATCTGTTTTCCACTTTACTGACAACTTCTTGTATTTTCTCACTTTGCTGTGGTTCTTGCATTATGCCTTTTTAAAATTTGAGATATTCTTTCTTATTTCTTTTTATTTCTAAATTTTCTTTTTGGCTTTTAAGAAAATAATTTCTCAGGCAACAGCTTGTAACCATCTTTCCAGTCTAATATAGCCACTTACACAATATGGAGGATGATGACCATAGCTGCTTCATATTATATAATCCAGTAAGTTTGATTTCGTGCTACACAGGCTTGGTACTGTGTACTCGACTCCTCAGGTTTTCCTGCCTGCATCAGGATTCGCTTTGCTGCATTATCCTAATCTGCACAGGGTAGTTCTAAAGACATGATTCAGGTTCCAAGCTGAATTATAAGTTCTCCTGCCTAAGAGTTTCTTCTTCAGTTGCAGTAATTAACTAAAATCATGTTAAAATAATGAATTCACTGATAGAAAATTCACAGGCCCATCCAGTCAGTGGCATAGACTATTACTAATATTCTCTTGATAAGTATTTTTTAAAAAAAATTGTAAGTACCTGTAGAGTTTTGTGTGAAAGTCAACACTCATTTCATATCCCTCAAGATATTAAGCCCAATTATTACTGAAGATAATCTTCATAAATCTAATGACACACTGCACTGAGATCTTATGGTAGGCCAGATGGTAATAATTTATCAAAGGATTGCTATCAATCATAGGCCAACAGGACAAATAACTCATTAACATGATTCATGTGAGATGACTTATCGGTGTTCATCTGCCACACACAGGCACCTGTTTCAAGGAGGTGCTGCCAGCACTGACAAGGTTGGCATATTGGCAACATTCATTCATTCATTCGTCAATCATGTCCCCATTTATTGATCATCTCTTGGGTTCCAGGTATTAGCAAAGGACACTAGAGTAAAGTTGAGGTTTGATGAGTTGCCTATGAACTTCAGATCCTTGCTCCTCTTGCTGTACAGAGGACAGTACATTTCCATCTGTATCAGTTCCAGGGTGCCACACATGAGGCTTTTGTAATATGGGTTCACATCTTGGCTATATAACAGCATTAACCAGAGTTTAGTAATGCTGACGTTCAGCAAGTTAAGCTCAGCATCATCAATGATCCACCATTTCCCAGAATACACTGTTTTTGTTATTTTACTGACATGAAATTGAAGCTTAGAGTCTGAGCAGAGTTCAAGGTTTCAGGTTCAAGGTCTGAGAATTAGTGACTCTGTGATGTGGGAGCTCAAAATCATTAGTAAATCAGTTAAGTTCTCTGTTAATTATTGTGAGTGAGAAGAGTCAATAACCAAAATTTCAATGAAAATATGAGGTGTTTCTGGGAGGCAATCTTTTTAAAAAGTTAGAAAATGTAAATGTATCAAAATTGAAATCACCTATTATTTTAATGATAAACAAAACTAATCTATTTTATCTTGAATTTAGATAAATGAATATTGTATGTGAGTTCTCTAGAAAACAGAACTGATAGAAAGAATATTGTAAGTGGGATTAATTAAATTGACAGACAGAATGCACACTGGGCAGTCCTAAATGACTGAATGTGCACTGGAAAGGCTGAGAACCCAGTAGCTGCTCATCCCATGAGGTACATGGCCTCAGAAGTTCCATCTAGTGATGAAGGTCAGGAGGACTCGCATGGAGTCCCCAGTCTTCATTTTCTGTAGAAAATAAGAGAAGCTGGATTCTATCTACGCTAGTGGATTAGGGCAGCAGCAACAAAGTAGATACAGTTCACTCACCAGCAGGGGGCAAAGGAGAGCAGGTAAAGAAGCAATAGTTTAACCTAGTCCCTGCCCATAGCTGAGGCACCAATAGGAAGGTCCACTTCCTTCTCAGGAGGTGGGACTTACCCTGTTATATACTCCTTTCTGGAAATACCCATACAGACCTACCAAATGGTTTATTTCTTAGTTGATTCCTGATCTAATCAGGCTGACAATCAAGATTAACCAATAGGGATGTTAATGCTAAATTCAAGATACTGAAAAGATGTGATAGAAAAACTCTCAAAACAAACAAACAAAAACAAAATAAAACAAACAAACAAAAAAAAACCCTGAGTCCAAAATCAACTGATATTCTCAGGTGAAGATATTCTAACCAAAAAACAGCATTTATGAACAATAAATCATGAGGTTATTTTTTGTGGTAAAACATGCATGATAGAAAGTTTATCCTTTTGAACATTTTTACGTGTACAGCTCAGTAGTGTTAGGAGCCTTCAGAGTGTTGCACACTCCATCTCCAGAGCCATTTTAGCCTTCAAAGCTGGAACTCTGTCCCCAAGAACCTTCAACTTCCATTTTGCTTTCCCTCCCCTCTAGCCACCATCATTCCATGCTGCTCTATGAACCTGTCTATTCCAGCTATTGCTTGAAAGGTCATATACCCAGTTGTTGATTTTTTTTTCTTACCAACATTCCCCATATATCTGTTGAGTCCCTTTCTTAAAAGATAAGCTTTATATGTTTAGTTGTTGTAAGTGGGGGAGAGGTGTGGGTTGTGTTCCCAGTGCCTGGCTCCCAAGCCCCCAGCTGCTGGCCCACTCAGCCGCTGGTTGCTTGCTTATGCCCGAAATAACCACATGAGACCTGTATTAATTTAAATACTGCCTTGCCCATTATCTCTAGCCTCTTCCCGGCTAGCCCTCACCTCATAAACTAACCCATTATAAAAGTCTGTAAGTCACCACGGAAAGGTCTAACCTGCATCCATCTGCGACGGTGGCTTGTGGCGTCTGGCTCACTTCCTTCTCTCTTCCCAGAACTTCCTTTCTGTCTACTCCGCCCACCTAAGGGCTGACCTATCTTACAAGCCAGGCAGAGTCTTTATTTAACCAATCAAAGCACAGAAATACAGAAGACCCTCCTACTCCATTTAGTAAGGGGGAGAATGTTTGCTTGCTTCTTTGTTTATTTGTTTGTGTTCTGCTAGTTTTCTGGAATGTCAGTCTCTTGGTTTCCCAGTTGAATGAGCTAGAATTTCTCTTACAGAAAGTAATAGTCATTCATCAACTCAACCATAAAGTTATGATATCAGTAACAATGGGCCCCAGAGCAGGTCATAAGAATAGAGACCCTCTGATTTGGAGACTGTGTCACCCTGTGTGTCTAGATATTTAGTCCACCAGCTTTGTTTCATTCTGACTCATCCTGAAATTCTTTTCTATGAAACCATCAAGGAGCTGGCTACCTCAAAGGGATGTCCCCAAGAGACTAGTGCACTCTTTGAGTTATAGATGGCAATGCTTCTTGATGTCACTGACTCTCCACGTTTCCTAGTATTTGTGATTATTGGAAAGTCCCTCTTCTGTTTGTCTAGCTGGTGGCTGTCAACTCCCGTGCCTGCATTTGCTGTGCTAGGAAAATGGAGAAAGGCAGACTGCCACTTCCTTTGGGCTACAGCTTAGCATGGTCCCCACTTCTTGACAGAGCCCACTGGAATTGCCCTTTGCCCATCCTGCTGTTTCTCAGCTTTTCTGTCCAGTCCATACCAATCCCATGCTTCTGCAGCTTGGTTTACATTGCAACACATCTCTGTGTGCCTCTGGCCACCCTCCCTGGGAAACTCACCAATATCTTCTATCTTACCTAGAGACCTCAGGGCCTCATGCATGTGTGTCAACCCTTTGTCCTGCTTCTTCAGGGCCTTCTTTGAACTCTGAGACTCCTTTAATCCTTTGTGGCCTGTAGCCATTCTGTAGCCTACACACATACATATTACTGGGTGAGGTGTGATATGTTACCTGAATGTTAATCTAAGTTTTCTCAGTCACTGTTCTATTGCTGTGAAGAGACACCATGACCAAGGCAGCTCTTTTAAAAGAAAGCATTTAACTGGGGGCTTGTTTACAGTTTCAGAGGTTTAGTAGGTTATGGCAGTGAGCATGTGGCATGAGAGCTACATCATGATCTGTAGGCAGAGAAAAAGAGAGAGAGGAGAGAGAGACTCAGCATGGTGGGCCTTTTGAAACCTTTTAAGCCAACCCCTTGAGATACACTTCCTTCAACAAGGCCACTTTTCCCAATCCTTTCAAATTGTGCCATTCCCAAGTGAGTGATTAAGCATTCAAAGGTTCTGTTTATAGAGAAAACCAAAAAGCAAACCCAAAGATTCCACTTCAGGAAGTGAGGAAAGAGAGTATTGATGGTCAGGGGTGGGAGGATACATCCTAACTCTGCAAGCTCCCTTCCCTGCACACTAGTTGATCTTCAGGGTAAACTCTCTCTGCTCTATCCTCTGAGGATATACACATACATACCTTTATACTAGAGTGGCTTACGGAATGTAGTCCTTCAACAATGGCTGACAGAAAGTCCAAGAATCCAATAGCCATTTGGCGCAGAAGACTGGACATCTCAGATGGTCTTCCACTTACACTGGAATCCGGAATCTGGAAGTAGGTTCTACTACCAGTGAAGGGAAGAACTTGCCAGCCAGAGAGAGCAATCAGGCAAAGAGCAAGAGCTTCCCTCTTCCATGTCGTTTATATAGGTGCCATCAGGTGTGGCTCAGATTTAGGATGCGTGTCCTCACCTTGAATGATCTAACCAAGAAAATATTCTCACCGTTATACCCAGAAGCATCAGTTTTCATCAATTCCAGATTATGAAGGCAAGTTGACAAATAAAAGCAGCCATCACAGCTACGATATTATGGAGTGTGTGAGTCTGTGTGTGAGTCTGTGTGTGTGTGTGTGTGTGTGTGTGTATCTGTCTGTGTGTCTCTCTCTGTGTGTGTATGTGTTTAGTAGGTGTTATGCTTCAAAAATGTTTCCATTTGGAAATTTCTACCTGGCTTTACTTTTAATCAGCTGAAATTTAACATGTAATCACATGTGATTTTCCTGGCCATCCAGGACAGCTAGATCTGCTTACTGTGTGATAACCTCTGGGTAATCGTGGGACTGACACACCTTATCCTTTTCATTGAGACTGCTCAGCCTTCCAAATGTCAAATGAGTGAGGACCGTGTCGTGGATGCTGTGAGTATAAGCTTGCATGGCATCTGGTCGTAGCAATATTCACACAGAGGATTGTTTTAGCAAGTGACCAACCTGGTGTGATTCAGACAACAAGCTGTGGGTGGTGGTGGTGGTCCCACTGTGACTTTCTGTGAGTGATGGTGACAGTCACGCTGTATTTTCCAAAACTTTGCTATATTTGGTTGCATCTGTTTTGTGCATTAACTTGAAACTTGAGGTTCAAGCACAGAATCAAGGACAATTCTTTCTTTAAAAATAGAAGACTCATTTTTATGTGTATAGATATTTAGTCTGCATGAATGTCTGTGCACCACATGTGTGACTGCTTGGATGTCCTGGAACTGAAGTCACAGATGGGTGTGAGCTGCCATATGGCTGCTGGGAATGAAATCTGGATCCCCTAGAAGGGCAGCCAATGTGCTTCCACTAAGCTATCTCTCAGTCTAGAACACTTTTTCTTAGTTTTGGGACTTTCTTCTCACTTTAACCTTCAAGCAGCCCTTCACCTGGACAGAGACCTTTTTGTCATAGTCATTTGTTTCCTTGGACTTATGTTTAGCTGGCCACATCATAGCCACATCAGCGTCCACCAAACAGAGTTCTGCCTTGGAAGCAAGAATCTCCTCCTCATGAGAGGAGCCAACAGTGTTGTATTTCCCAGCCAGGGAAAGCTGCTTCTCTGTATTCGGGTGGCTTTTCATAATCCATTTTATAAAAATTAATTTATTCATATGGGTATATACTACATATATTCCTAGTACCCACAGAGGTAAAAAGGGTACATTGGGTCTCCTGGAACTGTAATTACAGAAAGGGTGTGAGCATGTGGCTGCTTCAAGTCTTAATCTCTGCATCCCCTAATGATTCACTCCTAATTAAAGGATTCTGAGATAGTCTCCTTCCATATGTTGTACAAAGGTTTTGTACTGAATAGGAGCTTTGGGCAGTAGTTGTCTTCTGGGGTGTGGTGGTCCTAGACTCTGCCTGGCATCTTAGTTAACTTTTTGGAACTTTCTAGTCATTTCACTCCAGGAAGGCTTCACTCTTCTCATCTTAGGATCTCAGCTTGTGAAGACAGAGGTAGCAATTTCATCTTTGGTCCCTGATGTCATTTTCAAGGGGTAAAATATGATGGGCATCAGGAACCAGTAACTTGTCAATAAATATTAACGGTTATCTGTTCACATTTTCATAAAACTGAATGCTTCAGACTAAGAATATTGTGATAAAAATTAAGGTAAAATACTTGCAGGTTTTGACATTATAGCTACCTAGAACTTAATTATTGAAAGAAAGAAAACAACTAGCAATATTTTAGTAAGCAAAATATGCTCTTGTTGTTTTTTTATCAGTGACACACTGACTGCACCTGAACATACCACTGCCTCAACTGCTGACTAGGAATCTGCAGCCACTGCCATTCTTGCTGCTGAGGCCGCTGCCCCAGGGGAGCCTTCCTGTCCCACACTGCTACACAAGCCACCTCCACATAAGGAAGAAAATGTTATTTTTGACTAAGTCTCTCTCTTTTCATTTTACCAATGAAGTCTTAAGAGTCAGATGCTGGGGTGAAAACCTGCTAGCTCAGAGAGGCAGAGAAAGAAGTTGGCTAACTTTTCTCCTCTGCCATGGTTTCATAAAGAGGGCTTTCCTCAACACCATCTGAAACAAACTCCTCCAATTGGATGTCCCTCCCTTCTACTTCCTGTGCCCCCGCTCTCTTGACCCCCCCAACTTCTCCTTTCTCTTTTTGGTTCCTTCCAGACAACTGGTGGCTTGCTCTGCCTCTTGACCTACAGTTGATTTTCTTTAAATAATGCAATAATGAGGTTCACAGTGTCTTCAAATATCCAGCAAAAGTCTATCCCAATTTTGTGGGCTCCAACTAGCTCATCAAAGGCCTTATCAAGTGATGTGGATGGCACTAATCAAAATGTCAAGTTAGAAGGTTAGGCAGCTCATAGGGGCCTCATAAAACACTGCACTAAAGAATGAGGAGTGTAAAGCCAGTGAGGAACATTGCTTTTCTGAAGAAATGACCCACTCTTCCTGGTTACATCTTTAGTAAATTGTGTAGGTGTGTGTGGGAGAAGGGGTGGTATGGTGGTTTGAACAAGAAAGATTCCCATAGGCATATATTAGGTATGGCCTTGTTGGAGTAGCTGTGTTCCTTACTGGAGGAAGTATATCACTGGGGGAGTTCTCTGAGGGTTCGTATCTCTCTCTCTTTCTCTTTCTGCTCCCTGGAGATTTGGATATAGAACTCTCAGCTACTTCTCTCTCACCATGTCTGCTTGCATGCCACTATGCTTCCTGCCATGATGACAATGGACTAAACCACTGAACTATAAGCCAGCCTCAATTAAATGCTTTCCTTTATAAGAATTGCTGTGGTCATGGGGTCTCTTCACAGCACTGGAAACCCTAAGACAACTGGAACTGAAAATTATTTTTCTCTTTTTTCAGATGGTTGAAAAGGAAAATGCAACTCAAAGAATACCTCAAGTTGGTGATCCAAAGGCCGATGGTGTTTGGTGCAATTTACTCAGTCACCACGTGTGGATGATAAAATGTTACCATTGTCAGAGACATGAATTCAGCATGTAAGGCTGTAAACATTTATCAGAACAGGTCCCTGTGTGAGACAATGGTTTTTTATCCTGTCACTTGTATTTTTTTTTTAATAAAATGATTGGCCAGTAGCCAGGCAAGAAGTATAGGTGAGGTGACAAGAACTAGGCAGAAAGTAGAGGCAGAGCAATAAGAATTCTGAGAAGAGGGAAGTTTGAGTCTGCATTTGTGATCCAGACACAGAGAAAACAAGGTGTGACTGCCTCGGCAAAAAAGATACCAAGCCACGTGGCTAACATAGAAAAGAATTATGGGTTAATATAAGTTGTAAAAATTATTTAATAAGAAGAGCCTGAGATACTAGGCCAATCAGTTTATAATTGATGTAGACCACTGTGTGATTTCTTTGGGGCTTAATGGCTGCAGGATCAGGCGGGAGAGAAACCTCAGTCGACAGGTCCCCAAGAACACTGTCTTGGGTTCATACATTCATGTCAAGAGATATAAGACTTTCTATTGCCAAAAACCTACATGAACTCTTAAGGCTTGATATATGAAAGTTTTTATTTGTTAGCCTTCTCGTCATAATTGCTGTGTTAATCAAGAAAAAGGCACAGTGAAGGGTGTTGTTCAAATACCAGAAATCGTAAAACACAGAAGGCACATCCTTCCTTTGAGAAGTCTAACTGCTGTGATGGGCATCACAGCTTTGATTTTCTGGATATGAAGCTCATGATAGCATTGATGTATTCCTCTGACAGCGCCATTGCTTTGAGGGTAGTGCACTCTTCAGCATTAACTGCGTAGAGCTTTTCTTTCTCGTTTTTCCTGATTAACTGTTTGGAAATTCTCATGGACTGATGAAACAAAACCAGCAATAAGTTATTCCAACAAGAACAGGATTAATTCATTCCTGCCATCCACTATAAGGAACTGATCCTGTTTCATTTTTCTGAGACATATATATATATAGGGTTTACCTTTAAGGTACACAGAGATGACTTTAAACCGCCCTAGATGAATACAAATCTTCTGGTTCCAGGATCACACACTCAACAGCAAGGATGTAAGAACAGTCACCCACGAGCTACTACCTATACAAACTGATGTACTAAAAAGTGGAGTCCCCTAAATATACTCAAGCTCCTCAACTCTCATCTGAATTCCAAAATAAAAAAGCTGGTTGTCTACTGGCATCCTTCTGGAGTCATCCCCATGAAGGATTTTCATTTGACCTTGTAGCACGGAAAAGAAATGTCTATCTGGTAAGTTCTCTTTAAAAAAAAAATCACTATTCTTAATATTAAGTAACTTTTATCGGAATCCAGAGGTGCTTAAAGCCAACTGAAGATGTATCTAGTCCTCCTAAGGCACATTTCCCCTTGGGAAATGATTTCCACATCCCCACAAGTAAAGGTCAAATACTAACGTTTGGTGGGAGCTTTGCATATGCTTTCAGCCTGGTCCAGACTTCTTTCTCAAAAGTGCTGTCAGGAAAAACTTCAGTGACGAGGCCTTGAGCACAGGCCTCTCTTGCTGTGAGCTTCTTCCCAAAGAGAAGCATCTCAGCTGCCTGCAATGCAAAGCAAGATGCAACATAGCTTAACATAGCAAGGCTTCAGCTGACTTCAGAACAGCCAGCCACTGGGAGATGCAGATGTACTTATGGCTCTGAAGGTTGCCTGTCTTTCACAGGAAAAGGAAAGGCAATGACCGCAATGGACAAAGATTTTCAAACAGCTGAGACCATAACTGTTTCTGCCTACCTAGAATTTAGACCAGCAGCTGCTTATGTGAGGGTCTGCATTGGAGAGGCAAGAATGGGAAGCCCAGGACCTACACCAATAGTTGGTGTAGGAGGGCCTTCTGTGTATGTGTAGCTTTTATTGGTTAATGACTAAAGAAACTACCTTGGGCCTGCACAGGGAATAGAGGTGGGGGCGGGGCAGAACCAAACTGAATGCTGTGAGAAAGAAGGGCATGTCAGAAGGAGAAGACATGGAGTAGCCACCAGAGACAGACACGCTGAAACTTTGCTGGTAGGCCACAACCTTGTGGTCATGCACAGATTAATGGAGATGGGTTAAATTAAGATGTAAGAGTTAGCCAATAAGAAGCTAAAGCTAATGGGCCAAGCAGTGATTTAGATAATATAGTATCTGGGTGATTATTTCAGGAGTCTGAGAAGCAGGAATAAACAAGCAGCCCTTCTTGCAATACCTAGCAGCTATTAAATTCTATAAATGATAACAAAAGGGAGCGGGGTAGAACAATAGCATTCATAGGGTCAACCTTTGAGGTACTCAGAATCCATTCCCTTCTAGGTTGCTGTAATGGTTGACTCTGAATGTCTTCTTTCACTGCACAGGTACTCAGATTACTACAGTATGAATGAAGGGACATGGGGATAGCTTACATTGCACATCTATAAAAATCAAAGCCAATGAGCAATTGTCTTTTCTACAGTTGCATTTACTCTTCAAAAAACATGAACAAATTCCAAAGGTCTAACTTTAAAGAGCTGGTTCTGCTCAACTTTTCAAAGTTTAACTGATTAATAACTCAGGCTCTGTGACGACGACACAGTAATGTTAAAGATTGTATGCACGTGTACTATCTATGTTTGCATGTGGGGCATTCAAACCCCAATAGTCACCAAATAGGCTCCCTTACCATACTGAGATGGTGACCAATGGCTAAGCCCTTCCCTTTGCCCTTCCTCTCTATTCCTATCTTCATGTCCTTGGAGTTACTCCACAGAGGACAAGTAGATTTGCGCAAACGCAGAGCTAGCTATACCTGAGCAGACAGTCAATGGACTACCTTGAGCATCTCAACACACAGCATAATAAGGGGTAAAAGGTAGCTCTGACTGGGAGTCACAGTGACTATGATTATGGAGCTGCTAGGAGCTGGCAACTTCTAGAATTCACATGGCTCCAAAGAGAAGATGTCACCATGTCATCTCAAAGGATGTTGCTCATCCACACAGTTAGGTGGCTCTGAGATGATCACATCTGTAAATGCTTCCTTGTCCCGGGCCTTCAAGGAATGTCACACATTTGTGGAGGACAAGGTCTTCTGCTGCCACCAGTGCTCTAGCTCTAGGTCACCAGCTGTCAGATATGGTCCCTGTATTAAGAACTGCAGACTAAATATCCTGACCCTTCCCTTACATCAGTTCTCCCCTTAGCCTGGGTTTTCCATATTGCAGAGCAAATAGTCATCCTGGAAGCTTTGCCCAAGGGAAAGAAGAGCACAGGATTGCCTTGGCAACAAAGACATCACATGTTAAGTTTTTTCTAAATTACCTTTGCTGACCCCATTATCTTCGGAAATGTGTAAGAGGAGCATGCTTCTGGGCTCTGACCGAGGGAGGTAAATGGAGTATGAAATGTTGCCTAGTTGGGATTGAGGAAGAACAGAAAAGCATTAAAATATATAGAGGTTAGTCTATAATTCAACTCTGACAAAGTTATGTAATTACTTATTTAATCTTAAAATCACAATTTGTATTTTTGTGTTTAAAACACAGTCTGGCCTAGAACTTAACCATCTCATGCCTCAGCCTCTTGAGTACAGGGATTACAGGAATGTACAACTGTGCCTAGCTCAGTATTCCTAATTGGTGAGGACATTTAAATTAATATTATGTGTCATACTATAAATACACAATTCACTTCCAGTATGTTATCAGTGGAGTTTTATAAATATGTAAATTATGTTGTCACCAAGAATTTCAGCTGAGAAAATAAATATTTACTACCCCAAAAGTCCCCTTATGGCCCTCTGTGGGCAAGCCCTTCCTTCTATCATTCCCATGCATCACTAGCTGCTCTCTGTCCCTGCTGTTTTGTACCCCATCTGTTTTTTAGAAGGTTACATGCATGGAATCCTATATACAATAGGCTTCTGTTTCTTGCTCCTGTCCCTTGGCAAAAGGTTTGGGAGTCACGCATGGACTGCACATTGGTGACCTCTTTCTCATCATTGCTGCTCTTCCCATGGGTACGTGGCATCACTTATTGACTCATATGCCAGTTAATGCTTTTATTAATGTTTCCAGCATTGTGGCCATTATCAGTAGGGTCAGTCACAACCATGGACTTAATTGATATAATGTATATAAAATTCCCACTTTTCAATAATACCTCAGCAATGCTGAAAAAAAAATCCTTTTTAGATTTGTTCTACCAAAAAGCAAGTAGTTGTGACTAGAGTAGCCACGCATCCATACCCCATACTGAGACAGGAGAGCCCCACTTTGTCCATGTCCTTATTCAGCTTGCCCAGGAGAAGTCCTTGTGGCCCACACACATCACTATGAACATAGTGCTGCCTCATGTGTTTTCAGTTTACACATTAGCGGTAGCCTCAGAGTCCAGCTCTTCCAGGCCACCTCTAGAGTGCAAGGAAGAAATCCATAAGGAAGCAAAGCTGAGCATATCCTTTCTATTTGAGGAGTAAACACTCATAAACACGATTTGAGGGTCATGCTCTTTACTGTTCTTTTGGCTCAAATTCTACCTCTATGGCTTCTTCTATTCTCCTTTGTTTTAATTCTCTGTGCCAATTTTTCCCTTGCTTCTCTGCTTGCCTAGCTTAAATACATTTTTCTTTTTATATAGGAGGTTTATGACAAAAAGAACAAAGTTACAAGAATTACATCTCATTGGTCATAGCACATTCCTTGGGTAAACAATAAGGATACAAGCCATTTACTATTTACCATGGTGCCTCAAGCTTTCAAGGATCCAGGTGTAAGACTGTGACAAGGGACTGGAGGTGCAGTGCCCGGGTGAAACAAGCGGCAAAGAGGTCTGCACAGAGAGTCGGGTCTTATCAGTCAGACTTGGAAAAAGAAGGATTGGCATGGTCTTTTAGGTTGCTTTGTGTTAGTAACTTTGCTTAGATATCTGCAACTCTGACTGTGTACATATCTGCAAAAATTTTAACATATGATCCATATACAGAAACATTTAGTCTAGTTTGAACTTGCTCTGAGGTGAAAATGAGTTAATTGTGTATACTCTGAGTAAAAGGAACAGAGCTGGCTTGTGTTTTACAGTCCTTGTGAGACAGTAGATCCAGTTATGAAGCATATCCTAGTATACTTTCTATATATCAAAATTACATAGCTTAATGAGAAGTCATCTTCCTGACCACCCATGGATATATGTGCCCATAAGACTGAGATGCAATTGTGGGATTACACATACATATCATATGAAGTTACACACTTCAGTGCAGGTATTGAGAAGACACCATAACTGCTTTAGCAAATGTGAAATTACAGATTGGAGCAAGAGTTTCCAGAGTCAGTTTTTCCTGTAGGCCCTGCCTGGATGGGATTCTCTTCCATCAGAGAATCGTTCCTCCAGTGGGTTGACATCTGAACACTAGTTTCTTCTACTGTATACATTCACGGCACTTGATAATATGGCCTTTATGACTATGATGTTGAGAATATTGATGTCAACATCTGGCTGTGTAGTAGTATCTTTGGTAAAGTAACTGCTAATATATTTCCCCTAATTTTTATTTGTTTGTTTGTTTTTTTGTTTCAAGACAGGCTTTTTCTATGTAACCCTTGCTGTTCTGGAACTTTCTCTGTAGACCAGGTGGGCCTTAAACTCACCAAGAAACAACTGTCTTTGCCTCCTGAGTGCTGGGATTAAAAGCATGTGCCACCACTTCCTGACATTTCCCACTATTTTTAAAGGTTTATTATTTGTCTTCTTATTTTTGGATTGTCAAGATTCTTATACACATAGGTTATAAGTAAGTATCATGCAAAGAATTTCTGCTAGTCTGTGGCTTATCTTTCCTTTTAAATAAAAACAATGTTCTGGATAAAGTGTCTTTATCAAATGTAGCACAGGCTGGTCTCAAACTAAATCAGTTCTCTTGCCACAGCCTCTTAGAAGAGTGCTGGGATTATAGGGATGAGTTAACATACCCTCCGGGCCTTTCGGAGGTAGGGAGGAGTAAGAGTGAGGAAGAAGATCTTATGTAGTCCAGGCTAGCCTTGTTATGTAGCCAAAAATGACCTTGAGTTCTTGATGGTCTAGTTATTCTTCTTCTCAAGTCCTGAACTATATCCCTCTACCATCACATATAGTTTCTCTTTGTATTACAAAATCTTTAAGTTCTATTTATTTCTTTATTTACATGTATATATGCATGGGAGCATGCACATTTTTATGGATGAAGGCCAGAGGTCAATTTGTTGCAGTTCTTTTTCTCCTTCCATTATGTGCAGTGCAGGGATTGAATTTAGGTTGTGTGGACTAGTTTTATATTAACTTGATCCAAGCTAGAGTTACCTGAGGAGATAGAACTGCACTTGAGAAAAAGCTCTTATTAAGGTTGGCCTCTAGGCATGTCTGTAGAGAAACACCTTGATTGATGATTGATGTGGGAGGGGTAATCCCACAGAGAGTGGTGTCACCTCTTAGCCAATGGTCCTGGGTGGTATAAGAAAGCAGGCTGAGCAAGCCATGAAGAACAGGCTAGTAAGCAGCACTCCTCCATGGTCTCTGCATCAACTCCCGCTGCCTGGTTCTTGCCCTGTTTGAGCTCCTGTCCTGACTTCTTTCAGTGATGGACTGTGATGTGGAATGTAAGCCAATTAACACCTTTCCTTCCCAATTTCTTTGGCATGGGGTTTCATCACAGCAATAGAAAATCTTAAGACTTCGTAATTAGTAGCAAGTACCTTCACTAGCTAAACTATCTTGCCAAGTCCATAGAGAAGCAGGCTATTTTTAATGCTCTCTTTCATGGTTTAAAGAGTCATTATGTTTCACTTCTCGCATGCTATTTATTTCTCCTCACTGCCAATTTTTATACTAGATTCTTGATCAATTGCTTTACAGATTGACTTTAAAAATATTTTGGAGTGAGCATCTTTTGTTGGATGAGTTGAAATATTGTTTTCTCAATCTTCTATTTGTCTTGATTTTGCCCTAGAGTTCTTTGGGCTGGCTTCAGATTCTAGAGTTACTTTCAATATTGGTGGTTTAGATGATAAGTATGCCCATTTTTTTCTATACTTAATTTTTTTTATGAGACAGGGTTTTACTCCATAGCCTTGAACTCATGAGAATCTTCCTGCCTCAGTTTTCCAAGGGCTTGTAAGTAGACGCCAACACCCCATTTATTTATGTATGTTGATAGGGCAGAACTTAGGTAGGTGGGAAAAACTAAATGGAATGCTGGGAAGAAGAAGGTGAAATCAGAGACACCATGGGGTCACCACCAGAGTCAGCCATGCTGAAACTTTGCTGGTAAGCCACGACCTTGTGATGATGCACAGATGAATGGAAATGGGTTAAATTAAGATGTAAGAGTTAGTCAATAAGAAACTAGAGTTAATAGGCCAACCAATGTTTTAATTAACATAGTTTCTGCATGATTACTTCAGGTGTGAGCTAGCCCCATGGCCGGTAAGAACAAGCAGCTCACTCCCCTGCAATAGATGGGCACCCACGTGGCCAACTAAATCAATGTAAAACCTGAGAGGGCTTGAAAAGGAATTCTAGACAAAAAAAATTACAGAGTTTAATACAGCTTCTTGCTGTTTGCTGGCGCTTTGCCGCTGCTCTTTTGAGAGAGATTTTCCTGATTCAGCAGTAGCAGAAAAAACAGATGCCATGGCGGTTTTAAAATGTCAGCGCATTGAGCTATGCTGCCAGCATGATCTCTGGCTCTTTCAGAAGAAGAGCATTTGAGTTGGGTTTGTGAGTAGACTGCTACAGCTTGCTTAATGGTGACATGGACCGGCTGTGTGCCTAGAAATGTGACACTGTGCATGCCTTTTAGAGGTGATGAGCAGTTCAACCACCCTGGACTGTGTGGAGGAGTAGGTAGTATCATATATACCATAGTAATAACCCAGATTAAGTTTAAGACTATGAGGAGCAAGCAAGAAGTGCCATATATACCCTACTTAGAGTGCAACTTAAGTTTTTAAGAAGCGGTTAGCATTTTAAGAAGTATTACAGATTCACAATAGGACAGATTCAGACATAAAAGACCTCTAAATGTGTCACAGTGTTGGTTAAATGCATGTAGGCTTGGAAGAGAGAAGAAAAAGAGTATAGAGAGTCAAAAAATAAAGTTAATGCTTTAAGAAAAAGGTAAAGAACTGATAGCCATGGATTAAAAGGAGTAAAGAAAAATAAGCCACGTAAAGATGGAGTATACACAGAAAGTCTGGATTATGTATATTATTGTGTACTCTTTGAGTTTTTTGACTGTGAAGAAGCTAAGTATAGAGAGACATTTCATTCTATGGGCTGCTAAGCTCAACAAGCATGTATATTATAAAGGTATCTTGACTTCAGAATTTGGGTCTAAGGATATGGTGCTTTGTACAAAAGATTCTTCTTTTCTTTTCACAGAAGATGAGAATCTGTGGATTGCTCCCTGACTGGTGTGGTTTGATAGGCCATGACCCCATGAAAGGTTGCTGTGAACACCCTTGAAAAATTACTTTGCCCAACTGCTGACTGAGATAAACCTGGCACACAGGATATACCATGCACGACATGATTAACAGTGCCCACAAACAACAGGAAGCAGTATGGACAAATCTATACCCATATTCCCAAATATTGTCTATAAATATTTATTTATATTTAAAGAGTGATATAATATAGATATCAATAATTTGCATTGGTATAGATATTGGTTTATTGATACAAATGTGAGGTTAATTTTGTTATATGTATATGTATTTCTGATCTTATGTTATTGTGTTTGTGTGGCTCATTTAAAAATATAATGTATAATTAAGAAATATAGGTTAACAGATAATCATCAAGCTTGCAGTAATGTTAGTTAGGTTTTCTAGATATATAGAGATATATTTAAGTTAAATAGGTATTCATCAAACCTTTCAGAGACTTTCAGAATATGGCACTTAAAATGTTTAAGAACTTAAGGCTTTTCATGACAGTGAGACACATCTGCTCCTGGCAGTACTAGTTACTTCAAGAGGAAGATGGGCATCGAAGAGGCTCCTTATGGAGTTTGCTAGCCATGTGAGCAAGACAATAGAAAATTGAACAGCTATGTAGTCTGATTAAAATACAGAACCATTAGAGTTGAGGCAATGTTTACAGTACTGGTGTTTAGAAAAAGTAATTAACAATGATGTAAGAATACAAACTGTCAAGTTAGACTGATGCTTTAAGAACTATCTAAATGACTTCATTCTACAGCTGCTTTGTTTTGTTTTCTTTTGCTGTGATAAAACACTGACCAAAAGCAACTTAGGGAGGAAAGGGTTTATTTGGGTTATAGATTACAGTTCATCATTGATGGAAGTCAAAGCAAGAACTCAAGAATCAGAGGCAGGAGCAATGGAGAAACTGTGCTTATTGGCTAACTCCTCACAACTTGCTCAGCCTGCTTTTTTTTTTTTTTCCACAACCTAAGATTACCTGCACAGTGGTGGTACTGGCCACAGTGGGCAGGGCCCTCCCACATCAATCATTAACCAAGAAAATGCCCATGGGCCAATCTGTTGGAGAAAAATTTCCCAGGTGACTTTCCCTCTTCACAAGTAACTTTATTTTCTGTCAAGTTGACAAAAACTAACCAGCACAACCATTAACCCCTTGTAACATACTTGAGTGATAATTACAATAAAGAAAAAAAGTACTCACGGATTGACATGTGCTTGTGGAATAGACTTACCTTTTCTGATGCATAGACAGCATCAAACAGTCCCAGAAGGGTGACAGAGATTCCTATAGCTGGGCCATTTACTACTGCAACCAGAGGCTTGGGAAAATCTATAAAAGAGTTTACAAATTCCCTAAAGAAATGAAAATAGAAAATCATTAAACATCCCAAAGTGGCAACACTACCTATGGAAAGGAATGTATAAATCTGATATGACATCACTCTATAGGGCCACCTCTGCTGATTGGCGCAGGATTCCTGTAAATGGCACCTAATGGAATATACTACAGACTAAGACAGTTTACATCTTGGGCACTGAATTCAGGACTGTTGACCATCTGTGACCTGTCACATCACAGTGGGTGACTACATGCATAACTGCATATCAGAGCTCAGGGGGACTGAGAGTCTTGGCAGAACTGGGATAGAAAGGTGAAGCCTCAAACCTCCTTCAATAGCTTTCAAGGCTAATTCCAGTGCACAGCCAGCATCCCCATGCATTATCTATTCACCCTGCTGCCTGGGAACTCAGATTCCCTCTGCCTCTTCCTCACCTTACACTTTCCAGTCAACCTCATGTAGAAGGCAGGGTGGAGATGGGGATCTATGGGGAATCATGATTAAGCGCATCATCACAGACAAGTGGTCATTTTACTGATGTGTTTGGTGGTGAGGAGATGACTCATGGGTTAAAGCATTTGCCACCTAAGTGTGAAGATTGGAGTAGAATTTGAGTTCTCAGAACCTTCATGAATTCCAGGTGGACATGGAGGCATACCTGCAATTGGCTTCAGCATGAGAGCCTAGAACAAGCATGTGAGTGAGCTCTGGGTTTGAGAGATCTAGTTTCAGTGAACAAAATGCAAGAGTACACTGGCTATTTGTAAGTCAACTTGACACAAGCTAGAGCCATTTGGGAAAAAGAGTCTCTCAGTTGAGAAAGTGCTTACAGGGTATTGGGCTATAGGCAAGTCTGTGGTACATTTTCTTAATTACTGATTGATGTAGGGGGCCCAGACCATTGTGGGTGATTCCACCCTTGGGACAACAGTCCTGGGATTTATAAGAAAGCAGGCTGAGAAAGGCAGGAGGGAGCAAACCAATGAGCAATACTCCTCCATGGTCTTTGGATTGGTTCCTGCCTTCAGGTTCCTGCACTTGTTTCCTTTGATGATGGACCATCAGGTGCAAATATAAAAGGAATTTCCTCTCCAAGTGTTTTTGGTCCTAGTATTTTATCAGAACTACAGAAACTAGAACTATGACAAAAAGCAATTAAGAAAATGTCTGACATCAACCTCAGACTCCACATACATATGCATGCACTGTACCCACACATATGCTCACAACAAAGACAAATGAAGTTGGGAAAAAAGAATTACTCTCTGGTATCAAACAAATATCACTCTTACCTCAGTAGCACAGGACCCTTGTTAGCTGCCTCCTCCATTCCACCAGTGACTCTTCTGAAGTTAGTTAGGTCATTCCCACTGCAGTAATAGTCACCAGCTCCTGTGAACAGTCAATCAAAAGAGCCACTATTACTTCATGTTCCAACTCATTCTAGAGCTATGTGCATCTGCTGTGTGCAGGGCTCAGCCAATCACTAGGAGAACATGAGTGAACCTCATTTATACACCAGGGACTGGCAAGACACGGGTGTTAAAGAACCTAAGAAAATGCAGATGGTGTGACTAGAACATGACAGATGGCCACGTGGTATGACTGCGGAGCAGGCTTAGTCTATTGTGTTTAGGGTAGAGCTCACACAAGAAGGGGCAGTTGGACTGAGATCTGAACAACAGGCAAGGCTAGCAGAGATGGAACAGTGCAAATGAGATTCTGTGTCTGTGGTCTCTAGGGTCTACACAACAGCCCAAAAGAGGAGCCCCCAGCGCTGAAGCAGAGAAAGAACAGGGTGCAGTGGGATCTGCTATAGTCCAGATGAGTGGACGGACTTTGTGGGACTGTCTAGTTTACAATAAGAACCATTGTCTCTATATTAAGAGTCACTGAAGTTGTGTGATTATTTAAGTATTGTTTGTCTACAATGAAATGGTTTCTTCTTAATCACCTTTGTTTTGATTCAGGATCTGAAGTAGCCCAGGTTGGCTTCAAACTCCCCATGTAGCTGAGGATGACCCTGACTTGCTGACTTCCTGCCCCTACCTATTGATTGCAGTACTGAAGTCCTGTGTTACAATACCTCTGGGATCAAACCCAGGGATTCCAGCATGATAGGCAAGCACTCCAATTCAGGCTACTTCCCTAGCACCCTAAATAGTTGTGATAACTGTAAACATCAGAGTTTTACTAGGCCAAAAGAAGACACGATGGTTCTTA
Source organism: Dicrostonyx torquatus (assembly GCA_028555095.1). NCBI lineage: Eukaryota > Metazoa > Chordata > Mammalia > Rodentia > Cricetidae > Dicrostonyx > Dicrostonyx torquatus. The sequence continues at coordinate 11,102,216 of JAQHUG010000008.1, forward strand.
TTTATGTGCATAGGATACATTACAAGATAATCCACAAATCCCTGAAACATGGGGATGGTATCAGGCTCTTCAATATGCATTGTGTATTTGCTTTCCTGTTGATCCTCCATACCCTCAGGTTTTACATCTATGGATTCAACCAGCAGAAAATATTTGTGGACTGAAAAAAAAAACGCATGTATACTGAATATTCATGGACTTTTTCCTTTTTGACAGTTCTTTCCTAAGTAATGTAATGAATACTGACATAGCATCTTTCTTATTAGGCATTATGACATCCAGAGGGGATTGAAGATCTTTGGGATGTGTGGCCCTTCTATGCAGATACCACATGATTCTACACAAGGAACATGAGTGTGAACAGTCCTTTTTTGATGAGAGTAGTGGAACTAATTCCCAGAGAGTGCTGAGGGTGACTGTATGTGCATACCTGTGACAAATTTCAACATATATATTAGGCAAGATATTTACAGTAACAAACTTTAGTTATAACTATATATTATATACTGAGTTACTTAAAACATACTGTGTATTTTCTAGAAACTCCTACTTATTTCTACACCAAGGATGAGAACATATAACTCAAATTTTGGGAGGTAAAAGTACTGAAAGAATCATTCAGTTAAGAGCGGCTACTGCACTGATGCCTCAGACTGCTCCAGAAGCTCTTTCTACCCTGCCATCCCAGCTGCTGGGGGCAGTCATATCCAGACTCCACCAGTCAACAGAGCAGAGCTTCCCTCCAGTCCTAGAGGACTTATGTAAATTGAGCTGAGCAATATGCACTCTTCTGTTTCATGAATTTCACTAAGCCATCCTGTAAGGAACATCCATATATCTGCATGTATCAGGAATTTGTCTTTTCATTGTCGAGCAGAATTCTACACACAGTTAAAAGTCAAGATGTTTGTGGATGGATGAGTTGTTTTCTGCTGTGGCTCTTGTGAGTCAGACAGCATGAGCCTTACTATGTTAGGTTGGGACTGATGACTCATCAGGAGTAATTATCAAAGAGGGTAGAGCATGTGCACAATAACATGGCCCATTTATAAATCAATCCACTGGAGCGCTGGGAAAGACCTTCAGTCAGCATCAGTTCTCTCCCTCGAATGAGACTCCCTAAAATAGAAAGCGAATGAGTCCATGAAATGGTCTTACCTGTGAAAACGGTTATGGCTGAGTTGTCTGTGCTGGCGTTTTTAAGTGCAAGCATAATCTCCTGATACATCTATGTGAACAGAAAGATAGGGAAAGGAACAGTAAAAATGAGCTCCGTCGTCCAGTGGACTGAGCCACTGTGTCTGTCTACAAGCTTTCTTTAGACCGAGTGCCAACATAATTTTTTTTAAAGACTTACTCATCTCAGTTTATATGCGTGAGTGTTTTGCCTTGTGTACCTGTGTGCACTGCATCGGACCTGATGGAGGTCTGAAGGGGGTGTCAGATCTGCTGTGACTGAAGGTACAGATGATGGTAAACCACCCTGTGGGTGGCTGAGAAACATAGCAGACATGGTTGCTCTTAAGCACTGAGCCTTCTCTCAAGCCTCAATAATTGTGTAAAGATGACTTAAAAGGAGGCTGCCTGAGAGGATTTCTGCTCCTCTGACAATGGCTGGGTGCACACAATGTACAGTTGCTGTGACAAATGCACCAAATAACTACGTTATCCAACTGTGATCAAGAGAGACATAGTTCTTGAGTTTTGCAGCTGGACAGTTACTGTCTTCATCAGGGATGGGGTGAGGGAGAGGCATGGGTAGAACACAGCTTGCTAGAACTGCTGAGGTTGCTACAGCAGGGGAGAGGAAAGGTGACTGAGAAAAATGTCCCTGAAACAGCATCTTAGCTGTCACTTTGAGGAATTGGAAGTGTCCTAGGCAGTCTGGGAAGCCACAACTAAGGCAGAGGCTGGACTTCTGAGACTCTCTATGCTGGGATACAAAGGCACTGGCCCTGAACATCTCTGAAAATCTTGCCATAGTTTTGATGTGTTTTCAAAATTCGTATAGATTTTATTAAAACTATACCAAATATTTGTATAGACCTTATTAAAGATTCAATGTGGGAAAGAGTTATGAGGAGGGTGGGTATTTCTAATGACACCGGACCAATAGAAGCATACATTTAATATGTGAATATTGATGAGACTGCATTTCTTAAGGCAGGGGACAGAAAATAACTTCTGAGAATTACAGCAGCCAAGGTTACTAGGTAGAGCTAGAGCCAGGAAAGGGATGGATCAATTTAGCTAAAAGAACTCCCAAGTTAGTTCTCACCCTGGTAAAGTGTGTCAGGGTCTTCTGTTTGGAAAGTCCTGAGTCTTGTTACTGTACTACCATGCTAACACAGAGGTAACTCAGAACAAGCAAATACCGAGTTCTCAGAATTAAGTGCCTTAAAAATTTGAAGGTTCATTAGCTGCTTTACAAGATCTTTAAAGCTTCAAATGAGCCTGCTGTCCCACACTGCAGATGGCAGCCTTGACCTCCAAGCATCTGATAAAATACTGTAATCAGGGATAGGGCTCAAGTGATTGACTTTTTATCAGTGTAGTTCTGGGGGAAATTCAAACAAACCCTGTGAAGCAGCTCATTCAACAGGGCTCTTACTGCTCTGCTGAGGATAGAGTCTCTCTCTGCAATTCCCTTCACATGTACACAAGAATGGTCCACAGGTACGAAAAGACTCAGGATTTACGATCGCATTAGAGGTCTCTGTGCATCTCTATCAATGCTCTTTC
>JAQHUG010000008.1:11123660-11143941 GCA_028555095.1 Dicrostonyx torquatus
TTTCTGATTTATGCAAAGCTTAATATTTACTCTGTTCAAATATATTTTAAAAATGGGAATGGTGGCTATATTTTTGTGATGGTTTGCTGAGAATGGTGTACCAGGCTTTTTCTTTCGAGCCACCAATCAGCTCCCAAATCATGATGCAGATTCTTATTATTAGATACGATGCTCCACCCAGCTTAGGCTTCTTTCTGGATAGCTCTCCTAACTTAAATTTCCTGTTTCTCTTTATCTACCTTTTGTCTTGGAGCTTTTTACTTTTGTTTCTTCTGTATCCCTTACTTTCACTTCTTCTCATGTCTGGCTGGCTTGTGGCTGCCTAGCTTCTTGCCCAGGGTATAACCCCCTTCTCTCCTCTCTTCTCTTGTTCTTCCCTCTCTCTCTAACCTAGATTTCTCCTCATACTTATTCTCTCTACCCACCTAGCCTTTCTTTGCCTAGTTATTGGACTTTCCGCTCTTTATTAGACCAATCAGATGCCTTAGGCTGGCAAGGTGAAACAAATGTACCACATCTTTATACAATTAAACACACATCCTTACGTCAGCACACAAATGCAGCATAAATAAATACAACAGTCTTTACATAGTTAAGATAATTTTCCACAACAGAATGGCCTCCACATATCCCTGTATTTGAATACTTGGATCCTTTTAGGTGGAACTGTTTGGGAAGGATGAAGAGTTGTGGCCTCTTGGTGGAGGTATATCACTGTGGTGGAATTTCCAATGTGTTCTCTGCCTTCTGCTTGATGTTTGAGAGGTGAGCTTCAGTTTCTGCTTGAATTCTGCTCCAATTTTGGTTCATGAGGGACCGTGATTGGGTAATGTAAGCTGAAATAATTCTTTCTACCACTAAGTTGTCTTTGGCCATGGTGCTCAGCACAGTAGCAAACTAGAATAATTAACTAATTTCCCCCCACTATTTCAGATGGAATACTTTCCCTTATGTAGTTTTCTGTGAGTTTATTATTGTTATGTGTGAAGACTGCTGGTTGTTATATGTTGATTTTGTATCCTGCAAATGTATTTGTATTGTTTAGTAACAGTCTAAGCGGTTTCTAGTAGAGGATAAAGGATCTTTTAATTATGTATCCATGTCTTTTGGAAATAGGGATAATTTGACTTCTTTCTTCTAAATTCATCATTTGTATTGGAGCACTACACTCCAATAAGAGAATAAGAGAGGTGATAGTGGATATCCTTGTCTCATTCTTGATTGTTTTAGAAAGTGATTTTCATTTGCCCATGTAGGATAATATTTGGGAGAGGTAATTATGCATAGTGTTTATTACTTTGAAGTATGTTCCATCCATTCTTCACTTCTCCAGCACTTCTGCCATGAAAGCATGTTCAACTTTATCAATTTTTTCCTGCATCTGCGCGGAATATCATGTAATTTTTCCTTAAGTTTAATTATAAGCTATATTACATTTATCCATCTATGTATGTCGAACCATCCTATATATCCAAAATGAACTCTACATGATGTAATCTTCAAAATGTTTTCCTCAAGTGTGTTTGCAAGTATTTAGCTAAGAACTTGTACCTCTATGTTCATCAGGGAAATTGCACTGTAATCATCTGCTGCCTGCAGATTTGGATATAGAACTCTCAGCTACTTTTCTAGCATCGTGTCTGCTTGCATTCCACCATGCTTCCTGCCAATGATGACAATGTACTAAACCACTGAACTATAAGCCAGCCCCAATTAAATGTTTTCCTTTATAAGAGTTGCTGTGGTCATGGTGTCTCTTCACAGCAATAGAAACCCTAACTAAGACTAGTGGCACTGAAGATTTTTTTCTTCTCCTTTGCCAGATGGTTGAAAAAGAAAATGTAATCAAAGAATACGTCAAGTTGGTGATCTGAAGACTGATGGTGTGTGGCCAAATTTACTCAGTCACCACGTGTGGAAGGTAAACTGTTACCGTGTGTCAGAGACATGAACTCAGAAATATCAGGCTGTAGACATTTTTCGGAACAGGTCCCCAAATATGCTGTCATAGGGTTCATGCATTCATGTCAAGCAATGTAAAACTTTCTATTGCCAAAAACCTTCATGAACTCTTAAGGCTTGATGTATGAAAATTTTTATTTGTCAGCGCTGTGAGGCCTTCTCATCACAATTGCTGTGTTAGTTAAGGAAAAGGCACAGTGAAGGGTGCCATTAAAATACCAGGAACCGGAACTCATGGCACATCCTTCCTCTGAGAAGTCTAACTGCAGGGTGGTCTTCACAGCTTTGATTTTCTGGATATGAAGCTCATGATAGCATTGATGCATTCCTCTGACAGCCACCTTTCTTTGAGGGTAGTGCACTCTTCAGCATTAACTGCGTGGAGCTTTTCTTTCTCATTTTTTCTGATTAACTGTTTGGAAATTCTCATGGACTGATGAAACAAAACCAGCAATAAATTATTCCAACAGGAACAAGATCAGTCCATTTCTGCCATCCATTGTAATGAACTGGTGCTTTAGACTTTACTAAGACATGTATAATCGGGTTTACTTTTAAGGTACACATAGATGATTCTATCAGTTGTGGGTGAGAGGTCTGCTATTATACATTTCTAAACAGCCCTAAATGGATACAAATCTTCTGGTTCCAGGATCACACACTCAACAGCAAGGATGTAAGAACAATCACCCATGAACTACTACCTATACAAACTGATGTTCTATAAAGTGGGGTCCCCTAAATATACTCAACCTCCTCACCTCCCAATTGAATTCCAAAGCAAAAAAGCAAGGTGTCTACTGGCATCCTCCTGGAGTCATTTCCATGGAGGATGTCCCTTCTGACCTTATAGCACAGAATTAAAATGTCTACCCGGTAAGTTCTCTTTTAAAAAATAATTATTCTTAATATTATAGTAACTTTTAGCAAAATCCAGAGTTGCTTATAGCCAAAGGAAGACATGTCTTGTCTTCTTAGGATGTGTCCTCCTAAGGCACATTTCCCCTTGGGATATGATTTCCACATCCCCACAAGTAAAGGTCAAATACTAACGTTTGGTGGGAGCTTCGCATATGCTTTCAGCCTGGTCCAGACTTCTTTCTCAAAAGTGCTGTCAGGAAAAACTTCAGTGACGAGGCCTTGAGCACAGGCCTCTCTTGCTGTGAGCTTCTTCCCAAAGAGAAGCATCTCAGCTGCCTGCAATGCAAAGCAAGATGCAACCGCAGCTTAATAAAGCAAGGCTTCAGCTGACTTCAGAACAGCCAGCCACTGGGAGATGCAGATGTACTCATGGCTCTGAAGGTTGCCTGTCTTTCACAGGAACAGGAAAGCCAATGACCACACTGGACAAAGGTTTTCAAACAGCTGAGACCATAACTGTTTCTTCCTCTCTAGGTGTTAGACCAGCAGCTGCTTCTGTGAGGCTCTGCATTGGAGAGGCAAGAATGGGAAGCCCAGGACCTAAACCCATAGTTGGTGTACGAGGGCCTTCTGTGTATGTGTAGCTTCTATTGATTAATGACTAAAGAAACTGTCTTGGGCCTGCACAGGGAATGGGGGGGGGAACTAAACTGAATGCTGTGAGAAAGAAGGGCATAGTTAGAAGGAGAAGACATGGAGTAGCCACTAGAGCCAGATACACTGAAACTTTGCTAGTAGGCCACAACCTTGTAGTGAGGCACAGATTAATGGAAATGGGTTATTAAAGATGTAAGAGTTAGACAATAAGAAGCTAGAGCTAATGGGCCAAGCAGTGATTTAGATAATATAGTTTCTGTGTGATTATTTTGGGAGTCTGAGCTGCGGGAGCAAACAAGCAGCCCTCCTTGCAACACCTAGTAGCAATTAAGCTCTGTAAATGATAACAAAAGGGAGCAGGGTAGAACAACAGCATCCACAGGGTCCACCTTTGAGGTACTCAGAATCCATTCCCTTCCTGGTTGTTGTAATGGCTGACTCTGAATTTTTCCCCTGCACAGGTACTCAGATTACTTCCATGTGAATGAAGGGACATGGGGATAGCTTATGTTGCACATCTATAAAAATCAAAGCCAAGCCGGGCGGTGGTGGCGCACGCCTTTAATCCCAGCACTCGGGAGGCAGAGGCAGGCAGATCTTTGTGAGTTCGACACCAGCCTGATCTACATGAGTTAGTTCCAGTGCAGGCTCCAAAAAAAAAAAAAAAAAAAAAGAAAAGAAAAAATCAAAGCCAATGAGCAACTGTTCTATCTATAGTTGCATTTTCTCTTCAAATAACATAAATTCCAAATGTCTAACTTTAAAGAGATAGTTCTGCTCAACTTTTCAAAGTTTAACTGATTAATGACTCAGGCTCTGTGACGACGACACAGTAATGTTAAAGATTGTATACACGTGTACTATCTATGTATGCATGTGGGGCATTCACAGCAAAAAGCCTAACAGTCACCAAATAGGCTCCCTTACCATACTGAGATGGTGACCAATGGCTAAGCCCTTCCCTTTGCCCTTCCTCTCTATTCCTATCTTCATGTCCTTGGAGTTACTCCACAGAGGACCACTAGATTTTCACAACTACAGAGCCAGACCTGAGCATCCAGTGGGCCTCCTTGGATGTGTCAACACACAGCATAATAATTGGTAAAAGGCAGCTCTGACTGGGAGTCACAGTGACTATGACCATGGAGAAGCTAAGAGCTGGGGACTTTTGTAATTCACATGGCTCCAAAGAGAAGATGTCACCATGTCATCTCAAAGGATGTTGCTCATCCACACAGTTAGGTGGCTCTGAACTGATCACATCTGTAAAGACCTCCTAGGCCTGGCCTTCAAGGAATGTCACACAGTTGTGTAGGACAAGGTCTTCTGCTGCCACCAGTGGTCCAGCTCTAGGTCACCTGCTGTCAGACACAGTCCCTGTATTAGGAACTACAGACCAAATATTCTGATCTTTACCATTTTTTTTTCGAGATAGGGTTTTCTCTGTAGCTTTGGAGCTTGTACTGGAACTAGCTCTTGTAGACCAGGCTGGCCTCGAACTCACAGAGATCCACCTGCTTCTGCTGGGATTAAAAACATGCACCACCACCGACCGGCTTTCCTGTTTTTTGTTTTTGTTTTGTTTTTTTGCTGACCCTTCCCTTACATGACATCTCTCCTTAACCTCGGTTTTCCATGTTGTAGAGCAAATAGTCATCCTATAAGCTTTGCCCAAGGGAAAGAAGAACACAGGATTGCTTGGTGACAAAGACTACACATTTTAAGTTTTTCTAAGTTACCTTTGCTGAGCCCATTATCTTCGGAAATGTGTAAGAGGAGCATGCTTCTGGACTCTGGCCGAGGTGGCTAAATGGAGTATGAAATGTTGCCTAGATGGGATTGAGGAAGAACAGACAAGCATTAAGATATATAGAAGTTAGTCTATAATTCAACTCTGACAAAGTTAGGTAATTACTATTTAATCTTAAATTCACAATTTGTATTTTTGTGTTTAAGACACAGTCTTGCTATGTAGCCCATTCTGGCCTAGAACTTAACCAGCTCATGCCTCAGCCTCTTGAGTGCACGGATTACAGGAATGTATGACTGTGTCTAGCTCAGTATTTCTAATTGGTGAGGACATTTTAAAATAAAATTATGTGTTAATACTATGAATATACAATTCACTTCTAGTGTGTTATCAGTGGGGTTTTGCAAATATGTAAATTTTTGTGTGCCACAATTTCAGCTGAGAAAATATTTACTGCACCAAAAGTCCCCTTATGGCCCCCTGTGGGTGAGCCCTTCCTTCTACCATTCCCACGCATCACTAGATGCTCTCTGTTCCTGCTGTTTTGCCCCCCACCCATTTTTGAGAAGGTTACGTGCATTGAATCCTATATACAATAGACCTTTATTTCTTGCTCCTGTCCCTTGGCATAAGGTTTGGGAGTCACTCATGCACTGCACATTGGTGGCCTCTTTCTCATCATTGCTGCTCTTCCCATGGTACGTGGCATCATTTATTGACCTATATGCCAGTTAATGCTTTTACTAATGTTTTCAGTATTGTTGCCATTATCAGTAGGGTCAGTCACAACCATGGACTTACTTGATGTAATATATAAAATTCCCACTTTTCAATAGTACCTCAACGAAGCTGAAAAAAATCTTTTCAGATTTATTTTACTAAAAAAGACGTAGATGTGAATAGAGTAACTGTGCATCAACACCCCATACTGAGACAGGAGAGCCCCACTTTGTCCATGTCCTTATTCAGCTTCCCCAGAAGTCCTTGTGGCCCACACACATCACTACGAACATAGTGCTGCCTCATGTGTTTTTAGTTCACATGTTAGCGGTAGCATCAGAGTCCAGCTCTTCCAGGCCACCTCTAGAGTGCAAGGAAGAAATCCATAAGGAAGCAAAGCTGAGCTTATCCTCTCTATTTGAGGAGTAAACACTCATAAACACGATCTGAGGGTCATGCTCTTTACTGTTCTGTTGGCTCTAATTCTACTTCTGTGGCTTCTAGTTCTCCATTGTTTTAATTCTCTGTTCCAACTCTCCCTTGCTTCTCAGCTCACCTAGCTTAAATATAATTTTTTAAAGGAGGCTTAAAGCAAAAAGAACAAAGTTACAAGAATTACATCTCAGTGGTCATAGCATATTCCTTAGGTAAATGATAAGGAGAAAAGGCATTTACCATGGCACCTCAAGGTTTCAAGGTAACAGGTGTAAGACTGTGACAAGGGGCTGGGGGTGCAGTGCCCGGGTGAGACAAGCTGCAGAGAGGTCTGCACAGAGAGTCGGGTCTTATAAGTCAGACTTGGAAAAAGACAGATTGGCAGGGTCTTTTAGGTTGCTTTGTGTTAATAACTTTGCTTAGACATCTGCAACTCTGTGTATCTGTAAAGTTTTTAACACATGATCCATATACAGAAACATTTAGTGATGTTTGAACTGCTCTGAGGTGAAAATGAGTTAATTGTGTATACTTTGATTAAAATGAACACAGAAGGCTTATGTTTTATTTATAGTCCTGAGGGACAGTGGATCTAGTTATGAAGCATATCCTAGCATATTTTCTATATATGAAAATTACACAGCTTAATGATAAGTCATCTTCCTGACCAACATGAGATGCGATTTTGAGATTATATATAAATATCATATGAAATTACACACTACCATAGCTGCTTTAGCAAATGTGAAATTACAGACAGGAGAAACCCTGCCTGGATGGCATTCTCCTCCATCAGAGAATCATTCCTCCAGTGGGTTGACATCTGAACACTAGTTTTCACCTACTGTATACATTCACGGCACTTGATAATATGGCCTTTATGACTTATGATGTTGAGAAATCGAAGTCTACTTCTGGCAGTGCGTAGTAACATCTTTGGTAAAGTAACTGCTAACATATTTCCCACTAATTTTTGTTTGTTTGTTATTTTTGAGACAGGGCTTTTGTACGTAGCCCTTGCTTTTCTGGAACTTTCTCTGTAGACCAGGTGGGTCTTGAACTCACTGAGAATCAACTGTCTTTGCCTTCTGATTGCTGGGATTAAAGGTGTGTACCACATCATCTGGTATTTCCCATTATTTTAAAAAGTAAATTATTTGCCTTCTTATATTTGAATTGTAAGGATTCTTTACAGACACAGGTTATGAGTAAGTATTATGCAAAGAATTTTTACTAGTTTGTGACTCATTTTTCCTTTTAAATGATAACAATATTTTGGATAAAGGATCCTTATCAAATGTAGCATAGGCTGGTCTCAAACTTAAAGCAGTTCTCTTGCCTCAGCCTCCTAAAAGAGTGCTGAGATTATAGGGATGAGTTGTCATACCCTCCTGGCCTTTGGGAGGTAGGGATGAGGAAGGGTGTGGGAGATCTTATGTAGTCCAGGCTAGCCTTGTTATGTAGCCAAAAATGACTCTGAGTTCTTGATGGCCTAGTCCTTCTTCTTTCTAAGCCCTAGAATTATATCTACCATCATATACAGTTTCTTTTTGCGTTACAAAATCTTTAAGTTCCATTTATTTGTTTATTTACATGTTTATATGCATGGAAACATGCACAGTTATATGGATGAAGACCAGAGGTCAAATTGTTGCAGTTCTTTTTCTCCTTCCATTATGTGCAGTGCAGGGATTGAATTTAGGTTGTGTGGACTAGTTTTATATTAACTTGATCCAAACTAGAGTTACCTGAGGAGATAGAATTGCACTTGAGAAAAAGAAGTCATAAAGTTGGCCTGTAGGCAAGTCTGTGGAGTAATGCCTTGATTGATGATTGATGTGGGAGGGGTAATCCCACAGAGAGTGGTGTCACCTCTTAGCCAATGGTCCTGGGTGGTATAAGAAAGCAGGCTGAGCAAGCCATGAAGAACAGGCTAGTAAGCAGCACTCCTCCATGGTCTCCGCATCAACTCCCGCTGCCTGGTTCTTGCCCTGTTTGAGCTCCTGTCCTGACTTCTTTCAGTGATGGACTGAGATGTGGAACTGTAAGCCTTTCCTCCCCAACTTGCTTTGGCATGGGCTTTTTATCACAGCAGTAGAAAATCTTAAGACACTTGACATAATGAGTATCAAGTACCTTCACTAGCTAAGCTATCTTGCCCAGCCCCTACAGAAGCAGGCTATTTTCAATGTTCTCTTTCATGGTTTAAAGAGTCATTATGTTTCACTTCTCTCATGCTATTTATTTCTCCTCACTGCCAATTTTTGTACTTGATTCTTGATCAATTACTTTACAGATTGACTTTAAAAATATTTTGGAGTGACCAGCTTTTGTTGGATGAGTTGAAATATTGTTTTCTCAATCTTCTATTTGTCTTGATTTTGCCCTAGAGTTCTTCTTTCTGGCTTCAGATTCTAGAGTTACTTTCTATATTGGTGGTTTAGATGACAAGCATGTTCATTTTTTTTCTATACTTAAGAAGAAACTTTTTTGAGACAGGCTTTTCCTCCATAGCCCAGATAGGCTAGCCTTGAACTCATGACAATCTTCCTGCCTCAGCATTTCAAGTGACGGGATTACAGGTATAAGCCAACACACCCATCTATTTATGTATTTTTTCAAAGAATAATAAATAGTTATGAAAGGGAATCATTGATATAAGTAGACAAATATTTAATTTCCAATAGTAAAACATACTAGTTATTTTAATGCATATATGTGAGAATATATGATATATGCAGCATATGCATAAAACATAGAATATTCTCATTAATGTCACTTTTCTTTTCACCCCAGAAACTTTGGTCAAGAAAATGCCCTTCAAGGATGTAATCAGAAAAGCAGCCACGGCTAAGTTGACATAAATAGGGACATATGAGCTTGGCAATGAACAGTTACTACATTGCAATTTCCAGAGATGGAATGGTGGATGCAGTTAAGGGCTGAGGATCTAGAAATGAACTGATTTAAGGCTTTGGGACAGTCCCTTACCCTCCCTGTGATAGTTTTCTCTATCTGTAACTTACTGTGACCTCATAAGGCTGCTGTGTGTATTGCATAGAATGTGTATATGTATTAACAGAGTACCTACGCATTGTGAGCAAGCAAACATTTATTTGAACAAATTTAAAACTCACAGGGAAACAGTGCATTTTTAGCCACTAGTTGTATTTACGATCAGTATCCATCATAGACAATAGCACAGCAATGGGTATTTTAATAGGGTTGAATGTGAGCCTCTTGTTCAATACAGTATTTGTTTATGAAGTCAATAAAAACCCAGTGAATCTCTTCAGTGGTTAACCAAGAAACGTTGGCCCCTCCTAAGGAGAAGGCAACAGAAGAACCTGGGGGCTGCTGGTCTATAATTCTGGGGTAATCACTAAGATAACTGTCATCACATCTGTGTTTACAACAACAAAACTCAGAAACATCCTAAGGTTTCAGAAGCCAGGCATTGGTGAGATTTGCTAAGCTACAGAAACCAAATGCTAGCACTGGTTTACATCTGAGTGATGAAATGAGTGATTTTTCCCTAATTAACAAATTTTGGGATGCATATTTATGGTAGGTATACACACACACATACACACAGTATAGCAATAATCTATTCATTTGTCAAAGTTCTTGGATACATTCCACTAGGATTGACTACAGTCCTCACACTGCAATTTAGAAGCTTTGGCACCATGTATCTGCCACTGTGTATCTTTTGAATGTATGTCCCTAATCCTCCCATCATCCTACAGATTAGTTTTTCTTAAATGGTCCTGGGGATCCAGCACAGAGCCTTTCCCTTGTAGTTTACTAATCAACACATCCATCTCCCGTGTGTGTGTGTGTGTATGTGTGTGTGTGTTTTCAACTAATCTTTTTTGTAGTTTCTACATTTTTAGAAATTTTAAGTTTGGCTACTACAGAAAAATACTATGGTAAGAAACAAAAAAACCAAAAATACAAGTTAGGCATGGCGGCATCCACCTTTAATCCCAGCTTCTAGGAGGCAGAGGCGAGAGTATTTCTGTGAGTTTGAGGCCAGCCTGGTCTACCTACATAGTCAGTTCTAGGCCAGCTAGTGTGACACACAGAGACTCCCCCTTTCTTTCTCTCTCTCTCTCCCATTCACATACACACATGCACAAACGCTTAAACTCACAAACACACATGCTAAATACAGTGGTGAACACAAAGCTGAACTGTGTTGAGGGCTCAAATTTCTCAGGCTTTAGTTTTCTTATCTAAAATGGAAGGAGAGCAGTGAATGGCCAAAGTCCCTTCTCTTTCTAGAAGTATACGTACTAGGCTTTCTGAAATAGGAAAAGAGGATCAAGCAATCCAAGCTGTCAATATCTCCTGAGGACTTTAGAGTAATATGAAAACCGAAAATTGGACAGCTATGTAGTCTGATTAAAATACAGAACCATTAGAGTTGGGACAATGTTTGCAATGCTGGCGTTTAGAAAAAGTAATTAACAATGAAGGACAAACACAAATTGTCAAGTCAGATAAGTCTTTAAGAACTATCTAAATGACTACATTCTACCACTGTCTTGTTTTGTTTTCTACTGCTGTGATAAAACAGTGACCTAAATCCACTTGGGGGGGAAAGGGTTTATTTGGGTTATAGGTTACATCATTGAGGGAAGTCAAGGCAAGAACACAAGAATCAGAGGCAGAAGCCATGGAGAAACCATGCTTATTGGCTGACTCCCCACAGCTTGCTCAGCCTGCTTTTTTTTTCCCCCACAACCTAAGATTACATGCACAGTGGTGGTACTGGCCACAGTGGGCAGGGCCCTCCCACATCAATCATTAACCAAGAAAATGCACCACAAACATGCCCATGGGCCAATCTGTTGGAGAAAAATTTCCTAGTTAAGTTTCCCTCTTTACAAGTAACTCTATTTTGTGTCAAGTTGACAAAAAACCAACCAGCACAACCATTAACCCCTTGTAACATACTTGAGTGATAGTTACAATAAAGAATAAAAGTACTCACGGATTGACATGTGCTTGTGGAAGTAGACTTACCTTGTCTGATGCATAGACAGCATCAAACAGTCCCAGAAGGGTGACAGAGATTCCTACAGCTGGGCCATTTACTACTGCAACCAGAGGCTTGGGAAAGTCTATAAAAGATTTTACAAATTCCCTGAAGAAATAGAAATATAAAATCATTAAATATCCCAAGGTGGCACCACTAACTATAGAAAGGAATGTATAAATCTAATATGATATCACTCTATAGGCCACCTCTGCTGATTGACCCAGGATTCTTATAAACCTAACAGAATATCAGGTCATGACTCCTACAAGCCTAGGCCAGTACACATCTTGGGCACTGAATTCAGGACTGTGGGCCAGCTGTGACCTGTCACATCACAGTGGGTGACCACATGTGTAACTGCATATCACAGCTCAGGGGGACTGAGAGTCTTGGCAGAACTGGGATAGGAAGATGAAACCTCAAACCTCCTTCAATAGCTTTCAAGACTACTTCCAGTACACAGCCAGCATCGCAGGCACTGTCTATTCACCCTGCTTCATGGAAACTCAGACTCCCTCTGCCTCTTCTTCACCTTACACTTTCCAGTCAACCTCATGAGACTGTAGGATGAAGAGGGGGATCTATGAGGAATCATGATTAAGCGCATCATCACAGACAAGTCGTCATTTTACTATTGTGGGGTGGGGCGATGAGGAGATGACTCATTAGTTAAAGCATTTGCTACAAAAGTGTGAAGATTGGAGTAGAGTTTGAATTCCCAGAATCGCCATGAATTCTGGGTGGGTGTGATGGCCTACTTGTAATTGGCCTCAGAATGGGAGCCTAGAACAAGCATGTGAGTGAGCTCTGGGTTTGAGAGATCTAGTTTCAGTGAACAAAATGCAAGAGCACACTGGCTAGTTGTAAGTCAACTTGACACAAGCTAGAGCCATTTGGGAAAAAGAGTCTCTCAGTTGAGAAAGTGCTTACAGGGTATTGGGCTATAGGCTAGTCTGTGTACATTTTCTTAATTAGTGATTGATGTAGGGGGCCCAGACCATTGTGGGTGATTCCACCCTTGGGACAGCAGTTTTGGAATTTATAAGAAAGCAGGCTGAGAAAGGCAGGAGGGAGCAAGCCAATGAGCAATACTCCCCTATGGTCTTTGGATTGGTTCCTGCCTTCAGGTTCCTGCACTTGTTTCCTTTGATGATGGACCATCAGGTGCAAATATAAAAGGAATTTCCTCTCCAAGTATTTTTGGTCCTAGTATTTTATCAGAGCTACAGAAACTGGAACTATGACAAAAAGCAATGAAGAAAATGTCTTACATGAACCTCAGCTCCAAATGTGCACACATGCATGCACTGTACCCACACATATGCTCACCTCAAAGACACATGAAGTTGGGGAGCAAAGAATTAGTCCTCTAGGATTACTCTTACCTCAGTACCACAGCACCCCTTTCAGCTGTCTCCTCCATTCCACCAGTGGCACTAGTGAAGTTAGTTAGGTCATTCCCACTGCAGTAATAGTCACCAGCTCCTGTGAACAGTCAATCAACAGAGCCACGATTACTTCACGTACCGACTCATTCTAGAGCTATGTGCATCTGCTGTGTGCAGGGCTTGGCCAGGCATTAGTAGAACATAAGTGAACCTCATCTACACACTAGGATCCAGCAAGACACGGGTGTTAAAGAACCTAAGTAAACACAGATGGTGTGACTAGAACATGACAGATGGCCACGTGGTATGACTATGGAGCAGGCTTAGTCTATTGTGTTTAGGGTGGAGCTCACACAAGAAGGGGCAGTTGGAATGAGATCTGAAAAACATGGATGGCTAGCATAGACGGAACAGTGCAAATGAGATTCTGTGTCTGTGGTCTCCAGGGTCTACACAAGAGCCCAAAAGAGGAGCCCCCAGCACTGAAGCAGAGAAAGAATAGGGTGTAGGGGGAGCTGCTATAGTCAAGATGAGTGGACGGACTGTGTGGGACTGTCTAGATTACAATAAGAACCGTTGTCTCTATATTAAGAGTCACTCAAGTTGTGTGATTATTTAAGTATTGTTTGTCTACAATGAAAAGGTTTCTTCTTAATCACTTTTGTTTTGACACAGGATCTGAGGTAGCCCAGGTTGGCTTCAAACTCCCCATGTAGCTGAGGATGATCCTGAGCTGCTGACTTCCTGCTCCTACCAATTGATTGCCAGTATTGAAGCCCTGTGTTACAATACCTCTGCTGGGGATCAAACCCAGGGATTCCTACATGGTAGGCAAGCACTCCATTCCAGGCTACTTCCCTAGCACCCTAAATAGTTTTGATAACTATAAATATTGGAGCGATCCAGACCAAAAGAAGACATAATGATTCCCATTTATGTGCATAGGATTTATTACAAGATAATCCACAAATCCCTGAAACATGGCGATGGCATTAGGTTCTCCAATATGCACTGTGTATTTCCTTTCCTGTTGATCCTCCATACCCTCAGGTTTCACATCTATGGATTCAACCAGCAGAAAATATTTGAGGACCAAAAAAAAAAATCTACACTGAATATGAATATTCGTGAACTTTTTTCCTTGCAACCATTCTTTCCTAAACAATGCAATAAAAACTGACATAGCATCTTTCTTGTTAGGTTTATGACATCCAGAGGGGAGTCAAGATCCTTGGGATGTGTGATCCTTCTATGAAAATTCCAGATGATTCTACACAGGGAACATGAATGTTAAAAGTACTATATTGATGAGAGTCGTGGAACTAATTTCCCAGAGGGTGCTGAGGGCGACTGTATGTGCATTTCTGTGATGAGGCTCAACATATAGATTAGGTAAGATATTTACAGTAACAAACTTTAATAATAACAATATACATATAAAGAGTTATTTAAAACATACTCTGAGTATTCTAGAAACTCCTACTTATTTCTACACAGGGTGACAACACATAACTCAAATTTTGGGAGCAAAATCACCGAAAGGGGAATTCAGTTAAGAGCAGCTATTGTATTGATGCTTCAGAATGTTCCAGATGCTCTCTCTATCCTGCCATCCCAGCTGCTGGGGGTAGTCATATCCAGACTCCACCAGTTAATATAGAAGAGCTTCTCTCCAGTCCTAGAGGACTTATGTAAAACAGAGCAATATGCACTCTTGCATTTCATGAATTTCACTAAGCCATTCTCTAAGGAACATCCATATTTCTGCATGTATCAAGAATTTGTCTTTTCATTGTCGAGCAGAATTCTACACACAGTTAAAAGTCAAGATGTTTGTGGACGGATGGTTGTTTTCTGCTGTGGCTCTTGTGAGTCAGACAGCATGAGCCTTACTATGTTAGGTTGGGACTGATGACTCATCAGGAGTAATTATCAAAGAGGGTAGAGCATGTGCACAATAACATGGCCCATTTATAAATCAATCCACTGGAGCGCTGGGAAAGACCTTCAGTCAGCATCAGTTCTCTCCCTCGAATGAGATTCCCTAAAATAGAAAGCGAATGAGTCCATGAAATGGTCTTACCTGTGAAAACGGTTATGGCTGAGTTGTCTGTGCTGGCATTTTTAAGTGCAAGTGTAATCTCCTGATACATCTATGTGAACAGAAAGATAGGGAAAGGAACAGTAAAAATGAGCTCCGTCGTCCAGTGGACTAAGCCACTGTAGCTGTTTGCAAGCTTTCTTTCAACACAGTGTCAAGGTAATTTTTTTTAAAGACTCATCTCAGTTTATATGCGTGAGTGTTTTGCCTTGTGTACGTGTGTGCACTGCATTGGACCTGGTGGAGGTCTGAAGGGGGTGTCAGATCTGCTGTGACTGAAGGTACAGATGATTGCAAAGCACCCTGTGGGTGGCTGAGAAACATAGCAGACATGAGTGCTCTTAAGCACTGAACCATCTCTCAAGCCTCAATAATTGTATTTTGATGACAATGAAAGAGCTGCTCCTCTGACAATGGCTGGGTGCACATAATGTATAGGAGCTATGGCAGATGCACCAAATAACTACTTTACCCAAAGGTGATGAAGAGAGACATAGTTCTTGAGTTTTGCAGCAGACAGGGATGCTCCAGCAGGGATGGGGTGAGGGAGGAGCATGGATTAACACACAGCTTGCTAGAACTGCTGAGGTTGCTACAGCAGGGTAGAGGAAAGGTGGCTGAGAAAACTGTCTCTGAAACAGCATCTCAGCTGTCACTTCAAGAAAGGGAAAGTTTCCTGGGCAGTCTGAGAAGCCCCAAGTAAGGCAGAGCCTAGAGTTCTGAGACTCTCTGTGCTGGGATACAAAGGCAATGACCCTGATCATATCTGAAAATCTTGCCATAGTTTTAATGTGTTTTCAAAATTGGTATAGATTTTATTGAAACTCTTCCAAAAATTGGTATAGACCTTAGTAAAGATTCAATGTGGGAAAGAGTTATGAGGATGGTGGGTATTTCTAATGACACCGGAACAATAGAAGCATATACTTAATATGTGAATATTGATGAGACTGCATTTCTTAAGGCAGGGGACAGAAAATAACTCCTAAGAATTACAGCAGCCACGGTTACTAGGTAGAGCCGGGGCCAGGAAAGAGATGGATCAATTTAGATTCTCCTGCTTACCAGCTATAAGAACTTGCCAGGTTATTTTTCACCCTGCTGAACTAGTTTATTAAATCAGTGTGTCAGGGTCCTCTGTTCAGAAAAGTCCTGAGTTTTGTTTCAATGTGTAGCTGTAATACCTGCTTACGGAAGTAATTTAGACAAGCAAATACAGAGGTCTCAGAATTAAGTGCCTTAAAAACCAGAAGGTTCATGAGCTGCTTTACACGATCCTTAAGGCTTCAAATGAGCCTGCTGTCCCACACTGCAGATGGCAGACTTGACCTCCAAGCATCTAATAAACTCCTGTAATCAGGGATAGGGCTCAAATGAATAACTTGTTATCAGTGTAGTTCTAGGGGAAATTCAAATATACCCAGTGAAACAGCTCATTCAACAGGGCTTTTACTGCTCTGCTGAGGATAGAGTCTCTCTCTGCAATTCCCTTCACATGTACACAAGAATGGTCCACAGGTAGGAAAAGACTCAGGATTTACAATCCCATTAAGGGGTCTCTCTGCATCTCTATCAATGCTCTTTCCTTAAGACTGATTTAACTCATTTGTGCTTTCATTCATAGCAAAGCGTCACCGCCTTCTGGATATGTAGAACCTACCAGAAACTCCCCAGTTCTAAACAATACCCAGCTCTGCTAAGTTAAGCCAAATGCTCTAATCTTCTTCTATAAAAATAGGAATAGTGCTGAAATTGTACAGTTGCATGAAAAAATGAAATAGAGGAAAGAAAAATGAGTCTGTGCCCTGGCAGGAGCATCACCTGGAAAGTTATGGCATTCTTCTTGGAGGGCCGATTGAACATGATCTTCGTGATGCCATCTTCAGAGGTTACCACAATGTCCTTAGACTGCTGGACTTTCTCATCGGCTCCACTTTTGCCCTGGCTAGAGGCTTCAGGTGAGGGACTCAAACTGGACACCAGATCCACATAGTTCTGCCTGGCAGTTTCCTGAAGAGTAGACGACCAAGACATTTAGCCTTTAAAATAAGCAACATGAGAAACACACTATGCTAATAAACACCACTATGTGATAAAGAGCAGAGTCTTTGATTCAATAGAAGTGCATTGCAACATCCAAGGTTGTGGGAGAGGACACCCATATGTGTAATTCCAGCCACTGGGAGGCTGTGGTAGGCAGAGTTTTGAGTTCAAGGCCAATCTAGACAACAGCAGTTAAGAGTCCAAGAATAAGAATATAGAAATGTAAATACCAGAAGTAAGTATATATAAATAAAAAATACAAGTTGTCAGCCTAGGAGAATGAGTGCAGGCTGTCAGCAGCTTTCTTGGCAGCTTAAGGATTAACTATTAACAGTGGTTGCTTTGATTTATACCCACAACTCTATCTGCAAGGCTTAAGAGGTCCTCGCTCCCCTGGCCATTCATGACCAACATTTGATGTGAGATGAGTTAACTTTTCAATGATAGAAGGCATATGACTTTTGACTTTTTGGTTGTGCATTTTCCCATACCCTTCCCTGCCATGAGAAACTGGCAGTATCAGGAGAGGTGCAGAGCCTTGGTAAACACTATCAGGGAACACCAGGGGAAAATATTGGTCTAAATACAAACACTAGTTTAACTGAAAAACTCTGTAAATGGAAATTGCAAAGAAGGGCAACTTGTGTCTACGTTTCACATCAAGAAGGTAAAAATTCCTTTGTTATTGCCTAATGCTTACTGTTATAAAAAAGGGGGTTCAAAAAGTGTCTTTTACCACAGCTTTACAAGCCTGAGCTTTGGCAGTGGCCTCAGCTAGCTGATTAATTTTTGTGCCCCATGTAGATATATTTTTTAATTTTTAAAATTTTTTCCTGGAATGAAGTTTGCTTCTGGTTTACTAGACTTGGGTGGTCTGTTCTGTCCACATCGTTGTGTGAATTCCCCCAACTCCGTGGACCCAACATAGTAGGGGGCAAAATAAGGAATTCCAAAGACTCACTCACAGAGATTTGCTGGGAGCGGGAAAACATCTAGTGATCTCTGGTTAATAACAGGACATAAACATACCTTTGGCAGGGTGCCAAGGGCATTCCATGCTTCCCACTTGGCTTTATTGACTAGGTCAAATGCACCTGGCTTAGGCATAGTACAGGGTCCGTCTGTGGCCTACAAAGAACACAGGGGTGATTAATCTGGAATAGAAAGTTTTTGAGAAAGAGGTCTTAGAAGCTAAGAATTCATCAGTTTTGTATCCCAGATCAAATACAAGTGAAAACACTGAGCCAATTTTCAAGACACAACATTTGAAAGTCCACACTGTCTTCTAAAGTCCTCTCTATGGGGGTAGAACCAGGAATTTAATGGTGAACTCCTGCTAACTGCTCAAAGGACTGTACTTGGTGCAGGTAGGGATGAGGCCTTCAGTTCCTGGTCCCAGGGAAGCTTAGCTGAATGGCACTCCAGGAAATACAAAGAACATTACTTTTGTGTGAGGGCAGGTAAGGTGGGTAGCCTGAAATGAATTAAACACCCCACTCAGTTACTTTTCAGAAGAGGTTTTCAAACGATTTAAAATGTTTAAATTTTGCTCTAGAGTCAGTTCATGGAGGACAGAAGAGGCTTGGAGATCACAGGCAGTGGAGGATAACTCATCCAAAGTCATCCACTGTAGTCGGTCATCTGGGAGGTAGCAGCGAACCGAGTCCACAAAGGGCTGCTAGGAATTCTCTCTGTCAATGGGAAGCTAAGGATCTGTTGGAGACTATAGGTGGTGGCTTCTATTCGTTCCTAGTCCGTGCACTTGTCCATCCCAACTGCTGACCAGTCAGTCCTAACTCCAGACAGACTGCAAAGCTTAGGTTTGCACGGTTTCTAAGAAAACCTCAGTTCACATACAAAAAAAAAAGACTCACAGTACCCTTGCAAGCTGTGGTATTCATGATTAAAGTTCCTCACAGAGAAAGGATAGAGACTTAACTAACTGAGGGCAAAGACTCATAGAATAGAGTTCAGAGGTGAAGTCAATGTGACAGTTCTATTGTCTTCTCTCCAAGAGTTATGAAGGGGAAATACCCCAGACTGGTGGATATATGAAAAGACTGGTGGACTACTGCCAATGAAGAAGTTCTCTGCAGTTTCCGTGACCACCATGTACCTTAAATCAAGAGCAAGACTCTCTAGGCAAATAAAGATGCTTGTGCCAAGCATGACCATTCACGGGGTTAGAAAATACCCCCAACAACTGAGGGCAAAATCTTTTTGGACAAGTAAAATTCTTGAATGTACCCTTCTATTTTCTGAGTTAGGGTTGCTGTGATAAAATATGTCCTGACCAAAAGCAACTTGGGGAGGGCATTGTCTATTCAGCTCCCAACACTCAAGTCTTACTCCATAGGTCACAGAAGTCTGGGCAGTAAATGAAGACAGGCACTGAAGCAGAAGCCATGGTCAATGCTGTTTACTGGCTTCGTTAGTCTGCTCTCTTAGGCATTCCACATCAATCATTAATCAAAATAATGTCCGACAGACCTGCCTACAAGCCAGTCTTATGGAGGCTCTTTCCCAATTGAGAGTCATTCTTCCCAGATGACTGACGTTTATGCCAAGCTAACGAAGAAAAACCACCAGGACACCCACACAGAGACACTCATGCTAATTACCTAGTAAATATGATAAAAATAATAAATGATAACACAGGACCAGGCTTGCAGACATAGGAGTGAAATCTTTCCATTATAACCTTTAGTTCCTCAATGACTATAAAAATTGTCAAACATTCACAAATACATGAGTTATAATATCCAATTAACAGTTATTAAATTTTACCTTATATGCTTCAACTATTTTCTTTTTTTGTTCATTTTAATTGGTTTCAAACATCCCAAACACCACAATATTCCATCCTTAAATACTTACTTTTCATTTCACCGGAACACCAACATTTATTATATAAACATGGCACCATTAGCAATATCCAGGACACCACTAAATAATAGTAAAACTCAGTCAATATTCAAATTTCCTCAACTGTCCCCGAACCACCATTTCAGTGAGTTACTCTAATCAGGAAGGGCTCCAAAGTAGGGCCCCAAACATGTAAATGTGAATGTTCTTTCTTTCAAATCCCTTCATTCTAGAGAGAAGCAGAGGTGCAACTCTGTGTTTTGAAAGTATACCAAGACCCGACCTAAGAAGCAAACCTAAACAAAGCCTGCATCAAACACCACAAAGGGTGACAGCCATGCAGCCCAACCATGCAAAGCTGCCTGTTGGAAGCATATCAACTTCAGGAATCATTTGCTCCAAATGTGGATAAATCACATCTGACCTCAGCCTATTACCTGCTTATACAGCGC
>JAQHUG010000008.1:11157680-11201866 GCA_028555095.1 Dicrostonyx torquatus
TATTCACTCTGTTCAAATACATTTTAAAAATGAGAATGGTGGCTATATTTTTGTGATGGTTTGCTGAGAATGGTGTACCAGGCTTTTTCTTTCGAGCCACCAATCAGCTCCCAAATCATGATGCAGATTCTTATTATTAGATACGATGCTCCACCCAGCTTAGGCTTCTTTCTGGATAGCTCTCCTAACTTAAATTTCCTGTTTTCTTTATCTACCTTTTGCCTTTGGGCTTTTTACTCTTGTTTCTTCTGCATCCCTTACTTTCACTGCTTCTCATGTCAAGCTGGCTTGTGGCTGCCTGGCTTCTGACCCAGGGTATATCCTTCCTTCTCTCCTCTCTTCTCTCGTTCTTCCCTCTCTCTCTAACCTAGATTTCTCCTCATACTTATTCTCTCTACCCACTAGCCCTGCTTAGCTCTTTATTAGACCAATCAGATGTCTTAGGCTGGCAAGGTCAAACAAGTGCAACACATCTTCACATAATTAAACACATACCCTTAGATCATTAAACAAACCCAGCATCAACAAATACAACACATCTTTACATAGTTAAAATAACATTCCACAACAGAACGGCTTCCACATACTCCTGTATTTGAATACTTGGACCCTAGTTGGTGAAATTATTTGGGAAGGATGAAGAGGTGTGGCCTTGTTGAATGAGGTATATCACTGGTGGTGGAGTTTCCAACAGATTGGTACAGTTCCCAATGTGTTTTCTGCCTTCTGCTTGATGTTTGAGAGGTGAGCTTCAGTTTCTGCTTGAATTCTGCTCTGTTTTCACTTCATGATGGACCGTGATTGGGCAATGCAAACTGAAATAATTCTTTCCACCTCTAATTTGCCTTTGGCCATTGTGCTCAGCACAATAGTAGAAAAGCAAACTAGTATAGTTATTTAATATCTCCCACTATTTCAGATGGAATATATTCTCTAATATAGTTTTCTATGAGTTCATTATTGTTATGTTTGAAGACTGCTGGTTGTTATATGTTGATTTTGTATCCTGCAAATGTTCTTGTATTGTTTATAAGTCTAAGCTGTTTCTAGTAGAGGATAAAAAATCTTTTAATTATGTATCCCTGTCTTTTGAATATAGGGATAATTTGACTTCTTTCTTTCCTAATTTCATCTCTTGTATTGGAGCACTACACTGAATAAGAGAGGTAATAGTGGATATCCTTGTCTCATTCTTGATTGTTTGAGAAAGTGATTTTCATTTCCCCATGAAAGACAATATTTGGGACAAGTTATTGTACATGGTGTTTATTACTCTGAAGTATGTTCCATCCATTCTTCACTTCTCCAGCACTTTTGTCATGATAACATGTTGAGCTTTATCAAGTAGATTTTCTGCATCTGTCCATAAGATCACGTGATTTTTTCCTTAAGTTTATTGATATGCCATATATCATTTATCAATCTATGTATGTCAAACCATCCAGTATATTCAAGATGAACTCTATATGATGTAATCTTCATAATGTTTTCCTCAATTGTGTTTGCAAGTATTTATCTAAGAACTTGTGTCTCTATGTTCATCAGGGTAATTGCCCTGTAATCATTTTTATCTGTTTTTGTCATCCTCTGGTTTCCATATGAGAATAATTATGGTTTCACCGAATAATTTTGGTTCTTTCCCCTTCAATTTGGCTGAATCATTTGAGGAGTGTTGGTGTTAGATCTTCCTTAAGCTTTAGTAGACTCCAGATATGAGTCCTTGAAGACCTGGACTTTTCTTTGTGGGAGTACTTCTAATTACAGCTTTAATCTCATTGCTGGTAATGGTTCCTCTATTGGAGTTCTTTATAATCTCTGGCTTAGTTTTGGTTAAGTTATATGCATTTAGAAATCCATCTATTTCTTCCTGGTTTCCCAGGTTTTGGAATCTGTTTTCAGAGTATTTCCTAGTAATGATATAGATTTTACTGGAGATTTCAATCTATCTATCTATCTATCTATCTATCTATCTATCTATCTATCTATCTATCTCTCCTTCTTTCCTTTCCTTTTCTTTGCAACATTATCCCCTTCATGTATAATTTTCAAAATCATGGGTCTTTTCTCTCTTTTTATTAGTTTGTCAAAGGGATTGTCATTCTTGTTAATTATTCTGAGTTCTGTTCTGAGAACATTTTCTCTCTCAATTTTATTTAGCAGTTCATTTATAGTGAATATATTAATGGTTGTGACAGCCTGCGGAGATCTCATGAAGAGATAGACACCTCTTAGTAGGAGGCTGCTTGTTTGTTCCCAGCTGCCCAGACTAGAAATTACCATACAGAAACTGTATTAATTACAACACTACTTGGCCTCTTAACTTATGCATATTTCTAGCTTACTCTTATCTCTTAAATTAACCCATTTCTATTATTTTATATTTTAGCATGAGTATTGTGGCCTTCTGGCAAGGTTCCAGCTGGTGACTTGTGTCTTTCTCCTATGGCAGTTCCATGGCATCTCCTGACTCTGCCTTCTTTCTCCAAGAATTGAGTTTAGTTTTCTCCACCTAGCTCTACTCTGCCCTATCACAAGCCAAGGCAGATTCTTTATTCATTAACCAATAAAAGCAAAAAATATACAGAAGGACTTCCCCTTTTCTGTTTAAATAAAAAGGAAGGTTTTTAATTTAACATCATAAAATTACATATAATAAAACAGTTATCAAGCAAGAATTACACTTACAATATTTATATCTACTTTATCTTTTATCATAACTAAGGAAAACTATAATTATAACTATCTATCTTCAGCTCCATCAAAGACTCCAGAAGGATATAATATTACCTAATTTAACAGGAAATACTTTGTAAAACTCTAGAATTGACAGAGACATCTTGATGCCTGGACAGTCACACAAAGTTCTTTTGTACCTTTGGGGCATCTACCTTCAGCCTATAGGCCCATACTATCCAGAATACTTTTCCACGAAGCAAGAAATTTCAAAGACAACTTCACCTATATTGTCACCTTTTCCTGTATCCTGCAGAATGTCTAGCAAACTCTTTTATGAAGTAGGAACCCTGAAGGGTCATCCATGTCACCTTTAGGAAAGTTCAGCTGTCATTTCTCTGTAGGTCCTTCATGTCCAGTCAAACAGTTCAGGCAAGAGCAGTTCCTTGCCCAAATGGCTAACCAACTCCATGAGGAGCCTCTTCGATGCCCATCTTCCTCTTAAAGTAGATGCCAGGAACAGATGTGTCTCATTGTCATGAATAGTCTTAAGTTCTTAAAACATTTTAAATGTCATATTCTGTAGGTCTTTGAAAGGTTTGAAGATTATCTAACTAAAATATATTTCTACATATCTAGAAAACCTAACTGACTACAAGCTTGACTAGTATAATTGACTCTCTATTAACCTATATTTCTTAATTATACATTACATTTTTAAATGAGCTGCACACACAATACCTTAATCAAGAGCAGAAATACACATATAACAAAATTGATCTTAAATTTGTATCAATAGGCCAAGATCCATACCAATCAAACTATTCCTCTCTATACTATAACCCCCTTTAAATATAAACAAACATTTATAAACAATCATTTAGGGAATTTGGTGTAGTTCTCTCCAAACTACTTCCTGCTTTTTGTTGGGTGAAGTATTTTTGGAGGGTGTTCATGGTGACCTTTCAGGGAGTCTTGGTCCATCAAAGCCCATTTGTCTGGAAGGAATCCATAGGTTCTCATCTTCTGTGGAAACCAAAGCAAAATATCTTTTCCAAAGCAACATATGCTTAGACCCAAATTCTGAAATTCCTTTAAAATATATATGTGGATTTACAGTGAAATGTCTCTCTGTACTTAGCTCATTCATAGTCAAAAAATACAAAGAAAACACAATAGTATACATAATCCAGACTCTCTGTGTATATTTCATCTTTAAGTGGCTTAATTTTCTTACTAATTTAAGATATAAGAATAAGTTAATAAGAAGTCTAATAGGTCCACCAGTTTATGATTAATGTAGACCTCTGTATGTTTCTTTGGGACTGAACAGCTGTGGGAATGGGCTGGACAGAAACCTCTGTCAACAAGTGGTGCCAATATGGACAACTAAATCCACTTAAAACCTGAGAGAGTTTGGGAGGGGATTCTAGCTACAAAAGGAACATAGTTAAACACAGTTTCTTGGTAGCAGCATTTTCTTGGGTGGGCTCTATTTGCTAGAGACAAGTGTGTCTCATTTAAGAGAGACTTTCTGACCCAGTTTTGGTTGTTGCGGCCCTTTTAAGAGCCTTTTCCACAAAGCACTTAAATGGTGTTTATAAATAGCTGACAGCATGTTTCTTGGTGGTGGCAGGGACCTTGAAACTCCACAGAGTTGTGGCAATAAATGTGGTTCCTGCCAATACCTCCACCATGAAGCTAGACTCTCAGAAAACTAAGGAATGGGGTGGATTCAGCATTAAAGTCACAGCTTTAATCCTAGCCATATCACTTATCAAATTAAAAACTAACTTGGTCAGCAAAAGAGAGATACACTAAAAATAGACCCAGATAAAAAAAACCCTCTAAATGTTTTACAGTGTGTTAAAAATATATTTAGGCTTGGGATAGAAAAGAAAAACGATAAAATCCTTTAAGAAAAAAGAAAGAAAAGTTGGGTGTGGTGACACACACCTTTTATCCCAGCACTTGGGAGGCAGAGACAGGCAGATCTCTGTAAGTTCAAGAACATCCTGGTCTACAGAGTGAGTTCCAGGAGAGCCAAAGATACATAGAGAAACACTGTCTCAAAAAAAAATGAAAGATGAAAAATAAAAATAAAAGAAATAGAGTTTAAAATAAAGCCATGTAAAGATGAAAACACACAGAGAATCTGAATACTGTATGTTATTGTTTTGTCTTTGAATTGTTTGATGGCTGAGGCAGGAACAACTGCTAAAAGACAGTTGTTTATAAATGCTGCTGAATTAATCCAACCTAAGTATTTTGAAAATGCCTTGTCTTCAAAATTTAAGTCAAAAGGTACTTTACTTTGGAGAAAAGGTTTTGCTTTTGTTTCCATAGGAAATGAGAGGCTGTGGATTCCTTCTGGATTAAGAAAAATCAGGTTTGATCGAGGAAGACCCCTCTGAGAAATCATCTGCAATAGGAGCAGATGACCCAAATAATATAACATTTCAGAGGACCTCTGATTTCTGTTGGAATTTCCTTTGAGTTCTACATCCAGAACAGTTTCAAGATTGCTAGCTGAGATGATCAAGCCTCACAGAATTTCCCAGTCAGGACTTGACCATAATCTTAAATTTTCTTTAGTTCCCTATAAGATTATCAGTGTCCCCAATCAGCAGGAAGTAGCCTGGAATACTATGCCCACATTCCCCCAAAAATGGACTATGGATATTTTCCTTTGTTTAGAATGTTGGTTACAAGTTGTTATGGATAATGGTCAGGAGAAAAGCTAAACAAAGGATAGTAGATTAAGAGTACTTGTTTTTATTTTTTGAAAGGGGGATAGTGATGTGGAAAATGGTCTTGTACCCTGTAAAGATTAGTCAGTTGTAGTTTAGCTACTCAGGAAGTATAGGCAGGGCAACCAAGCATGAGGTATAGGCGAAGCATGCAGAATAAGAGCATTCTGGGAAGAGGAAAGACTCAGTCTGCAGTTGTAACCCAGATGAAAAGGAAGTGGGATGAGAATGCCTCACTGATAAAGGTACCAAGCCATGTGGCAACACTGGCAAAAATTATGGGTTAATGTAAGATATAAGAGTGAGTGTTTCTTTGGGACTGAATGGCTGCAGGACTACGACAGAGAAACCTCTGTCAAAAGGCCTCTGCCCAGTATTTTTATGATTTTATTGTCAGAGAAAGAACTCAGAGAGGAGACAGTGTAAGAAAATTGGAGAGAGCTTTTATTGCAAAGCTAAAATACTCAAGGGTGAGTGTGGGTGTTCTCAGCACAAATCTCTTGCTTTAGGCAACTCATCTATGAGCAAATTTTAATGGAATATTGATAAGTTCAAATAGAGTGGAGGGACAGACAATTCTGAAATTGGGGAGATTGTGTTTCCTAATGTTGGTGTAGAATTTATCCCCCCTTTCTGACAGAGACATCAGGTGCATGATGGGAATAGCCAACAATATTGACAAGTAATTACAATGCCATCCTGTCAGACTGAAGATGTCTAGCCTGCCCTCAGCACCCTCACAGTGGTTTCTGTTTGCTTCCCTTCATCTCCACACCACATATACCAGACCAGATGCTATTCTATTATGTGCAGAACTTGGAGTCGACCTGTCTTTACTGTCAGCACTTGAAAGACTCTTTTGCATTTCTGGCAAGAGTTTAGATGACTCCTCCATGCACTCTACTTCTAATTTTGAGTTGTTACTGCCTGGATATAAACATCTTTTTGCTGCAATTTTTTCTAAGACTATTTTTCTTCTTCTAAGATCTCTCTGTTCCATCCAGAATCTACGTTACCCAGGCTGGTTGGTATCTTGCCATCCTCCTGCCTCAGCCTCCCAAGTGCTGAGGTTACATATATATATTGGAAAGTCCCTCTTCTGACTGTCCAACTTGTAGTTGTCCACTCCCATGCCTGCATTGCTGTGCTAGGAAAAGGGAGAGAAGCAGACTGCCACTTCCTTTGGGCTACAGCTCAGCATGGTTCCACTTCTTGAGAGAGTCCACTGAACTTGCCCTTTGCCCATCCTGCTGTTTCTCAGCCTTTCTGTCCAGTCCATACCAATCCCATGCTTCTACAGCTTGGTTTACATTGCAACACATCTCTGTGTGCCCCTGGCCACCCTCCCTGGGAGTTCAACAATAACTTCTGTCTTACCTAGAGACCTCGGGGCCTCATGCATGTGTGTCAGCCCTTTGTCCTACTTCTTCAGGGCCTTCTTTGTACTCTGAGGCTCCTTTAATCCTTTGTGTCCTGTGGCCATTCTGTAGGCTACACACATACGTTCTGGGTAAGGTGTGATATGTTACTTGAATGTTGATCTAAGTTTTCTTAGTCACTGTTCTATTGCTGTGAAGAGACACCATGACCGAGGCAGCTCTTTTAAAAGAAAGCATTTAACTGGGGGCTGGCTTATGGTTTTAGAGGTTCAGTAGGTTATGGCAGTGGGTATGTGATATGAGAACTACATCTTGATCTGTTCAGGTGGGGAGAGGGAGGGAGAGAGAGACTCAGCATGGTGAGCCCTTTGAAACCTTTTGAGCCAACCCCTTGAGACACTTCCTCCAACATGGCCACATTTCCCAATCCTTTAATCCTTTCAAATTGCGCCATTTGCTAGTGACTAAGCATTCAAAGATGTGAGCCCATAGGGCCATTCTTATCTAAACCTCCACATTAGTAATTAAATTAATAATAAAATAACCAATGTCTGCCAATGGCCATCAAGGGGAAATGGGACAACTAGGCAAACTGCAGCCAACAACACTGATACAGATATAGCTTGTGATTTATTGCTATTAAAAAAATCTCACATTGTGAAAGACACAATTGGCACTGTTTATGGCATAAGCATAATCCTGACAAGGACTCAAGACACAATATCATTCATTGTTATATGTCATATAATCACTTGTCTGTACTTGGGAACAATGAAAAGGGTGAGGGGTTAAGTGACAGATGATGAAACTCCACTTAGCTGTTATTACTGGGAGAAGTAACTCCCCTGTCCCTGCTCTACATATTTCTGTTAATATGCAGCCATTATATTTCAACATTAGATATCTAGACAATAGTCTCTATTGTGAACTACTTTCCTTGGGGATCAAGATATATTTAGTAAGATAATCTTGGTGCCTTATTTCACATGGAGTGGGGTAATTGCTCCTGGGACAAATGTCATAGGAATAATGACAGATTTTTCAGAAATGGGAGAGAAGAGGTCTATCCAGCCAAACCTTCTGTTACTGAGAACAAAACTAAAGATTTCACTTTAGGAAGTCAAAAAAGTGCCACCGAAGGTCACATTGAGTCACACGGTAACTCTGCAAGCTCCTTTCTCTGCATACCAGCTGATCTTTGGGGTAAATCTCTCCTGCTCTATCCTCTGGAGGCCACTAAGATCTACATAGTCAGTCCCTTGAGACAACATCATTTGAGGGATTCTCAAAGTTGAGAAGAATGTGGCTATCTTCAGGTGTATTTTTGGTAAAAGGTAGAGTAACTCTCTCCTGAATGGAGGTGGTGATGTCTCTCCTGAACCTTGAAGTAATAAAATTTATGATATAAAGAATTTACTAATAAGCTTCTTTAGGAAATATTATGTTACACAAAGTGGAATTTAGCTATAACTCTGCCTCCAATGTGACTGGCAATTATTAGCCAGGCTTATCAGAGACTGTAAGAAAGAAAATTCTGTTTCATAGTTGGAGTTTGGGGTTGCTGATAAAGTTTCTGCTTATGTTTATTAACCAAGATTGAGTTCCAATTAGGCCTCATTACCACAACAAAGGACACAACTGTCAGCCATTAGGCCTCTTTCCATAGCAAAGAAAGTGCCTGGAAGGAGCAGTTCAAGGGCTGCTAAATCCCCTGCACTTTTATCAGGAGACATGTAATTCTGCCAGATGAGCAAGAAGAACCTGGGTACCTACTATGGGGGAGAAACATCACTGTTGGGGCTGGAGAGATGTTCAGTGGTTAAGAGCACTGACTGTTCTTCTAGAGGTCCTGAGTTCAATTCCCAGCAACCATATGGTGGCTCGCAACCATCTGTAGTGAGATCTTGCACCTGTGTGGCCATACATGGAGGCAGAATGTTGGATATATAATAAATAAATAAATCTTAAAAAAAAAAGAACATCCCTGGTGAACTGAAGAATTAATTCTAATTCTGGCAGTCTTTGCTTTGTAAATCATCTGCCCACATGGCTGGATTTGCAGTCTCCCTGTCTTTGTTTAAATTGTTCAAAGTGTAATCTGGGGCTAGGGTCTAAAAGAGATTTAAGGATGACAGTGTATGTGGATATTGTAATGATTTCAGCCACATAAGGCTGATACTTCCAGGTTCTAGGGGTCATGCATGTGCAGACAAGCAGAAGTGCCTAATGGCTCTCTGGGGATGTTAAAGGGCCCCGTGTGATCCACATATGACTCAGCTAAGCCCTTGCACACATGCATGGATTACGTTATCCGTGCATGACTCAGCTAAGCCCTTGTGTGCATGCATGAGCCCCATCATCTGCATCTGATTCCCCCTATGTGCATACGCTAGGCAGCTTTTAAAAGCTGGATGTGCCATCTTTCTCCCTCTCTCTCTCTCTCTCTCTCTCTCTCTCTCTCTCTCTCTCTCTCTGCACACTGACTTCCCAGGCCTGTGCATGCCCCCTCTAATAAACTCCTAAGTGGGTTTGTTGTGTGTTCTGTTTCCTTCTCACTCGTGCCAGGTAATTTCAGATATGTTAGTGAAATCATTTGTTTGAGCCTGGCTCTTCTTTAGGCACTAGCCACAGTTGGTGTCACACCTTTTTAGTAGAGTTTTTCCTGTACCAATCTCCCAGTATGCAGACGGATTTCACACTGGGAAGGTGTATCATTTTTATAACAGGGGCAGCCCAAGACACTGGAGTTACAGCAGAAAGAACAGGTTCAAGTGAGGTCTAGAAAACGTCAGCTTTGCTGGAAAGGAAGATTTTTCAAAGGACTGGTCACTGGCCACAGGTGAGCTGTAGAAATCCAGAACTATCTCAGTGAAGTGGGATATGGTCATGAAAACAACAGGTAATGGACCTAAAGTAGACATTTAGGTAATAATCGAGCTCCTACTGTGTGTGATGTCCTAGGTAGTTCTCCGAGAAGATTAGAAGGTAGACCTTGATGTAATAAACTCTCTAGTAAATGTGAAGTTGCTGTGGTGGTAAAGTCCCTGGAGAAAGCAGGGAGTAGGGAGGGGAACAGAGAAAGGAGAAGCTGAGACAGCTTCTCTAGTCCAAGGCTGCCTGGTATGAACTGTGACTCAGATGGGAAGGACTTCTCCCCAGGGATGCTCATTGTGTGGGGTGAGGGATGGGTTATTGCAATCGCTGTGTTTATAAACAGTGGCATCTTAGGTCTAGAAGGGACTTAGGTTGTCTTCTACTCTATTATTCATTTTCTCCCACCAGAAACATCTCTACACCACCCCCTGATGGCCATTGGTGCAGTCATTTCCAAGTACAGTAAGTAAGTAAAGACCAACTAGACTGTTTCCATCTCATAGTTCCCTATCTGTGGATCCAATCAACCATAAATCAAAATATTTGCAAAATACCAATAGAACCTGGATTAAACATGTATGTGGAGGCTGGCCCCCAACAAATGGCGCCGTAACATGTGGCTGACTGTTGAACCACGACAAACACAAAAGACGTACAGAGGAGAACGTGAGGAACCGGCGAGAAAAATTGCACCTCAGGTGGATAGGTAAGTAATGATCACTTAGAAATAAGTAGTAGAATTTAAAAATAAGAGAGAAGAGGGAAAGAAAAAATTGGGAGTAAAACTTGTAAATAATAGACACAGTTATGGTACAAGGAAGACGCCATCAAATGGCTATACAGTTGATTGGGGATATATTAAAGGATAGAGGAGAAAGAGTACAACAACATCAGATACAAGAATTTTTAGAATTTATAGAGGAGCTATGCCCTCAGTTTTCCGAGCGCAGGACTTTAGATGCTGCAGCATGGAAAGAAGTTGGGATAAGGATTCAACTGTCTGCACAGTTGTTCGAATGTATTTTGATAGTTAGAGGAATTGAAATGAAACAGAAACAAAGGCAGAGATTTCTAGAGTTTGTAAATATAATATCTCTGCCCCCACACTGGTGACTTATCCACTGCCAATTTCTGGCTGCTCCGGGACTTGGAGAGGCGAAAGTAAAGCATCACCTTCGCTCCTGCAAGTGGCGATGCTGGGGTCACCGAGCTGCATCCTCTTTTGCTGATGACTGGGTGGAAAGAATGAAGGGAATATAGCATTTGACTGAGCAATGACTTAGGTTACCACACACACACTGTGGTCAGCTGAGTCTGACCCACACTGAGCAGTAGAACTGGAAAAGGCAGGAGACAAAGTTGAAAGGGCTATCTATACCTCCCACAGTCAGTGCCCAGAGTTGGTCAATGGAAATACCTAGAGGGTAATTGACCAATGAACCAATCTTTTTGGATAAATCTATGGCTTTAACAGAGGAGAGGATTTAGGAATTATTCTAATTTTATGATTACAAGATTTTTAAAAAAGGAGGCAAGGATAGTAAAAATTATTATGGCTATATCCATCTAAGCTTATAAATGTGGCAGTCTCAAAGCCACTACGATGGCGGACACCTGAAAACCTGAACTAAATTTGCCAGCCTGTCACACTCTATAGCAGGACCACTGAACATGACTTGTGACGTGCCAAGGCAGAAACAAGAAATGAGAGACTGACCACTTGGTCCAAAGTAACCAGGCAGGAGGGAGCATGGCTTGTGCCCCGCCTCATGGCCCAGCTTCAAGTCCAGATCCCAGAATCCAAGCCTGAAATCCAAGTTGCAAAAAGAGTAGCCTCAGAGAACTGCAGCTCCAGACAAGGACAGGGGTCTGTGAAAATGTAAATAAGTCAGGTAAGCCTGTCAGCTAGGCAGGCTTGCAGTTGGAATTAAAAAGAAATCAGGGAAATGGAGATTAATTCAGGACATAAGAAAAATTAATGCAACCATGCAGCCAATGAGAGCATTACAACCAGGGCTGCCTTCTCCTACCAAAAGGCACCCATAAAATCATGTTAGACTTAAAAGACTGTTTTTATACCACAAGATTGCCAAAGATTTGCTTTCAGTATACCCTCAGTTAATTTCAGAGAGCCAATGAAAAGATATCAATGGAGTGTCTTATCACAGGGTATGGCAAACAGTACCACCTTGTGCCAGAAGTTTATAGCTCAGGCTATGCAAAATGTCAGAGATCAGTTTCCACAGGTTTATATTATACATTATATGGATGATATCCTGCTTGCCCATAGAGATGAAGGAATTTTACTTGAGACATATGGGCTACTACAGTAGAGCCTTAGCCATGCAGAATTAGTTATTGTTCCAGAGAAAGTGCAGAGGCACCCACCTTTCCAGTATTTAGGTCATATGTTATACCCCAAAGAAATTAAGCCTCAAACATTAGAAATTAGGAAGGATGATTTAAAGCCTCTATATGACTTTAAAAATTGTTGGGTGACATCCAATGGTTGAGACCTTATTTAAGATATCCTAGGGGAGACCTCGAGCCTTTAAGTGAAATCCTTAAAGGGGACAGTGATCTAAATTCCAATAGACAGCTTTCAGAGGCTGCCAGACAGGTGCTCTCCCAGGTAGAACATGCTATACAAAGATAGCAGGTACGGTATATAAATTATGACAAACCTTGGCAAGCATGTCTATTACCTACTAAACTTACTCCTACAGCAGTTTTATGGCAAAATGGGCCACTCTTATGGATGCACCTCCCCATATTGCCAGCTAAGGAATTAAACCCTTATTTTGAAGCGGTAGCTTGCTTAGCACAGAAGAGCAGGATAGAATCTAGGAGATATTTTGGCAAGGAACCAGCTATGATCCATGTTCCTTATACTAAGCAACAAATTAAATGGTTGTTCCAAAAATAGTTGTTCTATCACAGGTTGAACTGACTCAGCAGTCACATGCTTTGCACCATCAAAATAGTCCAAGTTTACAAAAACAATTTAAATAATGTGAGATGTGACCACAATATTTACCTGTACCTCATTTGGGTGTAAATCCCCAAGGACTACTTCCTAATCACGTATGGCAAATGGATGTTACTCATGCCTCAGAGTTTGGAAAATTGAGGCATATGTATGTGACAGTTGATACATATTCAGGATTCTTGATGGCCACTGCACAAACTGGGGAAGCTGCCAAACATGTAATAAGCCATTGCTTAAAATACTTCTCATGAGCCGGGTGGTGGTGGCACACACCTTTAATCCCAGTACTCGGGAGGCAGAGACAGGAGAATCTCTGTGAGTTAGAGGCCAGCCTGGTCTACAAGAGCTAGTTCTAGGACAGGCTCCAAAGCTACAGAGAAACCCTGTCTCAAAAAACCAAAAAAAAAATACTTTTCATGTATGGGAACCCCAAAAATAATAAAGATAGATAATGGATCTGGATATGTTAATAAAGCATTTCAGCAATTTTGTGCCCAATGGAATATCGAACATAAGACTGGTATTCCTTATAACCCTCAAGGGCAAGGAATTGTGGAGCGTGCTCATAGCAATTTTAAAACACAACTTCAAAAGATGAAAACAGGAGAATTACATCCTCTAATGCCACATAATGCCTTAAATCATGTACTGTTTACGCTAAACTTCTTGAATATGATGTCAGTGAGTGATTAGTGGCAGACAGATTATGGAATAATAGCACAAAAGCAACCTTTGCTAAAGCAAGGTGAAGAGACCCTTGCACTGGAAGATGGAAAGCACCCGGCCCTGTATTAATTTGGGGTCAAGAATATGTCTGTGTTTTTTCACAGGATGAGGATCAAGCAATGGCTTCCAGAATGCCTGGTTCAATGAATCCATCAGAAGAGCACCAGACCTGATGACATCGTAGCTGCTAACACCTCCATGGAGGAGTCAGAATGAAAGTCCATGGTCCTGCTTTCCTGACCCCAGAGAGAGGAATGCCTGGGGACTTGCTGCCATCATTCTACACAGCAGATGCCATTCTGCACTGTAGGATGCTGGGCTGCTTCCAGACACTCAGGATCCACATAGCTACTGAGACCCTGCTACAACAGCTATTATAATTACAACTTGCTACATTCTGAATCCAGACTAGAAACATAGAACTCAGATTGCCCACGAGGTATTCAGTCTGCTGTTGAAATGTTAAAAGAGCCTGAGAACTGAGATCTCAATTTTCCCCTCAGGGAGAAAAAGGACTGAACGTCCTCTTCAGATAAGAGGAGGGCAACCTAAGGGTTTTTCCAGCTGCTCAGAGACTGGGACAGATGCTTACAAACAGTATTGTATTTAGACTCTTACCCATTACAAAAATCTTTTTTGTCTTTTGGTTAAAATGGATTTGAGAGAATTAAGGTTTGTTAAATGGTGTCATGGTATTGACCTGTTGATGCTTTAGTTCACTATAAGATGTTAATGGTTAGAAAATGAGCAGAACTTGTTTAAGAAAAGTTTGGCACAAGTAATGTTCACTATAAGATTTTAATGGTTACAAAATGTTGGAATTTGTCTAAGAAAAGTTTGACACTACCAATGAATTCTTGAATTTTATATGTTTGATATGACAAATTTAGAGTTTGGTACAGCTGAATACTCTAGACCAATTCACAAGAGGGCATTCCCAAACCTGGTGATCCTCTATTCCTTTAATAAGGAGATATATTAGTCATTGAAGTATGCGTGGCACAAAGTATTATATGCTTGTTTACCATCAGCTAATTGCTAATGAACTCTCTTGACAGAAACCTGGCTCGAAGACACAGAGCCCAGTACTTTCTCCCTCAACATTTTGTTTTTAGAGGTCAGCAGTCAAGGATGGGATTTGATCATTTTTCCCCCAGGCTCCTAAGACAGGGACTTGCATAAATTAAATTGCCTGTTCCAAAGACGGGTAAGACTGAGAAATGACAAGTGTTCATCCTAATGCAGGCGTAATCATCTGTCTTGTTGCAGAAGCACAGGCTTTATCAAAATTAATAAAAAGTGAGGAATTGTGGAGGCCCAAAGAGGTCAAAGGTCAGAGAGTTTTGGGACTTGTTTTTAGTTCGAGATTATTGTGCTTCTAACTCAAGCAAAGGTCCCACCTAGTTGTAAATCAGAGTTCTGCTCTCTCAAGGCTACTATAAACAGGTGTGACTTGTTGCCAGACCTCCTGCTCCTGAAATAGGGAAGTAGTTGTTTCCTATCTAAAACAAAAGTCTAAGGAGCCAACTAGGTTCTTATTCCCTTTATGGAAATAACTTGGGATTCCACCCAGGAAGTGGTTTTACCTACAGAATGTTTGGTCCAAGGCAAGAGTCAAGGGCGTGAGCGATGAATGTACCCCACGACTTTCAATTTGTATGTTAATGCAGTCCTTTTGTTCTACTCCTACCTTTTGAAATCAGGGGTATATTAAGCTATTGGAAATTAAACATGGACAAATTTTCAGTACTCACTGAAATTCCCTCCCGATACTATCTTATGGTTTCTGTGTTTTATTATTTTTGTTCATGTCATTGTACTCTTTACTATATTTCTAATTCCCATGCCTCCACTCTGGAAGAAAGGTAATCTTGTTGATGCTGGCCCCTGACACATGTATATAATTTTTGATTCATTCATCCCTAACCAATAGAACATACCAAGTATTTGCATGGCACTTACAATTTTTCTAGGTATTATAGCCAATGCATGGACTATTTAAGGTGTACGGGATGATATGGGTAGGCTCTGTGAAAATACCCTTTTCTTCATTGATCCCACATTAAGGAATAAAAACAAATCTTCCTCTTGGAATAGTTTAGAGCAAGACTGAGGCCAAATTTGAATTCTTTACTTCTTTATGTATTTTCCTTCTATAAGTTGTTTGTGATCTGAAGCCTGTTCTGTCTGGTGTATATGTGCAATGTCTGTCTGTCTCTATTGTCTGTCTGTTCCTGTTGTCTCTGACAAAGACTTGGCTCTGTATTTACTGTATAGGAAACACCGTGTGGGAAAAGAATGAGGGAATTTACCCCCCTCCATCAAAATCTTAAACAGATTTTGCAAGGGAAAGCTGACCCAAAACAGCTCTCAAAACCTCATCCTATATCCACATATTTCTTCCAATATTCACAGGATATTTGTGCCTTTATTGATGTATTTATTTTTGTTGTTGCTTTTTTTTTTTTTGGTTTTTTTCAAGACAGGGTTTCTCCTGTAGCTTTGCAGCCTGTCCTAGAACTAGCTCTTGTAGACCAGGCTGGTCTCTAACTCACAAAGATCTGCCTGCCTCTACCTCCCCAGTGCTGGGATTATAGGCGTGTGCCACCACCGCCTGGCTCTGTTGTTTTTTAAGACTGCTTTCAACCTGCTGACTACTTTCATCAAATAATTTCCCCAACACACACACACACACACACACACACAGCACACACATGCACACACACTTCTAGGTCAGAATCACTGAAGAGTACTTAGATTAAAATTAAAGCTATGCACTTAGTTTAGGTTATAAAAACTGTTTACATGGGAAGTCCAAAGGTATTGGTAAAGTTGGTTACATTGGTTTCTTAAAGGCAGGATAAATTTAACTAGGCTGATTACACAACATTGAGTATGTTGTTTTAAACAATCTCAAGGCTTGGCTAAAGTTCTGTTTCTGAAAGCAAGAGACATTTTTCAGAAAAAGCTACTTAGGTCCCTACAAGGGATTTGGTCAGCACGTTCTGACTGGAGCTAACCTCCCTGAGGAATCTCAATGGACAGCTCTGTATTCTTGAGGCACAGGTTAGAAAATTAGGGGCATAGATTTTTGGTAGTCCGAATAAACAGAACTGAATCCTAATTAATATCTGAGGGACAGAGGCCACACAGGAACCCACCTGCCACCAAACCACTCTTCAGTAACACCAAGGAAAGGGAATGGAGCAACTGCACTTGAGTCTGACAACCTCTTTGCTGCCTGTTCCCACAGCAATTCCTGTCCACATAATCAGTTGGCCGTGGGCTGTAAAGTCAGTTCCACCATTCGGGGTACTTACTTTTAGCCTGCTGTATTGCTTCGATGCGTCTGAAGCCAAGACGAAAATCCCCTCCGCTGTCCACAAGCAAAACACAACTGAGATGGAGTTGTCTCCCCTCCCACAACCTTTCCAAAGCCAGTGGTCAAAAGTCACGAAGCCCTTCTGCTGCCATCTGGTGATGTCACATAGCATCTACATGGTGTTAGGGGGAAAGTTTTAACCACCTTAGGGAACAAAGCCTGCAATTCTCTACTAATACTTCAGTTTTACTAGAATTAAAAATCATTAATTTCCTAGAAATTTAAAAGATCTGCTTATAATGAGTTTGTCTTTACTTTCAAACCCCTAAAAGCTGTTTAACAGGAGGTAGAGCAAGAATGGTGGGAAGTTTATGGGGGATATGGTT
The DNA here is from genome assembly GCA_028555095.1 of Dicrostonyx torquatus. Lineage (NCBI taxonomy): Eukaryota > Metazoa > Chordata > Mammalia > Rodentia > Cricetidae > Dicrostonyx > Dicrostonyx torquatus. Next base: position 11,174,780 of record JAQHUG010000008.1, read on the forward strand.
GGGTGGAAAGGACAGACCGGGATAAATAATGCTAAGAATATTTGAAAAAATCATGTGCAAGCCTATTATTTGATAATATATATATACATACATACATATATATGCCATATATTTAAAAGTTTAATTGGAGTTACCCTACCCAGAGGGTAATGTTTCTCTCAGGAGTCATAGATTTCCAAACTAGGTGTGGGACCCCATCTATGGAACTGACCAAGGAAGGGGATGTCTCAGGTACCCTCACAACATTTCAGGTTTCTGCTGGGGGCTGTGCTTTCTTAATCTCTGAGTCCATTGTATCAATACCAGCCTGCAGCACAAGGTGCTTAGTAAATTCTTATGAATACGTTGGAGACCGGGGCTGACACACTGAATGGTCTCTTTTAGGGGTGCCACAGATGGTTTGAGTTTGATTCGACATTTTGTTGAGGTGTCTCCCAGCCATTTCTCCAAATTAAATGCAGCTTTGTTTGAAGCTTGTCTCTTGTCGATTGGTTGGCCCAGGAAATAGAAAATGTTCCCAGAGAGCCACACACCATCAAGTTGTTACTGTATGCCTGCTTCCTTCCACCTTTCCTTCAGCACTACAGATGGCAGGTTCCAGAAACTGTGATGAAAATGTCTGGGCAAAATTGCTAGAAAGAACATGAATGCATTGGTCAGTGTTCTCTAGAAAAATAGAACCAACTGAAGGAGAAGGTGAGAGAGAGAGAGAGAGAGAGAGAGAGAGAGAGAGAGAGAGAGAGAGAGAGAGAGAGAATTTAAAATTTTTATACAACATTTTTGTTTATATTTTCCCCTCCCCTAACTCCTCCCAAATTCTCCCCACCTTGCTATTGACAATTTCATGTTCTTTCTCTTTCTTTAAAACATAAGCAGAAAAAAAAACAACTAAAACTTGAAAATCAAAACAGACAAACTAAAATAATTTAATACAACAAAAAATAGCAAAACAAAACAAAAAAGTGTACACAAAAGCCAGGGAGTCCATTTTGTGCTGGCCAACTGCTCCTGGGTATAGAGTGTGCCCTGGAATATGATTGATATACTCAGTGACAGGCCACTGGACAAAACGGATTTTCTCTTACCCAACAGTTATCAATTGAAAGAGCTTCTTGGTTAGGAGTGGGACTTTGTATGTCCACGTCCCCCTTCCTAGTGTTGGTATTGTGTCTGGTTTGTTCCTGTGCAGGTTTTGGCTTGCTGTCACAGTCTCTGTTCCTTCATATGTTCGAATGTCCTGCTGTGCCTGGAAGATGCACTTCTTGGAGTCATCCATCACCTCAGGCTCTTACAATCCAACGACTGGATAGTATGGATCAGTCAAGTTGACATATGAAGCTAACCACTCTGGTAAGGTACCAGGGAAGCACCTAGCATCTCTGTTTTCACAGCTGTCATCAGAATGTGTTCTTCCAGTCAGACAGGAGCAAGTTGTCCACACTCCAAGACTGTGCTCTGCTCCTGCAGCTAGGCAACTGCAAGAACCCTTGATTTCACAGCCCACATCTTTGGTTGATTATCACTACTTGCAAACTCTTCTCCATTAGTTTATGCTTAGCAATGTGGCATATACACACATTTCTACAGATATGTACATGTTTAAAAAGAAATAAACGTGTTTCCTTATAGAAATAAATCGAATGGAATTATAGAGGAAATGAAAAATAATTCCATTTCTTCCCAGGTTAAAGATATTTGTAGAGTTGAAAATGTTCAGTTTGGGGATCCCAAGAAAATGACCCCAGGAGTATACTACTAATAAAAATCCATCTCTGTTTTCTGCCTGATGCTAACTTTGAATCAGATAGCAAAAGAGGAAGTTTGTTTAAGCAACCACACTACCCTTGCATTTACAAAACAGCCCATTATCTCCCTGTACTGTACGCCTTGTTCATTTGTCTTTACTGATCAGCGACTGACTGTTTGATGAAGGAGATTGTCATTAAACTCTTATAACGAATAAGAGATGGTGCTGTCATCTTTGCTGTTGTTTATATTTGACTGTGTAGGATTCAGAGTACTTGACAGGTCCCACATTGAACTCATCTTTTACCCTGATTCCATCTTTTTTCAAGATATAAGTCTTTTGATGACCTTGGGCAGCCTCTTTCCTCCTATTTCCCATAGTGGACTGTAGTTTCTAGAAGAGACTGCATCTATGCTGAAGGTCCTACAGACTAGCTGGCCAGGAATTCATAATTAAGGGAAGACAGAAACTTGTACATGTGGCCAAACCTCTTCGTTTATCTTTAGTCCCCTTAATGGTTATTCACTACTAACCAATGTATCTGACCTAACATCTCTGTGATGTCAAGTCAAACTTTGGGAATACGCTGTAAATTTGACAGACCACTGGCTGCCACCAAACACAAGTTAAAATGCCACAAGGAGGCACCTGAAACCTACAGAAGAAATCCCTGCTCCTCTGTCATAACCCCACCTACTTGATGTCCCCACCAGTAATAAGGTACATGCATTGATTTGTGTCTTTCTTTCCTTCTATGACAATAAATGTTTAAGTGACTTCTTCCTTAGTGGAGCAAACCTTTCAGGGGACTCGAATCAGTGTTCTCATGCTACAGCTTCATCTTGGCTCAGGATCAACCATTGCTTATTTTCTTTTAAGGAAGAACTATGATTTTCATTTATACTATGCTTAGCCATCAAATCCTAGGGTTCCGCCTTCAGTCATTCTTGCCATTTGCCAGCCCCTCATCACCCATGCCAGGAGTCCCACCGTAGCTCTTTACTAGGTCTGTCTACCTCCCAGGCAACTCTGCTTCTGCTGGGCAGTCTTTGAGAGATGAACATCAACCACTCAGTGATCCCTTAGACTGCTTGGATACAGTACACATGGTGGTGTGGCCCAGAAGATGCCTTGTGCCTGGTCCTTGTCTACTCCTCTAAAACAATTTATACCCATTCCCACTGGTCCTTTGCTGCAGTCTTACCATTTACCATTACCATCTCCATAAATACACAGAGCTTTCCTCCTTGCTTACAGGGTTGCCAGCCATTGGTTTTTTTTGTTTGTTTGGTTTTGTTGTTAGTTTTTGTTTTTTTTTTTTTTGTCTACAATCCATAGCTCTTCCTCCTTATTTTTCAGAGCATGTGGTCTCCCCACCACTGTGTGAAATTACCTGGCATGTGTGAGAAAGAAACACAGAACATGCAACAAACCTGCTTAGGAGTTTATTAGAGGGGCCGTGTACAGACTTGGGGAAATCAGTGTGCAGAGAGAGAGAGAGAGGGAGAAGGCACTTGTAGTTTTTAAAAGCTGCCTAGTGCATGCACACAGGGAGTTGACATGACTATGTCCTACACAGATGATGGGGCTCACACATGCGTGCAAGGGCTTAGCTGAGTCATACATTGATGATGCAACCACACAAGTACGTGGGTCATGAGGGGCCCTTTAACATCCCCAGGGTCATTAGGCACTTCTGCCTGAGGGCCTGTCTGTACCTGCGTGGCCCTAGAACCAGGAAGTGTCATCCTGATTGTGGCTGAAATGGTAACACTGTGTGCTGAGGCTGTGGGTATGCCAGCTGTCCTTGACTGGTCAAGGAGAAAGAGTGTGACTCTGCCTGGACTACTGGGTTCCCATCTTAGATTTGCCAACATGAAAGTGTCATGGGAAGGACAACCTATGCCAGGAACTCTGGGCTCCAGTTGCCTTGTCAGCGAGTCCTTGATGGCTGGGTTCCATGATCTGCCATACTTCCTGCTTGCCTGAGTCAGCCTTCATTGTATTCTTTTTCATCTGTTCCATTTTGTTTGAGTTGATTAGAAGCAGTCACTACCATTTGAATACAGTTGCCTCCCCTCAAACTCATGTTGACATCTGATCCTCCATACAGTGTTGTGAAGATACGGTGGGAACTTAGGAGGTGTTCGTCGTGACGGGGATCGGGCTTTCTACATGAATTAATGTCATTTTTCTCAAGGTATTGGCTATCTTGGGAGTTTTACTCCCTCTTCCAACCTCTACTCACTATTCACCCATTATTCTGACATATGACTTCTTCCACTATATTATTCATATTTTCCATCACAAGGGCCTCACCAGAAACTGAGCATCTGCTGGCACCATGATTTTGAATGTCTAGACCCATGATCCATTGGTTCTGCAAGACAGCAACAGAAATTGGAGTCAGACTTGAATTTAAAATATAAAAACCCCAATTAACTCATCTCTTGCCCTTTATAATGAAGCTCCTTGAAGATTGTCAACTCCTTATCTTGAGTGAGAACCACTCTCCTTTGTTTCCAAGGGCAGGGATGACATAGTTGAGTGTGTACTTCCTTTCTTTACTTGAGTCATAAGCTTCTCTGCAGCCCAAGCATGTCAACAGCCTGAGACTGAATGTCTGGCAGTGTCTCTGTCCCATGACTGTCATTTGATAGACACTGCTACATCCATTCACTAAAAATAAGCGGAAGGCTCAGGAAGCACTTTATGTAGAAATCAGAGAAATAGATGTTTTTCAGAATCAAATAAAACATTTTCAATGAAAATCTTGCAATCTATAAAAGTTCTCTACATTAAACATTAAATAGAGTGAATTTTCCCCTTTTAATGGCTCAGAATATAGCTGGTTGCCCTGAGCTGACAAGCAATGCTTCCCTTGGGACTCCTCAAGAGGCCCCTGGAGCTGCCTTATGGTTGCTGGAGTGTGGCCTTTTCCCGTTCGCTGCTGTCCCAGCATTTATTATGCATGTTTCTTTGGCACATTATTAAAGAAACACCTTTTGAGCACTTGCTGAGATTAGCGTGCATGCCACAATTACATTCTGAAGGACACATATCTGGGGACTGGGGGTGGATCAATGAGAAATGATTCAAGGGTGATGCTCAGGAGCTCATCTGTAGGGCTCCTGATCTACAGGGGATCAGAGGCTTTTGTTTTCCGTTCACCCTTACAGAAAAATGGACATTTTCCAGGTGAAGAGGAAGGGTGTATATATGAGTAGTGTGTTGTGTGTGTAGGGTATATATGTGTTTGTGTGATGTGTGTGTAAATAAAGTGTGTGGTATATATGTATATGTGGTGTGTGTGCAAGTTATGTGTGTAGTATGTATATGTGTTTAGTATGTGTGTGAGTTGTGTGTGCAGTGTGTGTGTAGTATGTATGAGTGTGTGGAAGTATATGTAGTATGTGTGTAGTGTGTATGTGTGTGGTATATGCGGTGTGTGTATGTGTATGTGGCGTGTGGAGGGGTTATAAATGTGTAATGTGTGTGTAGTCTATGTGCACAAATCTATTGGGTGTCCTACTCCATCATTCTTGGCCACAACCCCTTGAAAATGGGTCTTTTAACCTTAGAGCAGTATTTTGACTAGTTAGCTAGCAAGGAAGCAAGCCAAATGATCCTCTTGTCCATGCCTTCCACACAGCAGTGGTTATAGGCTTATGTGTATGGCTAAACCTAGCCCTTTAAAAACCAAAACCAAAACAAACAAAAAACAAAAACAAAACAAAAACGCAAGCTCCTCACAGTGCTGAGAATCCAAACTCAGTTTTTCAAGCTTACATAGAAAGAGCCCTTACCCAATGAACCCCAATGAAGAATTTTCTGAACCTGCCTTTGGCATTTGTATATAGGACTGACCTGTGTTTGGAACTGATGCTTATATCTTTCTTCCTTCCTTCCTAGCATGGCTGTTCCTCTGCTCCAGTTCTGCAGGTTGGGCATTGCTGGGCTCCCAGAACATAACAAATGAGGGTGATATGGCCACATGTAACTGCTCAAGTGGGCACACTAGCACAGTAAGTCTCTAGAGACAGTCTCCAGAGGGCTCTAAATTGCCAATGATGTCCCTTTGTGGAGGTCGGAACAGTAGGATGTGAGACTCCATGTCTCTTGCCTTGTGGCAGAAACTCCATCCCAGGGATGGAGAGGGTTAGAGTCTCCTTCAGGGAGGTCCAAGGAGAGATGAAGGGACCTGGAGGTAAGGACATTCTTATTCTTGCTGTCACTGAGACTCAAGCACATCCTTGTTCTTCTCATGGCTTGTTGCACATGGATTATTCTGTTTCCTGTTTTATAATGAAGTACCAGAGGCTGTATGACTTATAAAAGGAGAGGTTCATTTACTTTACCATTTTGGAAGTAGTGGCAATTATTCCAGAGAGGGCTTTCCTGGCTGTTTAACAGAGTGATGGATGACATCATGGTAGGGAGCACATGGGAAGAAGAGATCATGTAATAGGACAGGGGACAAGAGATGTGGTGTAGGAGTTTCTTATGTTCATGTGTTGCTTTCATTGGTTAATGAATAAAGAAACTGCTTTGGGCCTGATAGTACAGAGCTTAGGTAGGTGGAGAAAACAGAACTGAATGCTGGGAGGAAGAAGGGCAGAGTCAGAGAAGCCATGGATCCTCTACCTGAGACAGACACTGGTTAGAATCTCCTATAAGCCACAGCCACGTGGCAATACACGGATTAATGGAGATGGGTTAAACTAATATGTAAGAGTTAGCCAATAAGAAGTTAGAGCTAATGGCCAAGCAGTGTTTTAATTAATACAGTTTCTGTGTGATTATTTTGGGTGTAAGCTAGCCAGGCGGCCGGGACAAACAAGTGACATCTCCTTGCAACAGAGATGGGTCCTACGAAAACTATAATGACCCTAAGATCAAAATGCTCAGTGAGCCAATATCCTCCCACTATGTCCCAGCTCTCAGATCCCCACATTGAGTATCTTCTAATACATCCTGAATGAGTCAATGAGTAATTTATAATGAAAACTAACTCCCCAAGAAGGAGCCCAAGCTATTTTCCGTGGGGTTTCCATCATATATATCAAAATATATGTGGTGAAAACCACAGCACCCAATCTCTGCCTATGCATTTGCCATGAGTTCACAAACACTGGAAGGTATACATTCTTGCTCATCGCTCTTCCTCATGGGGGAGGATTACGGTCAGGACTAATTGCTATTGTCACTCTAACATGCTTGATGTTAATATAGATTTACAAGTTTGAAATATCAGACTGTACTGAAAATAAGAGGATTAGCAGTGGCAGCAGTAAGTCAAGATGTCAGATACCCTGCAGCCATTCGAAGGAGGCTGGCAATCATTGTGCATAGACACCCGTGCCTCTTATACCCTGTGCTGGCTACCACCAGGCTGCACTCTGACTTCTCTTATTTTTTTCTTGGACTTTATTACCTCTAATATAAGGCTGCGCCTTGCCTGGGATCCCCACATCTCCCTCACCCAGATGAGAACTGTTTACTTCAGCTACTTCTCTGCAGGCCAGCCCTGCCGGTGCTTTCCTGGTACACGGCCACTCTCTGGAGTCTGTTCTGTCTTGTTAGTCCAGGCTGGAAACCTGAATGTGGCTCTGAGCTGCGAAGAGCTGCATGCTAAGCAGCTGCATATGACACAGCCAGATTCTCGCTGATTTTAAAGGGACTTCTTCCTGACCTTTGGAATAGCAGACCCAGTGCGATCTGGCAATGGAACGTTAATGGAATCCACAAAATGCAAAAAGCAAAAATAGCTCAAAGGAGAAACATCTAAGCCTGCCAACTCAGTGTGGAGCGTATGACTCTGCGGGATGACGGGATCTGGGGCTGCTGGGGACAAGTCCTGATGTAAAAGTCATGAGATCCCGTGGTCTTGGAAAATTTAGTCTAACATCAGTTTCTGTTCTGATATCCCCCAGGCATTTCTGTGAACATCCAACCCAGCACTAGAGCTCAGCCGGGTCCCAGCACTGGTAATGCACAGCGAAGACATTGCCCTCACTTCTCTGTGGCAGGAATGAAGGTCAACACCCACGTTGACTCTGTTTGTTCTTGAACTTTGCTCCCCTACTCCAATTCGCTCAGGGCCACTAAAAGGACTGGGAAAACAGCTGGCTCTTGACACCTGCATTTCAAAGTGCTGATTTTGGCGTGCTCTCGGGGTTACATTTGCCCAGATGAATTGTTACCATGGATGCTTTTGATTCTTGTTTAGCACTTAGGAGAAACGCAAACTGATTTCTTACTGCTTTGAAGGGTCCTCATGGAAAGTGCCTTAATCTGACAAGATGAGGTTTGGCAGTTTGGTTGGGCCAGCGGCATCCTTTCTCATTTCCTGATTTAAAGGACATATTCATTTCTTTCTGACTCTAGGTCTTTCATTAGTCCACATTTGTCCTACAAAACTTTTGAAGGAGAGATCAGAGACAAACATTTTTGATGACAGCTTTCAAACAGAGCCAATTCTCCTTTGAGAGAAAGGAGCCCTGGGAAGATATGGAACTGGAATATGGAGGGAAGGGAGCAGCTAAAGGGAATGGGAAGAAGATGAAGTAAATCAAAGCTTGGTGCTGAGACATGGAAATTCCGTTTCACGTTCCAGGAGAAAGACCAAGAAAACATATTCCTCAGGTCTCTGCAGAAGCTTGAGGAGGGTGGTTCAGGTCATATACTACATCCTTGATAGGGCCATGTATCACATCCTTGCTGAGGTTCTGCAGTCTGGATCAGAAGATGCATTGGTCTCCATGCAGGTCAGGCCACAGAAAGCCAGCTCATTTTGTAGTAGTCAAATTATAATCCATGGCTGAGTGACAAAGTTCCCCGTGGCTTCTTGAGAACAGGGCAGTGTTCCAAGAAAGCCTTGAGAAGAAAGGCAAAGGATACTTTTCAAAATAAATCATGAAGAACCTGATTATCTCTTATCATAATAAGATTATGATTGAGGGGAGACAGGTTAGAGCAACCAGGGTTGAGCTATCTCACCTTTGGGAGCTTTTAGAGACCCAACAGTTCTGGGAAGCTGCCCTATATCCAGTCCATAATCCAATACCTCTGCAAGTTTATTTGTCAAGAGCATCAGGTTGCTGTATGGATCCCTCAGACACCAAGAAATGAACTTTGTGCCCCACCTCTAGCCACCTTGGAGAGCAGGAGTCTTGACCTCCAGTCCAGAGGCTAGTGGACCTCTATGAACAACACCAGAGTGGTGAGGGACACCACAGCTTCAAATAGGTCAAGAGGGTAGTGATGGAGACCTGGGATCCTCAAATTTCTACACATTTGCTAACACGATTCACTTGATCTACTGTGATCTCCAGGGCAAAGTCTCTGTTTATTATCCCAATAATTTCCTCCACCTCAATCCTATGAGGAGTCCTCGGTCTTTGCTTGTTGACCTCAGTCAATCATTTCAAAGTCAACAAATATATTAGCAAAAATATATTGACAAATATTTTAGCAAATCGGCTTTGCCCACGGGTCTTTTAGAAAATTTGGTCATTTGACCATTAGTTTCTAATGGATCAATATTTGGAGGCATATATAAGAGCCTTTCAGAGCCTGTTTCATAACGTGGTCACCACAGATAGACAAAGGAGTTTGAAAAGGCAGCTGAGGCCCTCTCAACCTCTAGGTGACTTGAGTTTGGTATTCCATGCTGCAGCTAGGCAGAAACTTCCCACGGCTGATGTGTTTTTTAGTCCTCCACAGCTGGCAGGCAAGGCTGGCTGGGAACAGAAGCTAGTGTCACAATCAACATATGTTGGGAAGAGGCAGTCTTGGTATGCTTGCATGCAGCGAGGGTAGCTTTGAACTGCCACTAGGAGTGGGAGGCATCAGACTGAGAGCTGTGTTTATGTTTGTGGTGGAGGTGGGTGAGTCATCTGTGTCTTTGTTCATAGCCAAATAATTTTGGCCTTTGCTTGGGGTGACTATCATTATGTGAACCAGTCTGGTGCCCGAATCTCATCCAAGAAGAAAGTCTTCTCTGGTTCAATGGACACTCTCTGGTGGCCCACCCTTTAGTGGGCCTTGGCATTAATGGTTTGGAGTCTGTCATTTATAGGATTTCTACACACATGGCCACAGCTGCTTTCTCCCTTTGAATACCAGTTCTGTTCTGTCTGCCCGAGTTTTTGTTGTAATCATTTTGTTTGTGTGCTTTCTGCTCCAGAATACTGTTCTTCCCCATCCACTCAATGAGGCTTGGAGACATTGAGTGTAAAAGTTCCTCGGTGTGGCTGGCTTTCTAGGGACAAGATTCAGCAGATGGTTTACACATCATCACCTGCCCCCAGCCAGGGACAGAAAATGGTTCTCTTCTTTCTTTTCCTCCTCTTTTGTAAAATGTCGAAGGAGCGACAGTGCCCTTACCTGACCTGTGTGAGGCCCTGGGTTCCATTCCCAGCTCTGCAAAAGCAGTAAAGTGCTAAATTCAAGCCATCTTAATATTTCTTTTTACTTAAAAAAAAAACAGAGAGCAACTTTATGCAGGCACAACTGTCTATGTTTTAACTTTTTGTTTTCAGTGCTGGGGATTGAGCTCAGGGCCTCATCATTCTAGGCAAGCCCGCACCCCCAGTTCATGATTAGTATTTTAACTCCATGATTCTGGGGAAATGTGAGGAGAAGCAGCAGGCTACAGTGGTAGAGCCCCTCAAGGAAGCACATGTGGGTCCACACTAGACTATGTACACATACTGGTTTCAGATTCTGCAGGAAGGGACAGGCAAAGCAGGGCTGGCAGGCACCAGGCAGGCCAGTTCAAACAGCTTTAGGATTTAACAGCTTAGGGTCTGTCCCTGGTTGTCTGGTACCTGGCTTTGAGTTCATTAGGGCAGAATTGTGCTGCTCTATAGTATGATAACCAGATAAGGGGAAGTGGTTAGAGGTATGGCCTCTTTAGCTACTCAGGAAAGGCCAAGCTACTTGCAAGGGCCTCAAAACTGCATGGTGACAGCGTTTGAAAGATTGCACTCTGCTAACATTTGATAAACTGCATGTATGTCTAGTATACGGTTTGATGACGTTGATATGTGCAGATACCTGTGAAATTCTGACCACAGTGGAGATAGTGGATGTGCCTCTCACCATGGAAGGTTTCTTCCTGCCCCTTAGTGATCTTTCCTGATCACACAGCCATAAATGTGCTTTCTGTCACTATAGATGAGTTTGCATTGTATAGCATTCCATAAATGAGTGACACAGCACGAATTCTCACTTGTATGATTTCCACTCACTACTGTGATTTGAGAATTGTCCATGATCTTGCATATGCCGTTGGCCTTTTATTGCTAGCTAACACCACCATGTGGCTACATCACTGTTTATCAATCTGCCTGTTGAAAACACTTGGATTGTTCACAGTGTGGGCTGTTTCCATAGAGCTGCTGTGAGCCTTGTGCACATCTAGGTACCTGAATTTCCTTGTGTGTAAAGAATTCCATGCTTTTTTTCTTGGGTACCTGCACCTACACATCTAATGGCTGAGTTCTATAGTATAGCCATCCACAAGTAGTTACTGGAGATTGGTTTCAAGAACCCTCCCTGGATGTGAAAATCTGTGGTTGCATAAGCCCCACATATAAAAAGAGGTGGTATTCCCATAGACTTTATGATTGACTCTGTGATCTTTAAATCATCTGATGACATAGTCCACTAAAGACAATGTGAATGTTATGCAAATAGGCAAACTGCATTGTTGAGGGAATAAAGACAGAAAAGAAGTCTATACAAATTCAACACAGGTGCCATGTTTTCTCCTTCCACCCTCCTTTCCTCCCTCCCTCCCTCTCTCTCTCCCTTCCTTCCTTTCTTCTCTTCCCTTCCCTCCCCCCTCCCCCCATTATTCATGTGTGTGTGTGTGTGTGTGTGTGTGTGCGTGTGTGTGTGTGCTTTACTGGGGATGGATGGTCCTCTCCAGCATTTGCTGTCTATCATTTTGTCATTTTGTTAATCTTTGCCATTCTAATTGTGGTAAGATGCAATCTCAGAGTTTTTTTGATTTTCATTTCCCTAGTTGCTAGGAACAATGAACATTTTCTTAGATATTTCTTAAAAAGTTTGATCTCATCTTTTAAAAACTCTCTGTTTAGATTCCAAGTCAATTTTTTGAATGGGTCATTTTTTCTTTATTCTTTGTCCTTTGAGTTCTTTATATATTGTAGATATTAATCTTCTGTCAGATGTGTATCTGGAAAAGATTATCGTCTATCTTGTATGTTTCCCCATTACTCAACCGTTTCTTTAGCTGCATCCTGTGAGCATTCTCATTACTCAAATGTTTCTTCAGCGGTCCAGAAGATTTTTAGTTTTTTGAAGTTCCACGTATCAATTCTTGGCCTCAATTGCTGGGAAATGAGTCCCTATTTAGAATGAATTTTCTTATATCTATGTAATGTAGGGTACTGCCCATGTGTTCTAATGGTTTCACATTTAGGTCTTTGATCCATTTGGAGTTGGTTTTTGCGCAAGGTGATAGACGCAGGTCTAATTTTGCTCTACATTTCAACAACCAGTTTCCCCAGCACCATTGATTAAAGATGTTGTCTTTTCTATAGTGTATGCTTTGGCATCTTTGCCAAATACTGGACATCTGTAGTTACCTTACCTGACTCATGTTTGAGGATTCAGTTTTATTCCGTGGTCTACCTGTCTCTTTTTATGCCAGAACCATATTGTTTTTACTACTTTGTTTCTGTAATGTATCTTGAGTTCTGGAATGGTGAGTCAACATTGTTCATTTTATTCAGGATTGTTTTAATTATCTAGGGTCTTTTGTAATTCCAGGGGAATTTGAGGATAGTTTTTTTTCTTCTATTTCTTTGAGGAATGAGATGTGGATTTTGATTGGGATAGCACTGGATCTTTAGTTGGGCTTTGGGAGTCATTTTTACAATATTAATCATACTAATCTATGAGCAAGGGATGTCTTTCCATTTTCTAGTCTTTCTCTATTTCTTTCTTTAGAGGTTTAATGTTTTCATTATAGAGGTCTTTCATCTCTTTGTGTGTCTCAAGATATAGTCTATTTTAGAGAAACTTCCATGTGTTGCTAAGTAGAATGTATATTCTTTGGTGTTTGGATAGAATTTTCTGGAGACATCTGTTAAGTCCATTTGATGCATGTTGTTGTGTGATTATGTTTTTCTGCTTAAGTTTTTGGCCAGATGACCTGTATACTGGAGAAAGTAGGGTATTGAAGTCACCTATTATTAATGGATTGATGCCAATCAGCATCTTTTACTTCAGTGTACACTTTTAGTGAAATTGGGTGTTCCAGAGTTTGGTGCATATATATTTAGGATAGTAATGTCTTTTTGGTTAACTGTTCCTTGGATTAGAATGAAATGCCCTTCTGTATCTCTTCTGGTTAGTTTCAGTTTGGAGACTATTTTGTCAGTTATTAGGCTAGTGATGCATGCTTGCTTCCTGGCCCTATGTTATTTGAGTTCATCTTTTGTTTGTCTTTTCACTCGAAAGTTGTGCTTATGTTTAAAGCTATGTCCCTTCTAGACAGAGAGGTGGATTTTTTCTTGATCTATTCAGCTGGCATGTGTTTTTTGATTGCAGAATTTAGGCCAATTACTATTAATGGTAACTTAGTTATTATTACTCTTGAAAGGTGTGTGTTGATTGCATCATTGTATTGTTAATTTTTGGTATTGTTTATGTTCTCAGTGGTCTTACGTGTTTCAGTAATTATGAGTTTGCCTTTCTTTCTACAGTCTCTTGATTAATCTCATTACTCTTTTCAGCATGAAATATTGTTTCCTGTATTTTCTTCAAGTTTGGTCTATTGTATATGACTCTTTGAAAGCTACTCATATCTTGCAACTTGTGTCTTTTCTTTTGCAGTTTTCAATACTCTTTCTTTTTTCTGTAAATTTGGTGTTTTAACAATATACCATGGTTATTTTCATTTTTGGTCTTGTCTGTTTGGTGCTCTGAGTTCTTCTTGTGTCTGTATGGGTGTGTTGTTCCTTAGTTTGGGAAAGTCTTATGATTTTTTTGGAGATCTGAGCTATGCCATTGATTTGGATCCTTTCTCTCATCTATGCCTGTTATTCAAAGATTTGTTTTTTCATTCTGTCCGATAATTCCTGTATGTTCCTTTCCTGCATTAAAAAAAACTTTTTCATATTCCCTGATTATTTGTTCTAGATCCTCCACTTCGTCTTTGAGTCCTGGTATTCTATCTTCTGCATAATTCATTCTACTTGTAAGATTTTCCTTTGAGTTCTCTAATTGGGCTACTGGGTTTTTCAACTCCACTTTCATTTTAGTGTGAGTCTTCTTCTATCTTTCTAATGAATTCCATTTTGTAATCCTGGATTGTCATTATCCTTTTGAATGGGTCTTTTTAAATTTTTGTTTCCTGCAAGCCAGCACCACATCTGCCTGCAAGATGTCATGCTCTGTGCCATGATGATAATGGACTGAACCTCTAAAACTGTAAGAAAGCCACCCCAATCAAATGTTCTCTTATAAGAGTTTCTGTGGTCATGGTGTCTCTTCACAGCAATAAAAAATCTTAACTAAGACACATGGAATTTGGCACTGTTCCAGTTTCAGACACATACTTGGAATGGATAAAGGATAAGGGTGGGTCACTGTACACTGTTATTATTATAAATTAATTTATTCTTCCTTGTTTCTGGTTGTTCAGTGATAATGCAGAGTCACTGTTAGTTATCTTGGTACATCTCATTGCCAGGAAGCCCACAGTTTAGATCTGTGTGAAGAGCCCTTGACAGTTCTCAGGGGTCTTTTCTGATCTCCTCTAGTGCAGAATACTGTTTGTCTGGCCATCTAATTTACTCTCTAAGGTTGAAGCCTCTCCTGCCCTCAGATTGGGGAATTCTTCCTGGAACCAGACTCAACAGGGCATTTTCAACCTGAAGGGGAGGGCCATTTTGACAGGTGGGTCTTCTAAAATAGTGCAGAATGCCAGGAACTCCTGGGTGCTCTATCTCTGCTCTCCTTTCACTTCTAATCTCATATCTGGTCATCAAATACACATGATGACTACTTCTGGAGCTGAAAATGAGCCTGGTGTGCCCTAGCATGCTCTGGTGAGCTCTGATGTGCCCCAGTCTGCCCTTGTGTGCCCTGGCATGCCCTGGTGTACCTTGGTGTATCCTAGCATGCCCTGTGGGCTCCAGCGTGCCCTGACATGCCCTGGTGTGTCCTGGCATGCTCTGGTGAGCCGTGGTGTGCCTTGGCATGCCCTGGTGTACCTTGATGTGCCCTAGCATGCCCTGGCATGCCTCGTTGTGCCCTGACATGCTCTGGCGAGCCCTAGTGTGCCTTGGTGTGTCCTGGCATGCCTTGGTGAGCCCTGATGTGCCCCGGTGTGCCCTGGCATGCTCTGGTGGGCCCTGGTGGCCACTGCTTACACTATAGCTTGTTTGCTGGTTGGTCTAGCAGTGCCGAATTTGCTCTTGCTCAGAGCTTCCTGTCACTAGTTCTGTGGTGGAGAAACTTGTGGCAGAACCTTCAGCAATTCCCAGAGATAAGGCATTTCTGGCCAACCAGATATTCAGCCTTAGAATCCATTGCATCCATTTTCCAATAAGAATTTCATTATTGAAAAATCAGAAGAGCAAAGAGAAAAATAACAACCTATCATCATGTCATTTAGAGTAGTGTTTCTCAGCTTTCCTAATGCTGGGACCCTTTGAGTTCCTCATGTTGTGATGATCCCCCGAGCCGTAAAATTATTTCATTACTACTTCATAACTGTAATTTTGCTACTGTTATGAATCATAATGCAAATATCTGAAAGGATAATGACCCACAGGTTGAGAACCACAGATTTAGAGTCATACGTTGTAAGTATTTTAATTTATGTTTTTTTCATATTTCACCTTTTCTGCTTCCTTACTTTATCAAAGTGTATTAGTCACTTCTCTGTCGCTGTGATAACACACCAAGGCCAAGGGAATTTATAGAAGGGCTCATTTCAGCTTACAGTTCCAGAGGCTTAGCGTCCACCATGGCAGGGACAGCATGGCAGTGGGCCACAGGCATGACAGCAGAGCTCAGACACCGAACTGAGAGCACACTAAAGAGAGCACACTGAAAGTCTTTAAATTCTCAGAGCTGGCCTACAGTGACATACTTCCTCTAATAAGGCCGCCTGTCCTACACTTCACTAAACAGTGCCACCAGTTGGGGACCAAGTGTTCAAAAGCCTGGAACTATGGGGGTCATTTTTCATTCAAAACACCAACAAAGTGATATGAGTGTACATGTTAAAAAATTCAAACTGGGCATGGTGTCGCACACCTTTAATGCCAGCACTTGGGAGACAGAGGCAGGAGTACCTCTCTGAGTTTGAGGGCCACCTGGTCTATAGAGCCAGTTCCAGGACAGCCAGGGCTGTTACACAGATAAACTCTGTCTCAAAAAAAAATGAAATAGTTCTAAAGGACTTATGTAAAATCTAACAGCTTGGACCCTTCCCCACTGTCCAGGTGTTCACGCTAAGGACAAGCACTTCTGATTCTGTCTCTGAGTGTCACATGTGGAATCATTTCCAAACTGTAGACATTCTTTATCTGTTTCATCTCGTGCTAAATAAATAAACATTTGGGTTTCTCACATTGTCTCTACCTCTGAATCCCTTCCCTTACCCTCTAAGTATGCTGCATTTGGTGGAGAAGATATTCACAATATCATATACCGATACAGCTAACCTTCACAGCAGAAGGCAGGGAGTATCACTTCCTCCTTTTAGCTATCTCCCTGAGAGCAACATCGGCTCATGTCTTTATTTACTTGTCTGTTTCTTGCTGACTCTTTGCACACATCTCAAAACCACTCAGTGCAGTTTTTGTCCATGAGACCCAGGCAGAGTGATTCGTCAGTTCCACACTTCCCACTCCCTTGGGAGCAGCCGGTGCAGCTGTAATCCTGGACTTTTTGCTGGGGTTCTTAGAATTCCCTGCTGTGTTCCCTGCTTTCTGGCTCTCAGACCTTTCTTTCTTGCTGGCTGTACAAATGATGCTGTGGTGGCCATTACGTTCACGCCATTTGCTGTATGGCTGAGCACGTTTCTCTTGGGTGGCTATGGAGGAAAGAAACGTTGGCACATTGAGAGGTAAATTTTTCCTCTAGCCGGTGGGTGAGACATGAGATCTTATCGTTTTCTAATTCCCCTGGGTTTTATTAATATTGACTTTGGATGTTGATTTTTCTTTCTTGGACAATCCTATTGGTATCCTTTGTTCAGCTGTCATCTAGCTCCCTGCATTTTCACCCATCGAAAGGGCACCTTTGTGGATTCCAGATACTACCTTTTGTTCTATTTCCCGGCTCCTGGCTTCATTAAACCTGTAAGCTGGTTCTTTAGGATATGTAACAGCCCATTTTCACTCATATTTTACTTTTTATAATGGTAGAAACACAAACATTAAATTGACCACCTTTAAATTCATTCATGATATTATGGTACATACATTTAGACTTTGTTTTCCAAATGTTTTAATTATCTGAGAAAGTCAATACATATTTTCTTTTATAATCTATGGCTTCTATAGCTTTAGAAATCCTGCTATGTAGTATATATCTGTCCATTCTTTTTCTATATGTTTTTCTTCTTTTGTATCTAAGTGTTTTATCCATATGTGGGATAGGAAACTATTTCTATCATAAGGGTCATCATTCATCCCAACATCACTTGTTGAACAGTCCATTTTCTTCTTGTTACTGCTTTTACATAAGAAAGATAACATATATAACAATATAACTCCAGGGCTCCCCTGACGTTTTGGTTGCCACTGTTGAATCAGTGCTCTGAAGACTTTTTCTAGAACCACAGAGGCTAAGTGATGGGGAGTTAAAATCCTGTGGGAGCCATTCACGGCCTAAGTCAAAGGACGTGGGCTCCGAATACCCCAGACCTCATCCCACATAACCTCCTGATGCTGGTTCTGAAGGGATGGTTCTGAAATACATCTTAACACCTCACAGGACATGGTTTTACCATCCCCTGCTGGGATTGCTTAAGTGGTTTCACCCTTTATAAGTGTCTTTTGTACCGGTTCACTCCCTAACACCTCTCTAAATAAATTGTTTACACTCAAAGGGACTCTACGGAGATTCAAATGTATGGCTCTTCAAGGCTTTCTCTTTGGCCCAATCATTCTGTTTGTCTGTCTTTGAAGTACCTAGCCTCTCACCCTTGTGTTCTTCAGCAGGCTCACATAAGAACAGGCCTCCTCCATCCTCTTGTTACTTTCTCATTTGTCCTCTGTTACATGTTTCTTTGTCAGGGTTAGCATTCTGCTTTCCCACTAATTCTCCTGGGGCTCCCCACATGGTTCACTCCCTAGCTTCCTGACATGGCTGACTCAGCACACAGTCGGCTCTGTGGGACTTGGGACTTACTTCCCAAGCTTGAGAGAGAGAGAGAGAGAGAGAGAGAGAGAGAGAGAGAGAGAGAGAGAGAGAGAGAGAGAGAGAGCAGACAATTGGAAAAGGATGCACACAATTAGTAATTCATCCACACAGTGTGCCTATTATTGTCTCTTGGATTCCTTTACTGTATCTTGAATAAGTTGCAATCTCGGTGTAGAAAAAACAAAGTAGAATCATGCATTGAGTTTACAAGTTATTTTGCTAATTTTATACTTTCCTGTCAGTTTTTTTTTAAAAAAAAATATTTATTTTCATTATTTTTAAATTACCTGTTGTACTGGCTGGTTTTGTGTGCAAACTTGACCAAGCTAGAATCGTCAGCGAGGATAGAGCCTCAGCTGAGGAAATGCCTCTATGAGATCCAGTTGTAAGGTATTTTCTAAATTATTCCTCCTCCTCCCCCTCCCCTTCTTCCCCCCTCCTCTCCCCTCCTCCCCCCACTCCTCCTCCTCCCTTTCCCCTTCATAAACCACTCATGGCGTGCCTATTCATGTCTCTGTCTCTCGCTTGCCGCGTGGCTTCCTGCCAGGGACCAGCGGCCTTCCGTGACCTGCGGTGTGGTCTTGTGGTGTGCCCATCTGTCTGTCTCTCCTCGTGGGACTAGCTGTCCCATCAAGATCTCTCATCCACCACGTGGCTCCCTGCCTGGGACTTGTGGCCTGCTACAGCCACTCAGGGAACTGCACCATCCCTGCCTGGGACTGGCTGCTCTTGGGACCCACTGCCCACTGCTGCTTTGGGGACCTGGGGCGTGGTCTCGGAACCTGCTGCCCACTGCAGCCACTTGGGGATCTGCAGCATTTCACTTAAACCATTACGGGCAGGAGGTCCTGAGTTTTATGTGAAAGCAAACTGAGCAAGCCATGTGAAGTAAGCCAGTAAGCAGCTCTCCTCCATGGCCCTTGCATCGGCTCTTGCCTCCAGAGCCTGCCCTGTTTGCGTTCCTGTCTTGACTTCCTTCAGCGAGGAACAGTGCTATGAGTAAACCCTTTCCTCCCCAACTTTCTTTTTGGTCATTGTGTTTTGTCACAGCAGTAGGCAACAGAAACCTGTGGGGACTCAGAAATGTGAGCCAGTTCCACCTTGACTGAAGGTCAGAGAGTTTGAACTTATTTTTGCTTTTTTAAAATTGTTGACGACAGGTATGGCTACATACCCTGACCTAGGGTGTGACTACTTGGTGTTCCGGACATTAAGATAGCCCATAGAGGTGAATCTGCTCCACCCTGACCAAAGGTCAGAGAATTCAAACATATTCCTGCTCCTTCATTTTTAAATAGGAGATTCGAAATAGTATCCTGCCTACAGGATACTTGGTCTAGGGTGTATTCGTTGCATATCCTGCACAAAACATCCAATGCTTTACTTGGGAAGTAATGGTTTAATGTCTCAAGTATTGAAGCAAGTAACTGTTCTAGTTGTCCTTTGTATCATGTTAGTGCAGTCTTTAGCCTTCTTCCTCCCCTTTGTTTTGGGGCATAAAAGCATATGAAAATTAAACCCAGGCGAATTCAGTATTCATTGAGTTGCCCTCCTGGTACTATCCTGTGTCTCTGTATTTTTTTCATATCTCTGTTCCTCCTACCTAACATTGCTAATCCACATGCCCCTACCATGGAACATACAAACCCATCATGGCTGGACCACAACAGAACTCACCCCAAACGGTGGCATACAACAGAAATCCTAAGACAAATTGGTACCCGCATAGTGGAGTGTTGCTGTGACCATGCTTTGGGGAGGACTGTGGAAGGACTTTGGAGCTTTGGGCAAAAAGAGCCATTGGATGTTAAAGAGCTCTGTGGGGTGTTCTATGGGATCTTGGAAGAATGGTGAGATCAGCACAGAGGATGGAGGCCTGACTTGTGAAGTTTCAGAGATTGTTGAAAGACTCTATTAGAGCCATTTGTTATTTTGAATTAAGATTTGGTGGTTCTGGCTAGAAGAATCAGCTGTGATTAACAAGGTAGTAGAACTGCTGAAGTGAAACTTTGCTGGGGTACTTGATGCTGGTCGGTGGAGCTAAAATCTAGCAGGGATTTAGGAAAGTGACCAGCATCACTGAGGTCAAATCTTCTAGGAAGTGTTTTCTGAGAGCACAGAGAAGCTGTGGTCTAGGGAAGGTCAAGGCTGTAGCTTGCTGGTAGCTGAACTTGGAGATATTAAGAGTCACCCAGGTTGCACTGGTTTTGACAGTGTGAAGAGGTCATGGAGAACAGCTGAGGCTTGGCACTGTGAGAGGCAAAGAGAGGCCATTTGTGAAGGTGAAGCATCAGTGGCAGTTTAAGGCCCAGGATTGGAGGGGTCATACAAAGAAGTTGAAGCTTGGCACTGTGAAGAGAACCTATGAGAGACTATTGGTGATAGTGCAGCCCAGTTGCAGTAGAAGACATTTTGGAGATGTCAGTACCATGGGACGATCACCAAGAGCAGCAGCAGCAGCACTGGAGTGGAGACAACTGGAGCCTAGAAGATGAGCTATGAGTACTACAGAGGGCAGAGTTAGAAAAGTGACTGAAACCCTTTGGAGGTGTCAGTTTTACTGGCTGGTTTTGTGTGTCAACTTGACACAATCTAATGCTGTGGGACAATGGTCTTGTACTCTGTAAAAATTTGTCACTTGTGTTTAATAAAACACTGATTGGCCAGCAGCCAGGCAGGAAGTATAGGTGGGGCAACCAGGCAGGGAGTATAAGGAGGGTGACCAGAACAGGAGAATTCTGGGAAGAGAAAATGCTCAGTCTGCAGTCATCACCCAGATGCAGAGGAAGCGGGATGAGAATGCCTCACTGATAAAGGTACCAAGTCACATGGCAACACAGACAAGAATTATGGGTTAAGGTCAGATGTAAGAGTTAGTTAGTAAGAAAGCCTGGGCTAACAGGCCAACCAATTCATAATTAATGTCGGTCTCTGTGTGTTTCTTTGGGACTGAATGGCTGTGGGACTGGGCGGGACAGAAATTTCTGACAACAATTTAGAATTATCAGAGAAGAAGGAGTCACAGTGGAGAAAATGCCTGCATGAGTTTTAGCTGTAAGACATTTTCTAAATTAGTGATTAATGGGGGAAGGCCCAGCCCATGGTGGGTGGTACCATCCTTGTACTGGTGGTCCTGGGTTCTATAAGAAAGCAAGCTGGGCAAGCCATGTGAAGTAAGCTGGAAAGCAGCTGCCCTCCACGGCCTCTGCATTACCTCCTGTTTCCAGGTTTCTGCCTTGTTTGAGTCCCTGTCTTGACTTGTCTCAGTAGTGAACAGCAATGTAGAAGTGTAAGTTTGAATAAGCATTTTTCTCTCCTCTTAGCTAACCCTAATACATGTGTATATGTGCTTGTCTGTGTCCAGGTATGTACATGTGCATGTTGAACCTCATGAAGTCCAGAAGAGGGCACTGGATATCTTGAACAGGAGTTACAGTCAGTTTTTAGCTACCCATGTAGATCACAGCAACTGAAGCCAGGTCCTTGGCCAGAGGAGTACTTGCTCTTAACTGCTGAGCCATCAGGTTTTGAAGGGTGTGTGGGTCTGCGCATCTCCTGTATCTCACTGAAGCAAGTGGCACAGCTGTATGAGTCCTTCAGAACATTGTCTCTACTTTGAAGTCAAATAGACAGCAGTGTGGAGTGTGCATCTGTTCTGAGCGTATGCTGTGATATGAACAAGGGGCTAATCACACAATGGAGGAAGCAGCCATTCTCAACTAACACTTTCATTGTCTACATGAAGTCTTTGGGGATTTATACCCACTGCTGTAATCATTATGACATGTTAATGTCTGGGCCCTGCAGTCCCTATTTCAACAGTTATAGCTAAAATTCTTAAGTCTAGAGTAAGAAAAATGATAAAAAGAGCCCCTACAAAGAATTGATTATAACACTGTTTTAGTCTTGTCTTGGAGAACTGTACATTCCTATAATACAGATGGAAATCTAAAAACAAACACATAGAAAACAAAACCCAAAATACAGCCACGGCTGACCATATCTTTACAATATGGTGGGGGTGGCAAGGTGAAGGACCAGTTAGCATGTGCTTTGGTCAAGAACTGAAGAGATTGGTAGGGATCTGAGTCCTCCTCTGTCCTGTTTCCATTTCTAGTTTTTCCATTCAGCACCATGCCTTGGTTAAGCTCTAGAGAACACCCGAAGTCATCTGTGCCCCCAAACTTTGATGAATCTCAGAGAATTGGTCTTCCCAAGGCAGAAGGACCTGCTGACAATGAAAACAAGGCATATTCGTCAGCTGTTGGTCATTATGACAAGCACTCGAGAAAATCAGCTTATGAAGAGAAAGGATTCAGGTCACAGTTTTCTGTGATGGTCTACTCTATACTTGACTCGGCCCATTACTTTGGGATTATGGTGAAGCAACAGGCAGTGGGTACACAGCAGAACTGCTCACCTCCTGGCTAGGAAGCAAATGAGAAAGAGGTAAGAGCTGAGGTTCTACTGTCCCTTTCAAAGGTACACTCCCAGTGACCTAAAGGTCTCCCTTTAGATGCCATCTCTAGATGTTTCCACCACTTTCCAGAGTGTCAAGCTGAGAACCGTGCCTTTACCACATGGGCTGTAGGAGGACAGTCAATACCCAAATGATAGCAGTACGGTGTGAGAGATTATTCAACATCACGTGATAGGTGGAGTAACTTCAACAATGGGTTTCATAGCTGGGGAGGGACTGGAATTAAGTCTGCACGTAGCCTGAGCAAGAGGAGTAATAGCCAAGTAGCTGGTTGGAGAGAAACTTACTAACAGGTCACGCGAAGGAAAAGGGGGGTTCTTGCTGAAGACAGCCCCAGGTGACCAGATGTCACTTGAGGGACAGTGGAAGCAGAGAGACCTGATCAGAGTCAGAGGAGGAGGAGGGGCAGGTTTCTGGCTGAACTGGCTTAGCAAGGTTCTTAAACTGGATTTTACAAGGAAATGCACACATAGCTCATAGAAAGTTCAGAACCCCGATGAATGAAGGTTTGACTGAGCAAAACATCTTTATCTTAACCTTTTTGCTTATATATATATTTATATATTATATAAAATATAAATTTGTTTATATATATTAAAGATATAAATATATATTTGTTTATGAACATATTCATAAACAAATATATTTATGAATATGTTCATAAACAAATATATATATTTGTTGTTGCTATATTGTTATCTACAATAAGCGTGGCTCTTGACACCAACAAGTAGGTTTTACTTTTTGTTTCTGGTTTTGCAAATTTGACTGAAGCCATGAATCCATTTAGTTTGTTTGCTTGCAGTCCTTATCAGATCTTAAAATGGTTTTTCTTTGTTCTTTCTGCTTCGAGGCTCTGTACCACAGTTTTATAGGTGCTTTTGAATTCCAGTAGCAAACTGATCAGTAGTGACAGCTCAGACAGATTTGCCCCCGGTGTTTTCTCTGTGGATTTGCAGTTTCTGAGCAGAACTGGATCTCTGCTGGAGGACACGGCACTCAGGTCACAAGCACACACTCAGCCGCAAGGACTGTCCACACAGCCCCTGCTGTAAACCTAGCTCTTTTTCCTGCTCCAGTTGCTTATTACACCTTTGTCCCCCCAAAAGACCTTTGTCCAAACAGTGTGAAGGCATTCTTCAGGAAAAGTGCTTGGATACCAAATCACTGTGGCTAAGAGGCAGGGGACTCCTTTGCAGGTGGTTGAAGGGCCATTTCAGAGACCCTGGAGGGCATGCTCATATACATGAACTTGTGTGCATTTCCCTCTTAAAACCCATGCTGCTTGCCTGCAAGTCCTTTCCTGGATAGTTTAGCAGTTTGAGCGGGAGTTTGAAGGGACAGCCCTGCGGTCATGCCAGGATCTCCACAGGCTCTTTATCAGTCCTGTGATATAATGCAGCACCCATGGCCATTGGTCAACCCCACAGCACAAGGCAGAGGCTCCTGCAGAACTGCAGGCTGTGTCTTCCTATCTCCCGAAGTTCCACATGCTTACGAGGAGTAGCAAAGCTCCTTTTCTTCCTTCATTTCTCCTTTCGTCTCTTTCCCCTGAGGATGAAGGATAAAGGTCTCTTGCCCATACCATCTGCTCCTGCCTCCACAAAGAACACTCACCTGGCCATTTTGTAATTACTCAGTTGTTTCCCATTTCTCTGAGCCACATGACCATACTCAAGGGTCCCAGTAAGACCTCTCGGTGGAGCTAGGCCTCGTTTAAGCTGTATCTTTTCTTTCCTATTACCTTCGGTTCTTCAGCTTTTCTTCTGTAGTCAAAAAGTGTTCTTGGTGGTCAGATGTTGACTTTCAGTTCATTTCCTCTTCTTCTGTCCAGAGTGATAGTTTCATCAGCCTTGGGAGTTATCTTGTGCCTGTTGTGTAGCAGGCACTGTATAGCAGTCATGTTGGCGGCCCCTGGAAGAGAGCCATGCAAGGTCACTCATGACGATTAATCAGAGAAGAAAAAGCAAGTATTTCTGTGTCACTTTTGGCTGCTTAAAATTAGTTACTGTAATCAAGCTACCTTCTCATACCTTAATTCTAAGATCCTAAACTGGGAGCTCTTATGAATGCACCAGGTAGGCATGTTTATGTTAAAGAGACCTTGATGGTGCCCTACCCTAATTCATGTATTGTAAACAGAGCGTTTAAAGTTTTTGCCTCCCACCAAGACCTAGGTAAATAGGTAGATCACTCCATCAGCTGAGTGGCCCCACAGATATAACCACATTTGGCCGTAAAACAGATCTTGTCGGGCACGGTTGATGTACACTTTAATCTTAGCACTCGAGAGGGAGAGGCAGGCAGATCTCTGAGTTCTAGGACAGACTGGACTTCATATTGTGTTATGGGCCAGGCAGAGCTACACAGGGAGGCCCTTTTGCAAACACAAAGAAAGAAGCCAATCCTGACAACCTGAGTTCCTGCAGCGAAGGTTGCAAGGATTATAGATCACTGCATCTCAGAATCTTGCCCCATTGCATCTTAAATGCTGGGTCCTGGTGAGCAGTAAGTACCTTGGGTGAACTTGGCACCTCTCCTTGGACGGCCATCCTTCTTTCCACCCCACCAAGCTTCCTTTGATCATTCCTGGGTGTCTGAGGATTTCTTTGCATTTGAAGACAGGTCCCGTTTCTCATAAAGATAATGAAGAATAAATAGCCTTACCTTGAATCACTGTGACCCCTTGTGGTGTGCCTGGGAAGTGCATCTCAGCCTCAGTTAAATGATTTTTTTCAGTCCTCCAGTCAGTTTGGGGAATTAATACAAACCTTCATTTAATGTTGACACCCTTCCTCACCTTAACCCTGGAAGTGGCCCAGAGCAGGAACATGGCAAATTCATGTGTGTTTCACTCAGTGTGACCAGGCGATTCTGAAAGTTTATTTCTGTCTGGGGAACAACAATGACAACAGGGAACAGAGCAAAGCATTGCTGCCTGTAGATGCAGAACTGGACTGGAGACACACTCACTTCCCGCTGGAGTTGGTGTGAGTCTCCCTTACTCTCTTTTTGGCCTATCTGGCAGCTTTTTCACACCAGGAGGTAAATGGGGACATTATGATACTCTTTTCCCAGCAGGTACCCACTGGAGACAGGTTTCCATGGAGACCAAACCCAGAGGGACCATTCTGAAGAGGCAGTTTGTCAAGCAAGGTGTGCAAATACTAAAAGAGGGAGATGAGAAGGAGCTCCTTTTGGTTTGTGTGATGAAAGGCAAACACACATGCGCAGAGGAAATGTGCAGGGAAGCACATTTAGTTCAAACAAAAACAAACAAAACAGAAAAACACTAGAATGTTGCTACTCGGCGCAGGCAGAAAGCTCTAGAAACCACAAGGTCCACAGAGTACCCTGTGAACATGAAGTGAGGGAAGCATTCAGGTGGCAGATTGTGACCTTGTCTGGGAGGTGCATCCCCTTGGGAATGGAGTATGCAGACAGTAACACAAGGGGCAGGATGAAGGAAGCAGAAGGCAGGCCAGAAGGGGCCAATCTGTTTTTAACCTGACTGTTTTATTGTTCTAAAATAAACAGCAAGGAGAACATGCTCTTTTGATGGATGATGGATTGAACTTGGTCTATAGTTCTGGTTCTCAACCTTGGTCAAAGGAGAAGTTTAAAATATGGGAGTTGGAAAAGCATTTTGCAGCAGTGATGAGCTAAGAGAAAGGGCTCCGGGAAGAAGACAGTGTTTTAGAGCCTGGGATAAACCAGCCCAGTCCCAGGGGAGTTTTGATCTCTGCTCCATTCTAAGGGAGCTGATTATGGCTGATTTTTTCTGGGCTCTAAGAAGCTGAGTCGGCTGGCAGCTTGAACTTCGCAAGATGCTGGAAAAACAAAGACTGTATTGGGGAGGAAAAACAAACTTTAGACCTTAGTTTAATAGAGGAGAGTCCCCAGATGGTAGATAGAAGGGGGGATTGAGTGATACTTATTCCAGGCGGGTCTGGTTCTTGTCCATTCTGGTAGGCTCCATGGGTCTTTAACATCCAGGAGACGCTGCTGCAGTCAGCAGATACCTGTTGTCAAAGCTCATTGTGTGAGTTGTTAGCATTTGGGGCTACAAACTCAATATTGTTTCTTACCGCCTGGGCCTTTGACAGTTCTTGTAACTTCCGGCTCTGTGTTCAATGGTGATTCTTGTAATAGCAGCTGAGTGGTCCACTGGAAACTTAAGTATGACAGTGAAACTATTCAGGAGAGAAGGGAGAGTACATGAAAGTCAAGGAACCGTTATTTTCCCGGAACTGAAGAAAGAGCAGCTGATCCTGGTGTCCTTTGGAACTTAAGGGGGATAAGGTTTGTAAACCTTTGTAAGTTAAGAGGTGGGACAGGTTATGGTGGGAGAAGACAGTGATGGGTGACCCAAAGGTTAGTGTTTTTGACTCACGGATAAGAAGCTCAGCAGCCGCTAAAGCGCGTATGCAAGGTGCCCAGC
>JAQHUG010000008.1:11203041-11249892 GCA_028555095.1 Dicrostonyx torquatus
GGAATGGTGTTTAGCAATGGAGGGGTTCTGGATGTCCCAGACCTGAGGGTCTACCTGAGAGGAAGGTAGAGGGAAAGACACATTAGGATTTGGGGATTGGGGAGCTAGGAGAAGGAGAAGTGGAGCTGCTGGCGAGTCTGGGGTAGGGTAAGTGGGGGCAAAGGAAATGGAGGCCCTGACCTTTGTTAAAAAAAAAACCCTTCCCATGAGAGGTACTGGGCAGGTTGACATGACTAAAAATGAATGAGTGAGGTAAACGCCCCTCAACATACAATTAAGTGGTGGGGTTTGCTGAGGTAAATAAGGCTGTCCCCCTACCCCGACAATAGGGAAACTAGAAGGAGAGGTAGGCCCCCAGAATTCCCTCAGTACCGAGTATGTGGCTCCGGTGTCCAAGAGAAAGGAGATCGGCCGCCCGGATACCGTGATGATTACCCACAGCTCCTCACTATGGATGACAGTTGTGGTCGGGTCTAAGGAGCCCGGGCAGCTTCATTCATCCATGGCCAGACCTAGAAGGTCAACTTGGGAATGTTCTGGGTCTGATGTTTCCATGCCACTGCGTGCACGAGGACAGTCCACTGACCAATGACCTTCCCTATGACACCTTGGACAAGGCCTCCTAGGATACAGGTGTGGGTTACGGCATGCCCGGGCCCAGTGACCGGCTTTACCACATTTGAAACACTTATGAGTGAATACATATCATATTCATCTTTTTGGATCTGGGTTACCTCACTCAGGATAGTGTTTTTTAATTCCATCTATTTGCATGCAAAATTCAAGATGTCACTTTTTTTTTTTACTGCTGAGTAGTACTTTAATGTGTAAATGTGCCACATTTTCTTTATCCATTCTTCAGTTGAGGGCATCTAGGTTATTTCCAGGTTCCAGCTATTACAAATAATGCTGTTATGAACATAGTTGAACAAATGTCTTTGTAGTATGATTGAGCAACTTTTGGGTATATGCCCAAGAGTGGTATTGCTGGATCCTGAGGTAGATTGATTCCCAATTTTCTGAGAAACCACCATACTGATTTCCAAAGTGGTTGTACAAGTTTTCATTCCCACTAGCAATAGATGAGTGTTCCCCTTACTCCACATCCTCTCCAACATAAGCTTTCATTGGTGTTTTTCATCTTAGCCATTCTGACAGGTGTAAGATGGTATCTCAGAGTTGTTTTGATTTGCATTTCCCTGATGGCTAAGGATGTTTGAACATTTCCTTAAGTATCTCTTGGCCATTTGAGATTCTTCTATTGAGAATTCTATATTTAGTTCTGTACCCTGTTTTTCAATTGGGTTATTTAGAATTTTGATGTCTAATTTCTTGAGTTCTTTATATATTTTGGAGATCAGTCCTTTGTCTGATGTGGGGTTGGTGAAGATTTTTTCCCATTCATTTGGGATTACATTGAATTTATAAACTGCTTTTGGTAAGATTGCCATTTTTTTTGTTTTTGTTTTTTTGAGACAGGGTTTCACTGTAGTTTTAGAACCTGTCCTGGAACTAGCTCTTATAGATGAGGCTGGCCTTGAACTCATAGAGATCCACCTGCCTCTGCCTCCTGAGTGCTGGAATTAAAGGCATGCGCCACCACTGACTGGCTAGGATTGCCATTTTTACTATGTTAATGCTACCTATCCAAGAACATGGGAGATCTTTCCATTTTCTGGTATCTTCATCAGTTTCTTTCTTCAAAGACTTAAAATTTCATCGAATAGGTCTTTCACTTCTTTGGTTAGTGTTACCCCAAGATATTTTATGTTATTTGTGGCTATTGTGAAAGGTGATGTTTCTCTGATTTTGCTCTCAGCTTCTTTATCATTTGTATATAGAAGGGATACTGATTTTTTTGAGTTGATCTTGTATCTTGAAACATCACTGAAGCTATTTATAAGCTGTAGGAGTTCTCTGGTAGAGTTTTTGGGGTCACTTATATACACTATTGTATCATCTGCGAATAATGAAAGTTTGACTTCTTCCTTTCCAATTTGAATCCCCTTGATCTCCTTTTGTTGTCTTATTGCTGTAGCCAAAACTTCAAGAACTATGTTGAAGAAATATGGAGAGAGTGGACAGTCTTGTCTTGTTACTGATTTTAGTGGAATCTCTTTGAATTTCTCTCCATTTAATTTGATGTTGGTTGTTTACTTGCTGTATATAGCTTTTATTTTATTTAGGTGTGTTCCTTGTATCCCTGATAGCTCCAAGACCTTTATCATGAAGGGGTGTTGGATTTTGTCAAATGCTTTATCAGCATCTAATGAAATGATCATTTTTTTTTCAGTTTATTTATATGATGATTTACATTGATAGATTTTTGTATGTTGAACCAGCCCTGCATTTCTGGGATGAATCTGACTTGATTATGGTGGATGATATTTTTTAATGTGTTATTGAATTCTGTTTGCCAGTATTATATTGAGTATTTTTGCATCCATGTTCATGAGTGAGATTGGTCTGTAATTCTCTTTCTTAGTTGGGTCTTTAGGTGGTTTTGATATCAGGGTAACTGTAGCCTCATAAAAAGAGTTTAGCAATGTTCCTTCTGTTTCTATTTTGTGGAACACTTTGAGGAGTGTATATTAGCTCTTCTTGGAAGTTCTGGTAGAATTCTGCACTAAAGCCATCCAACCCTAAGCTTTTTTTGGTTGGAAAAGTTTTTTTTTTTTTATGAAGGCTTATATTTCCTTGTAGTTTATAGGTCTATTTAAATTGTCCACCTGGTCTTGATTTAATTTTGGTATATAGTATCATCTAAAAAATTGTTCATTTATTTTGAATTTTCTAATTTTGTAGAGTACAGGTTTTTGTAGTATGACCTAATGATTCTCTGAATTTCCTCAGAGTCTGTTGTTATGTCTCCCTTTTCATTTCTGAATTTATTAATTTGGAATTTTTTTCTCTGCCCTTTGATTAGTTTGCATGAGGGTTTGTCTATCTTTGTTGATTTTCTCAAAGAACCAGCTCTTTGTTTCATTGATTCTTTGTATTGTTTTCTTTGTTTCTATGTTGTTGCTCCCCACCCTCAATTTGATAATTTCCAGTCTTCTACTCCTCCTCGGTGAGTCTGCTTCTTTTTGTTCTAGAACTTTCAGGTGTGCTGTTAAGTCACTAATGTGAGCTTTTTCTGTTTTCTTTATGTGGGCACTTAGTGCTATGAACTTTCCTCTTAGCACTGCTTTCATAGTGTCCATAGATTTGGATCTGTTGTGTCTTCATTTTCATTGAATTTTAGGAAATCTTTAATTTCTCTCTCTCTCTCTCTCTCTCTCTCTCTCTCTCTCTCTCTCTCTCTCTCTCTCTCTCTCTGCTCTTCTCCCTTCTCCCAGGGTGGTTCAGTATTTCATTGTTCAATTTCCATGAGTTTGTAGGCTTTCTGTGAATAGTATTGTTGTTAAATTCTAACTTAATCTGTGGTAATCTGATAAGACACAGGAGGTTACCCCAAATTTTTTGTAGCTGTGAAGGTTTGCTTTTTTACCAAGATCAATTTTAGAGACGGTTCCATGGGGTGCTGAGAAAAAGGTATATTCTTTTGTGTTTGGGTGGAATGCTCTATAGATGTCTGTTAAATCCATTTGATTCATGACATCTGTTAGTTATCTTATTTTTCTGTTAAGTTTCTGTCTGGTTGACCTGTCCATTGGCAAGAGTGGAGTGTTGAAGTCTTCTACTATTAGTGTGTGGGGTTTGATGTATAGTTTAAGTTTTAGTAATATTTCTTTTACATATGTGTGTGCTCTTGTATTAGGGGCATGGATGTTCAGGATTGAGACTACATCTTGATGATTTTTCCGTTATGAGTATAAAGTGTCCTTCTTCATCTCTTCTTGTTGATTTTAGTTTGAAATCTATTTTGTTAGATATTAGGATAGCTACACCTACTTGTTTCTTAGGTCAATTTGATTGGAAAACCTTTGCCCAATCCTTTACTTTGAGGTAGTGTCTGTCTTTGAGCTTGAGATGTATTTCTTGTATATAACAGAAGGCTGGATCCTGTTTTCATTTACAATTCTGTGTCTTTTTGTAGGTGAATTGAGTCCATTGATATTAAGGGATGTTAATGACCAGAGGTTGTTAATTCCTGTTATCTGTTATTTTTCAGTAGTAGTGTTTGTGTGTTTTCCTTCTTTGAGTTTTGCTGGTGGAGGTTATCTGTTGCCTGTGTTTTTATGGGTGCAGTTAGCTTCCTTGGGTTGGGGTTTTCCTTCTAGTACTTTCTGTAGGACTGGGTTTGTGAATACATATTGTTTAAATCTGTTTTTGTCATGGAATATCTGTTTTCTCCATCGATGGTGAATGAAAGCTTTCCTGGGTATGGTAGTCTGGGTTGCATCCATGATCTCTTAGTGTCTGTAGTACATCCACCCAGGACCTTCTGGCATTCATGGTTTTCATTGAGATGTTGGGTCTAATTCTGTTAAGTCTACCTTTATATGTTACTTGACCTTTTTCCTTTGCAGCTCTTAATATTCTTTCTTTATTCTGTATGTTTTGAGTTTTGATTATTATATGGTGAGGGGACTTTTTTTTTTTGATCCAGTCTATTCGGTGTTTTATAAGCTTCTTGTACCTTTATAGGGATATCCTTCTTTAGATTGGGAAAGTTTTCTTCTATGATTTTGTTGAATATATTTTCTGTGCCTTTAAGTTGGAGTTCTTCTCCTTCTTCTATCCCTATTATTCTTAGGTTTGGTCTTTTCATGGTGTTCCAGATTTCCTGGATGTTTTGTGTTAAGAATTTGATGGATTTAATGTTTTCATTGACCAATGAGTCTATTTCCTCTATAGTATCTTCATTGCCTGAGATTCTTTAGTCTATCTCTTGCATTCTGTTGGTTATATTTGTCTCTGCAGTTCCTGTTTGTTTACCCAGAATTTCTATGTCCAGAATTCCCTCAGTTTGTGTTTTTTTTTTATTACCGCTATCTCAGTCTTCAAATCTTGATCTATTTGCTTCATCTGTTTGATTATTTTTTCTTGGTTTTCTTGGGTTTCTTTGAGGGATTTATTAATTTCTTCCAATTTTTTGTTTTGTTTCTCTTTTCCTCCAATTCTTTAAGAGAGTTCTTTAGTTTCTCTTTAAAGGTCTCCTTCATTTTTATAAAGGTATGTTTAAAGTCATTTTCTTCTGCTTCTTCTGGGTTAGAATGATCAAGTCTTCCTGTTGTATAACCACTGGGTTCTGGAGTTCCCATGTTGCTTTTTGGATTTTTGGATGAATTTTTGCATTGGTGCCTATCCATCTCCTCCTTCAAATGACACTGTACCAAGGTACAGTGTCTTTGTACCTTTGACCAATCTTTGCAGTGGCTTTCTGAGTATTTGGGAATTTTTCTTGGTCAGCTCTGTACTGTCAATGTCTGTGTCTCAGGTAGCCTCTGAGTTCTCTCTAAGTTTGCCTCACTTGGTCTTCTCTCCTGGTTCGCTCCCTTGGTCCTCTCTTTTAGTCTCCTCAGTATTGTTGCAAGCTGTGTTTCAAAGTTCTTCTGAGGTTGCTCTTAAATCCCCTCAGTATTGGAGCAAGCTTTGTTTCAGAGTTTTACAGAGGTTGCAGGAGGATAGGCGAGTTTGGGGGTGGGGTGGGGCTAGTAGCTTGGAGGGTCAGGTAGATGGGGTTGGGCTTTGGGGAAGCCTACCTGCAGAAGGTCTCCTGCTGGCTGGCTAGAAAAGATGAGGCTGTTAGGGGAGGGGCCAGGGTTTTTTGTCCCACTGTGGAGGTCCTAGAGAGTGGAGTGTCCCACTGTGTGGCTATTTACTAACCTCTTAAGTCCCCTCAGTATTGGAGCAAGCTGTTTCCACATTATATTTTTATTATATTTCCCCTCCTTTTAGTGTTCCCATATCTTCTTCCACATCCCTATCTACCCACCTTCATGTTCTTTTTCTCTTCAAGAAAAACCCAAACCCAAAACAAAACAAAAAGCATACAAGATGGAGTCTGTTTTATGTTGGCTAACTACTCTAGAGAATGGGGCCTGCTCTGGAGTGTGTTCTATCAACACCAGTGTTACCTCCATTGAAGAAAATTAATTTTCCCTTTTGAATAAACTGTTGTTTATGAAAAGCTTCTTGGTTATGGTTGGGATTTTTATGCTCACTTTCCTTCCCTCGTGCTTGGATTTTTTGAGTCTGTACAGGTCTTAAACATGCGAACACACTCTGTGAGTGCATATAGGTATTAACCATGCTGCATCCAGAAGATGCTATTTGGTTTGATGTCATCCACCACCTCTGGCTCTTATGACCTTTCCACCTCTTCTTCCACATATATCCCTGACCTTGAGGGGAAGGGTTTGATAAAGACATCCTATTTAGGACTGATTGCTCCAAAGTCACACTCTACACATTGTTTGGTTGTCGGTCTCTGTTAATTATCATCTACTGTAAGAAGAAGTTCCTTTGAGGCCTGAGGGATACACTGATCTACATGTATCATTTCAAATATTTCATACTTTCTCTCTTATTTCTCTTTGTCTTTATTGTATATTTAAGTAAATCATTAGTTTTTCTGAACTTTTCAGATGACATGGTATGGTGGTTTGAAAGAGAAAGTCCCCCATAGGCTCTAGTGTTTGAACACTTGGTTCCCAGTTGGTAATGCTCTTTCAGAAGGTCTATGACGTACTGCTTTGTTGTAGGAAGTATGTCACCAGGACAAGGCTTTTGAGGTTTCCATTCTCAAGTCACATTCTCTGTTTTACTCAGCTTGCTTATTAATCCTCTGGAACCATTAGCTAAATAAATTTCTTTTTTTTTTTTTTTTTTGGTTTTTCGAGACAGGGTTTCTCTGTAGCTTTGGAGCTTGTCCTGGAACTAGTTCTTGTAGATCAGGCTGGTCTCGAACTCACAGAGATCCGCCTGCCTCTGCCTCCCAAGTGCTGGGATTAAAGGCATGCGTCACCACCGCCCGGCGCTAAATAAATTTCTAAAAGTTGCCTTGGTCATTGTGTTTTATCATAGTAATGGGATACCTCAGATATCATAGGCTCTGTGACAAAAGTCACATGTTATTGAGTAATAAAAATAAAAGACAAAGCTCTGATAACTTCAGGGAACCATCCTGACTCAATGGAGACCCTGTCCTCTGGTGTCCATCCCTGACTCAGTGGAGACCCTGTCCTGGTGTTGGAGGGTTCTTCTGTATTTGGGTTACTCTTATTGGTTGAATAAAGGACTGCCTGGCTTATAGGAGAGGACACAGCCCTTACGTGGGCAAAGTAGACAGAACAGAAGGCTGTGAGAGAGAAGGAAGTGGGCAGATGCCATGATCCTCTAGCCCAAGATGGATGCAGGTTAGAATCTTCCAATAAGTCACCACCTCATGGTAACATACAGACTTTTATAATGGGTTAGTTTAAGATGTAAGAGTTAGCCAAGAAGAGGCTAGTGATAATGGGCCAGGCAGTGTGTTAAATGAATCCAGTTTGTGTGTAATCATTTCGGGCATAAACTAGTGGCTGCAGCTGGGAGCCAGGCACTGGGAACAAAAGGGCCCACATTCCTCTCAGGTGCCGGGAACACAGCCCTCACCTATTACAACACTGTCCTCTAGTGTCCAACCCTGACTCAGTGGAGACCCATCCTCTGGCATCCATCCCTGACTCAGTGGAGACCATGTCCTCTGGTGTCCATCCCCAGCTGAGTGGAGACCTTGTTCTCTGGTGTTCATCCCTGGCTCAGTGGAGACCCTGTCCTCTAGTGTCCATCCCTGACTCAGTGGGGACCCTGTCCTCTGGTGTCCATCCCTTACTCAGTGATTCGTAGTCCCATTGCACTTTAGATCAACAAAAAACATTCAAAAGTTCTGATCCCAAATTACACAATCCAGATAAATTGCTTTGAATCTCTGGGGTGGTGCCTAAACAACTGTTGTTATAAAGGCTTCTTAAAGAATTGTTCTGTGTTGCTGAGGCTGAGAACCAGAGCTAGCAATTATGAAGCAGTGTGACTAAAAGAACAGTCTTGATTTAGTAAATACTCTGTGTTCCATACTGTTCATATCTCATCTTGTGTGTTGAGACAAATCCCCTTTTCTCAGTTCAATTCAGTATTCTTACTACTAACCATGGGTGCGCACACACACACACACACACACACACACACACACACACACACTTCTTTTCATGCAAGCTGTAGAAGAGATTCCAGTTCCAAACTTGAGTGCATTTTGTAGATGCCAAGGTCAAACACAGGTGGAGCATCACTCATGCAAAGCTGCAGGGAACCAAGAAAGATATGATTTGAAAGGCAAATATTAGGAGAGACTGAATTAAACATTTGGCAGAGAGTTTTCCATACAGAGAAAGAGGAGAGCAAGAGACAATTTGGGGGTATTGTCTGGGGATGGGGACCAGATGGTTAAGGAATTTTATAGCGCTTTAATGAGACTGGGTCCACAGGGAACCAAGCACACAGAGATCATTAACCTCTGCAATTGTGGATATATTCTTTTCCTCTTCATACCAACCTTCTAAAAACACTTCAATCAAATTTTGGAAAACACACAAAACTAAGTGAGAACACAACAGAAATTGAGATTTTTCTTTCAGCTTCAAAAGCCAATCTGAAGATTTGACACAAGTCAATCCTTGTTTCCACAGGGCAATAAGCAGGTCTTGGATAAAGCCTGCCTACTTCCAATGGGACTGGGAGTCCTCAGTTCTCTTCAGTCCCCACATGCTCTTACTTAGTGGCTGCCAGTATCAATGTGTGCTGACATTTGTGGCTTGAGTTTTAAGATGGCAAACCTGCCTGGGCAGTAAGTTGTCACTGAATATCAAATTTTCATGAATCTATTTCTGCTTTTCTCCAAAATTTTTTTCAAGGTGGTAAAGGCAGCCCTTTTGTTAGAGAATGGGATCAGCTACCCAATGCTAGAAGGTGTGTGCTCTCATCTCTCAGAGGTACATCTGCCCTGTTCACTCTTGCATGTGGTCTCTCTGTGCAGCCCGCATTTTGGTGTTCAGTCTGATCAGGGAATGCTCCATGGAATTTCCTACAGGGTGCCAAGTTTCCCCCAACTCTGTAGCATACACTCCTGTTTACTTAATCACAGCATGCTCAACCCAGGTGGGCTACATTAATATCTGTTTTTGCTTTTTATTAACCACATTTCAGAGAACATGCAGAAAATTTTGTTTTGTTGTTCTGAGTTTGCTTTCCCTGGAAATTTATTTCTTAAACTTTCTATGGTAGCATCATCCTGTAGGAACTTCATCTAATAGCCTTAAAGATACTGGCCCACTTTGGGCAGGGTCACATGTTATATATGCAGATGTAAAACCATGTGTGACCCTTTTTTATTTTTTTTTTGGCTTCTGGATTTGATCCCTGTTCCCTGCCCACACAAAGGCCTGCGGATCACTGCCCTTCTGTGGGTCTACCCCTAAATAACAAATAAATCTTTATTATATTCCATTGTGAGCCAATGTGGGACTATTTTATTATAGTCTGCAACAGCATCATAAGCATCTTCCTTACCTTTAACTGACAGCTCAGGGAATGGCTGGAATGTTCTGGACCTTCCATCCATTCTCATGAGCACTAACTTCTCTGAAGACAGCAGTTAATGTGAAGGAAATGAGATTAGATAACTTCTGCACTTCTTCCTAGGTGGGAAAGACAGGACTAGAGTCTCTTGTTGTGGAAATAAGTAAGCAAATATATCAATACATATATAGATCACAGGGAAAGTGATTGCCATTTATAGGCTGAAAAGACTAAATTTTTAAATTAAGATGCTTAAAACATGTTTGATTTATTTCTTTGTACATTCCTGATGTGAAGAAAATTATCGAAACCTACTATGTTTAAGGAAAACCATGTCACATTTGAACATTATTTAGAGTTATTGACTGCTTTATAGGGTACAGATTCTGTCAAATGAGACACTAATTTATAGACTTCTCAGTGAAAAATCAATTTTAAATTTTAAGTTTTATAGTTGGAGACTGCCCATGTGTTTCCTGCCTGCCCACACCCAAATAATCATACAGAAACTATATTAATTACAAAACTGTTTGGCCAATGGCTCAAGTATATTTCTGGCTAGCTCTTATAACTTAAATTAACCCGTAATTCTTACCTATGTTTAGCCATGTGACTTGGTACCTTACTTAGTGAGGCATTCTCATCTTGCTCTGCATCTGGCTGGTGACTACAGACTGAGCCTTT
Organism: Dicrostonyx torquatus; assembly: GCA_028555095.1. Taxonomy (NCBI): domain Eukaryota; kingdom Metazoa; phylum Chordata; class Mammalia; order Rodentia; family Cricetidae; genus Dicrostonyx; species Dicrostonyx torquatus. The sequence goes on from JAQHUG010000008.1 coordinate 11,213,227, forward strand.
CATTTTCCCAGAATTCTCCTCATCTGGTTGTCCACCTATACTTCCTGCCTGGCTACTGTCCAAACATAGTTTTATTAAACCAATACAAGTGACAAATCCCACAGCATTAGCCCACAGCATTTCCTCTTTTCTTATTTTCTAAACAAGAACTCTGAATCGAATCTCCTTTGCTTAACTTTTTTCTTGACCATTATTCATAACAACTTGTAACCAATACTCTAAATAAACACAAACACATTCATAATGTTTGGGGGGAATGTGGGCATAGTGTTCTAGGCTACTTCCTGCTAATTGGGGATACTGATAATCTTATGGGGACCCAAAGAAAATTTAGAATTATGGTCAAGTCCTGGCTACAGTATCTGTGAGCCTGGATCATCTCAGCAGCAGTCTTGAAGCTGTTCTGGATGTAGAACTCAGAGAAAACTGCAACATAGGTGCCCTAAAACATTGGATCATCTGGGCCATCTGCTATCAGAGATTTTCCAGGGGTTCTTCCTGATCAAACCTTATTTTTCTTAACCAAGAATGAATCCATGAATCCACAGCCTCTCATTTTCTGTGGAAACAAAAGAAAAACCTTTTTCTCCACATATTTTTTGACTTAAATTTTGAATTTAAGGCATTTTCAAAATATGTATGTTGGACTAATCCAGCAACATTTATAATCAAACATGTTTTAGCAGCTGTTGCTCCTTCCCTAGCAGTCAAAAAATTCAGAGAAAACACAATAACATATAGTGTCTAGACTCTCTGTCTACAGAGAGTTTACATCTTTATGTGGCTTTTTAAAACCTCTATTTCTTTTACTTTTATTTTATTTTTAATTTTTTTTGAGAGAGGATTTCTTTGTTTTCCTTGGCTGTCCTTCACCTTACTCTGTAGACCAGGCTGGCCTGAAACTCACAGAGATCCACTTGCCTCTGCCTTCCAAGTGCTGGAATTAAAGGCGTACGCCACCATACCTGACTATATTTCTTTTTTTAAGGACTTTCTCTATCCTTTTTCTTTTCTTACACAAGCCTATGTATATCTTTCTTTCTTTTCTTTTTTTTTTTGAGACAGGGTTTCTCTGTGGCTTTGGAGCCTGTCCTGGAACTAGCTCTAGTAGACCATGCTGGCCTCGAACTCACAGAGATCTGCCTGCCTCTGCCTCCCAAGTGCTGGGATTAAAGGCATGCGCCACCACTGCCCGGCAGCCTATGTATATTTTTAAACATACTGCAAAACATTTATAAGGTGTCTTTTTCTTCTGTCTGAATTTGTCTTTATTGTATATCTCTATTTTTTTTTCCCGAGTACATGAGTCTTTAGTCTGCTAAGCAATATGGTTAGGATTAAAGCTGTGGCTTTGGTGGCTGGATTTACCCCCACTCCTGGGTTTCCTGAGAGTCTAGCTTTATGGTAGAAGCACTGGCAGGAGCCACATTTTTGCTCCAACTCTAGAATTTCTAGGTCCATGCCACCACTAAGAAGCATACCACTGGCTGCTCATAAACACCATTTAAGTGTTTGGTTGCAGAGCCTTTCTTAAAGGAACTATACCTCTACTTGCCTCTAGCAAACAGAGCCCACCCCAGACAATGTTGTTACCAAGAAGCTGTGCTTGACTCTGTTATTTTGTCTGTCTAGATCATTTTTCAAAAACGTTTCCTCAGGTTTTATGTGGAAATTTTTGCCAAATGTTTGGGTGCCATTTTGTAGCTGAAAGTTTTGGCACCATCTGTTTCTGCAGCTGTTTAGTCCCAATGAAACACACAGAGGCTTATATTAATTATAAATTCTTTGACCTATTAGCTCAGGCTTATTATCAACTAGTTCTCACAACTTAAATTAACCCATAATTCTTATCCGTGTTTAGACATATGGCTTGGTACCTTACTCAGTGAGGAATTCTCATCTTGCTTCCTCTGTGTCTGGCTGATAATTCCAGACTGAGCCCTTCCTGTTCCCAGAATTCTCCTAGTCTGGTTGTCCTCCTATACTTCCTGCCTGACTACTGTCCAATCAGCATTTTATTAAACCAACACAAGTGGCAAATCTTTACAGGGTCAAGAACATTATCCCACAGCAAAGTTTATTGCTAATAGTGGCACAATTATGTAAACAGCATGCATAAGACTGACTACCATGTAACATTTTCAGGAGGATTGACTTCTGCCCAATAATGTTTCTATAATTTCTATTCATTCAAAATGATAACCAGGCATAGCCAGATTGCTCATTCTTTTAAAGCTCCTGCCCTACAGTTTTGATAATCTGAATTCAATCCCTAGAACTCATGTTGGAAGGAGAGAACTGGTTCCTGAAAGTTGTCCCCTGATCTTTACTTGTGCACACATGCAGGCTTGTATTCATACATGTAACACACACACACATACATGCACAAAAACAGAGAGTTGGAATAAATAAAAGTTTAAACGCTAACAAAGGTTATGATTTTATTGCCCTGCTGGTCTGAAATCAATTTTCTACTTCAAGGATCTCTTTCCAGCACTCTCTTTTGAAGCCTAGACACACTCAGTGCCTCCAGTCTCTTTTGCATCAGTTTCACAATTCTGCTACTGTTTCATTAATGAATAAAATGAATCATTAAAAATATATTCATTCTAGATTTGTAAGCATTTGTGTCTTTTACTTCTCCAGCATTTTACCTGGCACTAGCTATATCCCCAAAGGAATTTCAAATGGCCTCCAGGTTTTGGTCACACTTAGAGCCTTTTGCCTTGGTTACTGTGGGCTGCATGTGACCAAACTTCGATCATTCTTTCTGTAGTGAAGAAGGAGGGCAATTCTTCGTTGAGAAAGAGAGAACTAGTCAAGAGTTCCAGATTAGGAAGGGAAGGATAGAGGACATTATTCCTCAGTAAAACAAAAGTCATCGATTGAGGATTGAGATGTCCCTTTACACCAGAGATGACCTCCATTCCTTCAGTGGAAGCTCCAGGTCCACATTTGCTGGGGGGGGGCGGGGGAGACAGATGGTTTCTGTGTTTTTATTTACTCCTCTGTGTGTTCTCTCTGCATCACAGCATCCAAGAGAATAGCCTTGTAAGCCTCTGGGCTACAGTACTGCAGGGTATGAACAAACTCCCCCAGTAAAGATGTCCTGAAAACTAGGCCTAAGTTTTGAAATATAACATTTCAAACAAGTTAAATGCTTCCTTTATTATACAGAGAATGGCTTATTTAATACCTGTGGAAAAATGATTACATAGCTCTATTCTGAATGTGGGTTGGTTCTGTTTAGAAGCCTTCAACCATGTCATTTAGGGAAAATATATTGCCTTTCTAAGGTAGATTCAGAGAGAAAAACAGTAACAAATTATATTTGAAATGGTATAATAAAAAATGAAAATGCTTTGCAAGCTACGTGGTGTTCTAGCTTCTGAAAGATGTTATTTATTGATAGAGGAATTATAGCCTAGGTATTCCCAAGTCTATAGACAGTGAAGCTGACACCATTCCTCTATAATCAAGCAAAACAACCTGAGTCCTCATCCCCCAAGTGACTTTGGGAACAATAGTTCCCTCTTTAGATTTCTGAGAAATTTCAGAAAACATTTGTCACCTGTAGGCTCCGGAAGTTGAGTTACTCAAGGTCACTTCTGGTTGTTTGTTAGGTTGTCTCTTTGGTGTTTTGGTCACACACATTTATTCTGTTTTTCTGTGGTCCAGTTAACCCACCAATAAGATCATGTCCTTTTGTTTTCTAAGGAAATGCTAAATAAACTAGGCACCAATTTAGTAAGTCAAGGTTTTCTAAAACCAATGAAGGACACTGGAAAGAGCACAAGACACAGTATTGGTCAAATACATGACAAGAGTCAATAGGCTTTCCCCTACTATGGTTCGTGATCTCCACAGTCACAGGCTTTTGACCAGGTTTACAGTACTGGGTGTGACATCTGTCCTGTGGAGCAGGCTTATTCCCAATCAGACAGTATTTGATTGGATTGCTCACAGGTTACATCTATGAACTTTCCATGCAGAAACTGAGGCCAACAACTGATAAATGGGATCTCATGAAAATTTGGAAACTGTACAGCAAAGGAAATGGTGAGTGAAGATTCGGCACATGGAATAAGAGACAATCTCAGCCAGCTACATATGGTGCAGGGGATTAGGTGCAGCGGATTATGGTGAACTCAAACAACTAAACTTTGAGGAAACAAACAACTCAACTGAAAATGGACTATGGAGCCAAACAAAAAGTTCTTAAAACAAGAAATATAAATGACTGTAAATATATTTTAAAAATAATCAGGTCAATATCCTTAGCTAGTAGGGAAATGCAGATTAAAGCTTCTTTCAGATTCCATCTCACCTCAGGAATGGTCAAATTAGAAACCCAAATGACAACAAATTTGGGTGTGGATGTCAGGGAAGGGGAACTCTTATAGTGGTAGGAGCATAGACTAATAGAGGAACTGTGGAAATCAGTCTGGAGATTTCTTAAAGAACTAGAAATAGAGCTACCATACGACCCAGCTTGGGAATATTGCCAAAGGATTTTGTCACCCTACAGAGATCTGTGTTCACTGCAGCTCAATTCACAATAGTTGGGGAATGGAATCCACCAGCACATGCATCAACTGGTGAATGGATAATGAAAGTGTAGTACAAACACGCAATGGGATATTACTCAGCTGCAAAGAAAAATGAAATCGTGAAATTTGCAAGTAAGTAGATGGGAACTGGAAAAAATTATATGAGTGGGGTCACGATAAATCCCAACTTTCAATCTCACACCTGATTTGTGTCATGCTGGGAATGGAACTCAGGCAAGCACTTAACCAATGATGCTATACCTCCTGCTCAAAGCCAACTTCTATACTGTGTTGGATACCTCTTAACTGGATTTGTATATTAACCATGCATCTAATCACCTTACTGAATTTAGTTATTAAATTCAGTAGTTTGCAGGTTATTGGAATAATTTGTGACATAACCTGTTGTTCTCAAATGAAGGTTTGCATTTTTTTCTATACAAAGTCTATACCCTTTCTTTATTGTTATTACTTGGTCTCAGTGACTGAGACAACTCAGCTGCAAGAAGGGACAATAGCAGGCATGCCTGGTCCGGAACCCCACAGAGAACTTGAGAGCTTGAGTGTGAAATACTTGGCTAGCTCCAATTTTTAAAAAATCACACTGAGGAAGTTCACTTTTAGTTCTAGCTTGCTTAGGGCTTTCTGTGGGATGTGTGTGTGTGTGTGTGTGTGTGTAAATATGGGAGTATATGTTTGTGTGGGTATATTTGTGTGTGCAGAGACTAATGTGGGTTTTTTCTTAGGAGCTGTCTACCTTAGTTTTTTGAGGCTGCATTTCTCCCTGGGACTTGGGACTTGCCAATTAGTGCTGCTTTGTTGGTCAGTGAAGGCCAAGGATTAGCCTTTCTCTACTCCCTCAGCACAAGGATTACAAGTGTATGTCACTGTGCCCAGCTTTTTTTTGTGGGTGCTGGAACTCACACTCATCCACATACTTGTGCAACAGGTGCTTTACTAGCTGAGCCATTTCCCCAGCTCCTGTTAAGATTTCGTTTCTTTTAAAATTATTAGTGGGTATAGCATTATCACAGGATGAGTTATGTCCACAGATTGATTTTTTGAGTGCTAAACAAATCTTGGATTCCTTTGATAAGCCAGATGTATTAGTCACTTTTATGTTGTGACCAAACACCTAATGGAGATAGCCTAAGGAGGAAGGGCTTTTTTGGGGTCACTGCCAGGAGGTCTTCATTCATCATGGCACAGAAGGCATGGCAGGAGTGGCTGATGACGGGAGTGTGTGGTGGAGTTTTCTCCAATCAGAGCAGACCAAGAAGCAAAAACTTCAGCTTGGAATCAGGGGTGGGTATAACCTTCAAAGACTGGCTCCTGGTGACATTTCTACTATCCAGATCTCACCTGCTAAAGACTTTGCAGCCTTAAAACAACACCACACACTAGGGGTCAAGTGCTCAAAACCCCAATGTGTGGAGAGTACTCCATGTTCAAGCCATAACACCACATTGATGAACTGGGGTCGTTAATGTATAATTTCGGTATTTTGTATCTTAGCCTGGTAAAAATTGACCTATTGTTCCTTCTTATACTACCTTTGATAAGTTAATGTATCAAGACCTCATAAAATACCTGGAGAGGGCTCCCTTACTCTCTATGTTCTAAGAGTCTGTCTAAGATGGTTATAATTCTTCTATAAACATTTGTAAGAATTTTCAGTGTAACATCTGAGACTAGAATTTCCTCTGTGCATTCAATTACTCTGACAGACATAGGATTGTTGGAATGCTTTTGTCGGACATTCTTGATATTGTGTTTTTCAAGGAACTTGTCTAAGTTGACAAATATACTGGTACAAAATGTTCTTAACAGCCTTGTATTTTCTTTCAACGTGTATTGACTGATGGCATCAGCAGCTAGGGTTCCCCTTTCCCAGCTGTTCTCTTTGATGAATTTTCTAGGGAGTAACCAGTTTTCTCCTTCTTTTTGAGGAGCCTGCTTTGATTTGGTGGCTTTTCCTCTGTTCACCTGCTTTCTGTCTCACTGCTTCCGTGATCCCTCGGATTTAATTTGTTTCTAGCTTGCTGTTTTTTTCCCCTCGTTTCTAGATTTGGATATGCTTCCTAGTTTTCTGTGACAGACAATGTGTACTGCTTTGCCGAGTGACCATAAGGATGGTCTCTGACCGCCTCCAGCTGCTGTCTTCATCAGGACCCACCTTGGTTTCATGTTCTTGGAGAAAGCTCCAAGAATTGGCCATTGTCTGAGTAAAGCAGTGGTAACAGCACACGCTCCTTCCGGGGGAGCTCCCAGTCTGAAGGAGACGCTGGGGTGAAGGCCGTTGCTTCCAAATGCAGGGCTTTTCTGAATAGAACGCTGGCTGTGGCTTTACCTGTCATGACCCAGATTTTCTGGGTAGCATTTATTTTCTTTATTGTATTTCGTTGAACTTAGAAATACTTGGATGATTATATTTCTTTCTTTCTAACTAAATAAGAAACTTAGAATTTCATTGGTTTTATTAACTTCGGTCTCACCTGATAGAATATATTTCTCTAGCACATCAGTCTCCCTCACCCACAGACGAATTCCAAAGGCCTACAGGAACCATGTGATTGGATTCATTCACACAAGCCAAGTTTCTCTGACACTGTTTTCTGTGTTAGCTAGGTCTGCATGGCCGTGGCTAAGTTCCTGACAGGAACGGCATAAGGAAGGGATTATTTATTTCAGCTCCCTGTTTCAGAGGGTTCAGATCGTAGTTGCTGGATTCTGTGTACTTGAGCAGAACATCATGGGTCAATAGTACATGGCAGAGGAGAGCTGTTCTAGTCCCAGCATCCCAGTGAGAAAGGTACCCAGTGTTTGTCTGTTGTAAAAAAAACAACACAGCACAATACAATACACACATATTAAAAACAAACAAAACTCTAGAATACCAGCTTTGTACCCTGACCCCACCAATTTGGAAGGTTTGTCCAGACAATAAGCCTATTGTGAAAGGCAGGAAAATAGCTGGCAATGGTGGACATAATGGTGGCATGCCTGCAATTCCAGCCCTGGGGTTGACCATGATAGACGTACCTGCAATTCCAACACTGCCCTTGAGAGGATTGTAGAGCAAGAACTCATTTAAAACAAACAAACAAACAAACACCCCCCCCATGTAATGAGAATAAATTAAAGGAGTCAGAATGTGCCCAATTTTCTTGTATTTTGCTCTTTCTGAACCTCTCATTTTTATTAGAAATTGATCTATCTGTAGGTATCCCGTGAGGGCCCTGCTGATCTTGAGACTCCCCCTGCTGGTCACTCTCAAGTACTGCGCATTGAAGCGGACCCACCATTAAATTTTCTTTTGAGAGTTTTCCTTTTACAGAGACATAAAGTCCAACTAATGTATGAATTTTCAAGTAATTGTCTTAGCTTCTCTTCTAGTAACCCTAAGGCCGAGACAAGCAGTTTCTCTGTTGGTCCCACTTTGCTCAGTGGGGAGCTTCACAAGGGCGTTTGGAGTCCTCTCGGTTTACAGAAATCTCATTGCTGTTCTTTGGTGCATTAGGCAGCATTCCCTAGAGGAACTGAAGTGATAGAACGTATATGAATAGGAGGAAGTTTATGAGACCGAGTCACACAATGGGGGCTGGAGAGTCCAAAAACGACAATCTGCATGCTGTACAGTCTGAGAACCAAGTAGCTGCCTATGGCTGCCTTGGCACTCCCAAAATAGTGCTGAAAGCCTGCTAGCTAGTCTTCAGCTCACCCTAGAAGGGAAAGAAGCTACAGTCCTGCACACTAGTGGGGGATGGTGGCGGCAGCAGCAGCAGTAGTGGCAAGAATAGCTGAGGTAAGAGGAGGAAGGGAGGAGGTGGGGCTGGGTTTTCTTCCCTTCTCTATATCTACACCACCTTCTGATAGGGGCCTCCCACTGTGGAGAGGGGCTTTCAGTCCTTCTGGATAACTCCTGTCCAGAGGTGTGTCTCTTATTTGATCCCAGAACCCAGCAAGCTGATCAAGTTTAGCCATCATACCCACTTTGAGTATGACCTTGGTTCTGCCTTCTTTTTCTGCCCCTCCCACAGATGTTGACAATGAAGCTCACACCTCCAGAGGTGGTAGAGCTCTCCAGGCCAGGGTAAGCTTTGGAACTCCCAGAGTTTCACCAAGTCTCATTTTGCTGTGAGGATTGGCATAACTTCACTTTTACACAATTAATTTACAGAATCATATGTTAAAACATTTCTTATCCAAATTAGGGTCATTTCTATCAGCAAAGGAGTTAGGATATTCAGTCTATCAGACTGCAGGGAAAAAGCCTACTACATTCGATTTTCTTTGTTCCCCTAAGATCTATTTATTTTTATTTTATGTATATGAATGTTTTGCCTGCTTGTATATAAGTGCACCAGGTACATGCCTGGTGTCCATGGAGGCCAGAAGAGGGCATCAGATCCCCTGAAACTGTAATTATAGACAACATGAACCATGTAGGTTCTGAGAATGGAACCCAGGACGTTTGGGAGAGCAGCCAGTGCTCTGAAGAGCTGAGCCATCTCTCCAGCCCCCTATATGATTTCCTTATGGAAGCTCTTACCTTTTTAGCCTATACTTCTGAGCTCAGTGTGATGAAGTATTAACCATTACTCCAGCTAGAATTATTACCTGCTTTTTTCCCCTCTAAATAGCTTAAACTTTCTATTTTCAATTTACTGTCAGTTTCCTTCCTTCCCCTTAGCCCTATTATATGAAACAGATTGCTGAAAAAATGAGCCTCTAAAAAGCTGTGCCACTGGCCTGGTGTGATTAATTGCCATGAAAACAGTGGGATTTTTTTTCTTTTTTTGTTTTTGTCTGTTTGTTTGATCTGTTTTGTTGATTGTATAATCACCCCCAGGTTTTTCTGGATTGAGATTTAGAAGAGGAAACTTGGAGATCAGAGGTAATTCATTGCCTTAGTTCCACATAGAGTAAAAAGAGGAAGTCACTGCTCACTTAGCCAGAAACATTTAAGAGAGCTATTGTCTTGCAAGAAGTAACTGGAAGGCGACCCAGATTCCAACAGAAAGTTTTCTCCAGCAAGATTAACACAGTTCTGGGACATTGTTGTAAAAGGGGGCGGCTGTGTCCCGCCACCGAGAAGTGGGGCCGTTTTCCCAGCACCTGGTTTCCAGCCGCCAGCTAGCTTATGCCCGAAATAACCACATGACAATTATATTCATTTAAATACTGCCTTGCCCATTATCTCTAGCCTTTTCTTGGCTAACTCTTACATTTTAAACTAACCCATTATAAAAGTCTGTATGTCACCATGAGGTGGTGACTTACCAGACGATTCTAAGGTACGTCCATCTCGGGCGGGAGAATCATGGCATCTGCTCACTTCCTTTCTTCCCCAGCCTTCTGTTTTCTTTTCCCCGCCTAAGTCCTGCCCTATCAAAAGGCCAAGGCAGCTTCTTTATTAACCAATGAAAGCAAAGAAATACAGAAGAACCCTCCTACGCCAGGACATAATTAGTCAGTGTGGAGAAGATAGCTTTCCTCTGCATCTATTGATGATTAGTCTGGAGTCAGGCTCTGGAGAGTAGCTTGGGAAGACCCATATTCACATACCTGTGCACACTCCCCAACACACACACACACACACACACACACACACACACACACACACACACCCTAGTCACAGATACATGATTGATGCTCATGCAGCTGGGGCAGTATGGTTCTGAGTCATTGAATTTGTTTTTTGTCTTGTCTTTCAAATACTGCCTCCCCCCAAAAAAGCTAAAACAGTGGCAACGTTGGATGTATTTCTTCTCTTCTTTTACACTTAATAAACACACATCAGCTTTTATAGATGGTTACATTAAACCCTGCTTTCCTCCTCCACCTAGAACTCTATAGGACACTGTACTTCTGTTTCTACGCAGCTTTAATCCCAGCCAGGCAGTCTTCATGTGGGTGCCTCACACTTTTCCTAGTATCTTTATGTTGTAATAAAGGGAGGGGTGTGGTTTGTATTCCCGGCACCCAGTTCCCAGTCCCCAGCTGCCCGCCCGCTCAGCTGCTGGTTGCTTGTTTATGCCCGAAATAACCACATGAGAACTGTATTCATTTAAACTCTGCCTGGCCCATTATCTCCAGCCTTTTCTTGGCTAGCTCTCATATCTAAAACTAACCCATTATAAAAGTCTGTGTGTCACCACGAGGTGGGAGACTTACCAGACGGTTCTATGGTATGTCCATCTGCGGCAGGGGCCTCATGGTGACTGGCCACTTCGTTCTCTCTTCACAGAACTTCTGTTCTGTCTACTCCGCCCACCTAAGGGCTGACTTATCTTACAAGCCAGGCAGAGTCTTTATTTAACCAATCAAAGCACAGAAATACAGATGTCAGACATGCCGAATGATCCCCGATAAGATCACCACCTCGTGGTGACACACAGACTTTTATAATGGGTTAGTTTTAGATATGAGAGCTAGCCAAGAAAAGGCTGATGATGATGGTCCAGGCAGAGTTTAAATGAATATAATTGTCATGTGGTTATTTCGGTCATAAGCAAGCAACCAGCAGCTGAGCGGGCTAGCAGCTGAGCGGGCCAGCGGCTGGGAGTGGGAGCTGGGTGCTGGGAACAAACAACCTGCACCTCTCCCCCACTTACAACATCTTTAACCAATGAAACTGTCCCGTTCCTTTCAGCAATTGAGTCACTGTTCCCTCTGTCTCGGTATTAGAAATATATTAAAGATCACTTTCAAATGTGAGTGAACTCTCTGGGTCATTCAAGTTCAGCCATTGGTTCTTTGTCCCAGCCTTCTCCATGGCCATGTCCCCCTTTCCAGCTTCCACTTTCACCTTAGACACAACAAACTTCCTGAAAGAATTTTCTCAGCCTAGTTCACCCCGAAGCTTGTCTAGGAAGTACAACTTCCCCATCTCCTTCTATTTCAGGAGCTCTCCTAAACTTCCTGTAGTGTACATGATACACTGGTGCCTGCTGTGACAACTGGTGCGTCCTCATGATGCTGAATCATTCTATAATAAACATACAGTCTAGACAAGCATTTAAAACAAGACCCCTGAGCACTAGCAACGTACCAGCTCAAATAAAGATATTCTGTAAGTAAAAAATACACACAGACTTCATATCACATAAAATTAGGCAAGCCATCTTATCATTAGTGTTCATATTGAGTACATGTTGAGTTGTTAATGCTATGGACATATTCAATGAGATGCCTTATTAAAGTTTATTGCACTCCCAATTTTTTTCTAATGTGACTATTAGGACATTTAGAGTTTTACATTTGGCCTGTATTTGTGACTGGTGTGGTGTTTCTCTTGGACAGGCTGATTCAGAAGTTAAAGCTGGAGGGCCATACTGTGGTTTAGCCTTAAAGGAGGAAGAGTCACATGGTCCAGCCCCCACACTAGCTTTCCCTCTCAGGAAAGCCTATTATCTTCCTGCTTTTTTATTGGACCTCCAGAAATCTGCAGAGAGGGAAAAGTCATGCTCTCTCAACATTCAACATGCCTTGGTGCATGAGGGAATATACATGGAACACATGTACACAGAGAACTAACCCAGTTAGTTGATATGTTGTCATATGGATGCAAGGACCACTCTGTGCTCAGTGGGATGAGTGTCAGATCATCCCAGATGGACTAGATCTAGTAGTAAAGAACTCACCCAAAGTTCTTCGGCTTTGGACTCTGACTGCAGTTTTGAGTCATTTTACTTTTCTCATGTGACTTTAATTCTTTTGCAAAGGCCCTCAAGTTCTCTTATATCTGCTTCCAGTAGTTCAGAGCTGGGACCCCATAGACATCTTTACCTTTTCAGCTGCCAGGCAAGATAAAATTGGTGCATAGCAGAGCTGCTTGCTCTGAGCAGCTCGAGAGGAGAAAGTGAAGCTGGTACACTTGGAGTCAGCGGGAATTGCTTTCTGCAGAATCAGCAGTTTTCTAGGCCTGCTGGACATGCCAGCTTCCAACTCCAAGAATTGCTCCCCCTCAAAAAAGGCTGAGTTAATGAATGAACATTGGCACACAACCTTCCACCCTGCTAAAGCTCAACCTTTCTCCCTGAGATGGTCTGGACACAGCACAGAGCCAGCCCAGGAACAAGCCAATTGGCTCCTGGTTTGGCTGGAATGGGAAAGGAAGCAGGGAAGTAGAGAGGACTGCTTACCTTAACTCGCCACAAAGATAGTTAAGTTCCCATGCAGGCAAAGGTCTTTTTTTTTTGTCTCTTGCCAGTTTTGCAAGAAGTCCAAGTGGAGCACAGTTGTAGTTTCTGCTGTGTTCTTTTCAGTCTCATTCTCCATTAAGCTCTTCCCCTTCAGACTGGTAGAGGTGGATTCTTTCCTGTGGCTGAGGGCCAGCTGAGTCTCTGCCAACCATTGCCATGAGGGTCCTGGCAGCTTCTCCTTTGAAGCAAGAACCATCAAGTTGCTCAGATCTCAGCAACTGCAGTCTGAAAGAAGAGACACCATTTGATGCTCCCTACTCATCCATATGGCAGATATAGAATTGGCTTTTGGCTCTGAGCTAAGCATTGGGTGACTTGGATGAACCAGGCACACATCCAGCTTTGTAGAATTTTATGGCCCACAGACAGTGTCATTAGTGAGGCTTACACAGGGGAATTTGGTGTCCAGTAGAAGTATAGGTGGAAATGTCTAAATTAAGTCACTGTTCTATTGCTGTGAAGAAATACCATGACCAAGGAAACGTTTAGTTTTGGTTGTGAGCCTACCCTTTAAGGTCTGAGCCATCTCTCCAGCCCAAGGTCATTTATAGAAGGAAGCATTTAAATGGGGACTTGCTCACAGTTTCAGAGGGTGAGTTCATGATCATCATTGTGGAGAACATGGCATCAGTCATACCTGGTACTGGAGTAGCTAAGAGCTTACATCTGATCCACAAGAAGAAAGTGAAGATTAAGACGGTGCCTGGCATGGGCTTTTTTGACCTCAAAGCCCACCGCCAGTGACACACCTCCTCCACCAACAGCACACCCAGTCCACCAAGGCCACACCTATTCCTTCCTAAACTGTTCCACTAACTGGAAATCAAGCTTTCAAACATATTGAGCCTATAGAGACCATTATCATTCATTCAAATCACCACAGTAGCTTTGAGCTAGCAGGAATGCAAGATGAAGCATGCATGCTTCATGAAAATGGTGTTTGACCTGGCACCGAGACCTAGGCATGAGTTGGCTCTCAAATAGAGTAATCTCAGCCTTACTGATGTTTGAGACCAGATAACTTTTCTTATACAACTGTCCTGCAGATTGTATGAGACTTGGCAACAGCCTAGGTTTCTATCCATGACATGCCAATAGGATACTGTCCATTTTTCTCTCTGTGTATTAAAATACCAGAAACTGTTTATTTAAAAAGGAGATTTTACTTAATTTATGGTTCTAGATGCTTAAGAGCAGGATTCCAGTGTCCTGGTGAAAGCTTCCTTGTTGTATCACAACACAATGCTTGTGTTTCTGGGAAAACAGAAATGGAACTGGCCTCAGTCAGAAGGTCAAATGTACAAGGAGGCCATGCATTGTAACAATTCAACCACATGAGAACTAACAATCCATGAGACTAGCATTAGTTCCCTGGGTGGACCGTGCCTCTAGTGGCCCTGTCACACACTTGGAGCTAGATTTTAAGGACTTTTGACATCACCACACCAAGCTTCCTGACATGGACTTTTGAGGAATATGCTTAAATCATATCCAAACAACAGCAGAATTCATCCACTGTGACTCATAGATAGCTCTAGCCATAGCCAAACATGTCATGCTAAGCAGTGTTTTCCTGGTCAAGAACCACTACAATAAAAAAAAAGTCAAATGAATGTTCTAAAAAGACTGGAACTCACAAATAGCAGGTCCTCTCCGAACAACGCATGACCCAGTTTGCCTAGGATGCATGTGTGTGAAGAGGACTCAGAACTGTGACAAGCTAGACTGTAAGTTTGAAGTGATGGGTGAAGATTGATGTATGCAGATCTGTTTTGTTGCATGGTGTGTCCTGTGTTTCTGGACTACAGTCTGCACACAGCAGGAAGTCAGTGGAGCATGTTGAATGAAACAGCCTGGGACTGCTGTGGATAAGAGCAAGGACACAGAGTGGAGGGAGAGGAGTGAGGCACTGATTTAATAATTTACATTTTAAAGATGTTGAGTTCAATATGAACAACCAAGTGGAAGTACACAGAAGACACAAGAAAACAGCAGTTGACCTTAAGGCAAAAGGATGAACAAGAGAAGTGTGACCATCATCTGTACGCTGGTGTCACTAGATGAGCTCCTTTTGTGTAGCCTGGGCCTGTATAGATGGCACTTAAGTTTCCCATTCATCGTTTTAGCTTCACTGGGGCATAACTGATGTATAAGAATTATACACATTTAATATATAAGTTACAATGAATTTGGAAACATGTGGTATTATCACCATGCCAATGTATTAGGCACAACTCTAAAGGAAGTGGTCTGTAATTATTCATTCATACTTTCTTCTCTAGTGGAAAAATCCAGAGTTGTCTGAAATAAAGACTATTTAACCCAGTCCCCCCACCTTTGGCTATGAGATGAAGTTTTGGCCAAGACTTTTAATAAGTTGATAAGCATCATGTAACTATTTTCTGAAAACTGTCCCAATGGATATTTGGCATGTGTCCCTTACCCTCCCCCACCTTTTCCTTATCCCATGACCCATCCTACCTCCTGTAATTCTGATGCAAAGATATGGAGTTCTTGCATATTTCATTGGGCTGTAAGGATGAGTGTTTTACTTAGGGATGGAGAAGTAGAGACTGGTAGGGGGCCAAGGTTCAGCATGACTTTGGGGATTTCTTATGCCAACTTAAATTGTCCATTCCCAGACATTGACATGTTTAAGCCCCTCTATTATGGGTTTCTTTGGTTTATGGACAAGCCTGATCTTGACTGATAACATAAGGAACAGCAGAGGGGGAAGGAGTCTGAGAATGTCAGCAGCGATGATAACACACCGTGGTGGAGATTGCGGAAGGATTTCTGATAGGAGGTGCTGTAAATGTGGAAAACGTGGGGCCCAAGGATGTGACAGTGAGTTTAAGAGTTGTTTTAAGTGGACACTATTCCAAGTCAGCTGTAAAATCATACAGCACAAGAAGACTTGTACCATCTTATATTCTTTCTATTCCTTCCATCATGATCCCTGAGCTTTGGGGGTGATGGAGGGGGAGATATAGATTTCTCCTTTATGGCTGGGCATTCAACAGTCATTTATTCTCTGAACTTTGACCACTTAGGAGTCTCTACAGACTCTACTGACCACCATTAAAACAAATTTCTCTGACCAAAGCTGAAAACAGCCCTATTCTATGGTCATACATATTTAGAAGGCAATTCAACAGACACATTATGTCCATTTAGCAAAACAGAAGCAGTAGTTTCCCCGTTAGAAGTTTTCCCCATTAGGGACTATGACCTTTTTAGTCATTGGGCTTTTGATTGGGTTTACAATACTAGATATAAATTCCTTTCTGTATACCGTTCATCAAATCTAATTGGCAAGCCATTGGTGACCTCTATAATAGACTCAGCACTATTGCACCAGCAGGCTCACCTTGGTTGGCTGGTTCATATTGTTATGTACTGGGTCCATAGGTGAGTGAGACTACTGATGATGATTCTTCCCTGGTAGCCTACCTCCTGGCATAAGAGGATCAGCTAGCACAGAGAACGCTTCCAGCCCATCACTAGACTGATTTTTCTGTGTTCTATGACAAAGATGTGTCTTCAATTATTGGGTCACCTCATCTAGTTCTGGTGAACAACCATCAGCAGTGACAATTGCCTGTATTGTGTTGGGGCCTTAGAGAACTTTAGACAACCCCTGATACTAGGATGTTTACTTAAAAACCAATGGCTTCTGGGAGAAACTTTATCAGAGTCTAATGAACTGTATGGCAGCTTGGAAGATAATGCTGAGAGCAGTGCAGATAATGGAGGACTGACTTGTGAGGTTTTAGCTGGATATTTGAGAGCTCCTCAAAAATTCTGTTATGGCTATTTCTGTGATGTATTTATTTCATTTAAAAATCTGCAGAAGTGAAACCTTTGCTCTACTGAGACAATAGATATTTCATATCTAGGGCTGAAAAGTAAGCTGTAGTTAATAAGAGACTAAGATCATTGAGGCAAAATTTTCTGGGAAGTGTTTCTTCAGGGTCAGTACACAGAAGCTGTGGTCCACAGCTGTATCTCAAGTTGGCAGTTAAACTTGGAGTTTCGAGTCTCTTGTGCAGTACTGGTTTGACATCATGAGGGGATCATGTAGAGCAGCTGTGACAGCATTGGAGTCTCCCTGAAGATAGGCTAGAAGAGGTCATTGCTGAAGGTACAACATCAATTGCCGATGAGATCCCAAGACTGAAGGTATCATGGAGAGAAGCTAGGGTTGACAGTATGTGATAGGGTCATGTGAAGAGAGGGTAGGAGTCCATTGTTGAAGGTGTAACCTAAGTTGCAATGGAGATCCCAGCATACTGAGATGCTAGGACCATGGGATGATTGACAAGGATAGCATCAGGTGTGGAATGGAGCTGACCTGAGTCAGTGTGTGTTGTGGAAGGAAAATATGGAGGCATTGGGGCCATCCTTTCCCTTTGGAACCCAGAAGATAATGAGGGAGCCCCAGACATTAGACACTCAGCTGTTTATATGGTTGGAGTTAAGTTTTGCTTTGCTTTGATTGTAAGTGTGCCCTGAATTTTCCCTCTCAGAATAAGAAGTATGTAACTTGTTTTTGATTTTACAGGAGCCCATAGTAGAGAGACTTTGGATTTTTAAAGAGATGTTGAATTTTTAAAGAGAAACTTGGACTTTTGAAGTGTTGAAAATTTAAAAACTGTAGGGCTTTAAAAGGTACATTATACTTCATATTATAATATTAACATGAGATTTCAGTGGCAAATAAGAAAGAGAGGTTATGGTTGAGTAGATATTTAGATGTCAAGTTAATAAGGGGCCAATTGTGTTGGTTACTTTTTGTCAGCTTGACACAAACTAGAGTCACGGGGGAAGAGGGACCATCATTTGAGGAGTTGTCTTCATCAGACTGGCCACTGAGCATGCCTGTGAGGACATTTTCTTGATTAAATGATGGATGAGGGAAAGCCCAGCTACTGTGGGACGTCCCACCCCAAGCAAGTAGTCCTGTGTCATATAAAAAAACAGACTAAACAAGCCAGGTAGCAATATTTCTTTGTCATCTCCACTCTAGTTCCTGCCTCCTGTTTTCTGATTGAGCTCCTACCCTGGCTTCACTCAGTGATAGACTATAACCTGTAAGCACCCCACACACATTGCTTTTGGTTATGGTATTTATCAGTCACAGAAAACAAGCTAGAACAGTACCACGTTTTTATTATTCATTTATCAGCTGATCCCATTTCATTGCTCTTGTAAATAGAGCAGCAATAAGCACTGGTGTGCAAGTATCTTACGGATATAGTTTTTTGAGAACATGCCCAATAGTGGGACAAGTTGTATTTTTTGTTTCTTAAGAAATATCCATATTGATTTTTTCCTTCCTTCCTTCCTTCCTTTCTTCCTTCCTTCCTTTCTTCCTTCCTTCCTTTCCCTTCTTCTCCTCACCCTCTTATTCACTGTTGGTTTTTTGAATTATTGTTTTTAAATTTGTTTTTTATTTTTTATTATTTTTCTCATATATTACATCTGACTGCTTCCTCCTCTCCTCCTGGTTCCCTTCCCTCAATTTCCCCTCTTCTCCAGATCCACTCCTCCTCCTTCCCCTTCAGAAAAGGGCAGGCCTCCCAGGGATATCAACCAAACATGGAATATCAAGTTATAACAAGGCTAGGCACATTCCCTCATATTCAGGCTGTACAAGGCAACCCAGTAGGAAGAAAAGGATCTCAGCATCAGGCAAAAGAGTCAGACAGTTCAAGCTCCCACTGTTAGTAGTCCCACAAGAACAAACAACACAACTATAATACACATGCAGAGGATCTAGGTCAGTTCCCCCAATTATCAGTTCAATCTCTCTGAGACCCTATGAGCCCTGCTTAATTGATTCTGTGGACCATTTTCTTGTGGTGTCCTTGATCCCTCTGGCTCCTACTATCCATCCTTTCCCTCTTCTGCAGGAATCCCCAAGCTCCACCTAATGATTGGCTGTGGATCTCTACATCTGCTCCCACAAGTTGTTGGATGAAGCCCCTCTGATGATGATTAAGCTAGGTCCAGTCTACAGGTATAGCTGAGGGTCATTAAGAATCATTTCATTAACTTTTTTTTTCAGTCATGTTTGGTTCTTTCTTGCATCTCTGTTTCTGGGTTATCCAGGTTCTGGGTCCTGGCCCTCCAGACAGTGTCAGGGGTGGGCTTCCTCTCATGGATGGGTCTCAAGTTGGGTCAGTCATTGGTTGGCCTCTCCCACAAGTTCTGTGCCACCATTACCACAGCACATCTTGCAGGCAGGACAAATTGTAAGTCAAAGGTTTTGTAGCTGTGTTGGTGTCCCAATCCCACTGGAAGCCTAGCCTGGTTACAGACGATGACCATTTCACATTACATTTTCTTAGTGGCTACATCGGTGCATGCTCCCATAGTGGTTAAGGATTCCCCTTTCTATTGTGCCTCAGTATCATTTAGTGTCATTTGTATTCTTACTGGAGCAAGACAATATCCCAAAGTAGTTCACATTTTCCTGGTGGTGAATGGTGCTGAACACTTTTAAAATGTTTATAGGTAAGTTGTGTTTTTTCTTTTGAGAATTATGTTCATACCTACAGTTGATTTTTAAAATTAAGTTGTTTATTTCTTCGTTGTTCATTTTTTTTAAGATTGTATATTCTAGACGTTAATCCTGTCAGATGCAACTGACAAAGATTCTCTTCCATCTTGCAGGTTGTTTCTTCACTTGACTTTTTTTTTTAAGCCATACAGAAGCAGTTTACTTTCATGAGTCCCATTTACCAATTTTTTGGCTTTATATTCTGCCTGAGTTGAGTCTTATGCAGAAAGTCATTACCTATCCTGTATCTTGAAGTGTTTTCCATATAGTTTCAAGTCTTCCATCCAGATTTTGATCCATTTGCAATTAATTTTTGTGAAGACTTCATGATAAAGACATGGTTTTCTCTTCTGCTTGTAGATGAATTCTGTTTTCTGGTACCATTGCTGAAGGTGCTGTCTTTTCTCCAATGTTTATTTTAGGCATTTTTTTAAAAGTCAGGTGGCTGTAGGTGTGTGGGCTCTTATCTGAGGCCTCTATTATAATCCAACAACCTACATATCTGTTTTGATACAAGTGCTATGCTGTTCTGATGACTGTAGCTTTGCAATGTCACTTGAAATATAGTTTGGTGCACCTTCAGCATTATTCTTTTTGCTCAGAATTATTTTGAGTCTGTGTGGGTCCACAGGAAATTGAAGACACTTTTTTTGTTTCTGAAAAGAATTGTGTTGGAATTATGATGGGGCTCGTACTGAATCTGCAGATTGCTTTGAGTAGCACAATCATTTACACATATTGGTTCTCCTGGTCCACGAGCATGGGAGGTCTTTCTATCATTTGTATCATCCTCAATTTTCTTCTTTGCTGTTTTAATGTCTTCATTTTAGAGATCTTTTATTTTCTTAGTTAGGTGTATTCAATGGAATGAGTCTGTTTTCCTGACAAATTTTTTCTCATCCTGTGTATCATTGGTATATAGAAAGACAACTGGGTTTGTACAGTAATTTTGATTTCTCTAACTTTGTTGAGTGTATTTATTGGTTGTAAAAGTTGAAAAGTGTCCCAATTCCTCATTGAAGATGCAGGAGAATCTACTTCTGTGCAAGAACTGTGGGCTCCTCCCCAAACTCCCTAAATTTAACACAAAATATCTAAAGCTCCCTTGTGCCAGCTTCAGGGATTCAGACCATGGAGCCCATAGGACTTTCTGAGGAATACCTGAGGTTTTGAAGTCCCCCAGGAACCTTCCAGAAAACAGGATCTAGCCTAGGACTACTGGGACATTATTGTGCCACAGAAGAGCTGTCTCACCCCCAGATCCATTTTCCTCCACCCCTGTCTTAATGCCTGCCCCAGTCCAGTCATCACTCTTCCACACACACCCTGGCACCCTACTGCTGTGCCTTGGCTCAAGGTCTCACCTCCTGAATGTCCTCTGTCTTCTGTCCCTGGTACCTACATGCTAGTCGTTTTCACTAAATGCTGTCCTTCCTAGGAAACCTTTCCTGGTCACTCCCTCAGACACGCATCTTTCTTCTTGAACACCATCTAATCTGCCTTTGAACATCAGATTCTGGCTTGTGTTATTTTCGGATGACACTTCAGCTTCCTGAAATGGTTTTCCATGTAGCCCTTGGCAAGCTAGCAGACAGCCTGTCCAAAGATGTCTGTGAACAGCTTTGACGGATGACTGTTGCATTCTTGTTCTTTAGTCTTCTTTTGTTGTAGAACAAAAGAACGCACTTGCAAGTGCTTGAACACACATGGGAGGTGGGGGGTGGGGGAGCAGTATCAACCAACTAGAGGCTCAAGGCCTCTAGTTATGCATTTTTAACTCTCTCATCTTGGGCTGTCAGACATACTACAACATTTGAGGAACTTAATTTATTATCCTATCATCTCAAAAAAATCTACAGTGGCTAGTAACTTATAAAATATAGTAGATGATTAGAAGCGAGCTACATGTAATTGTTCTGCAGCAAGCTTTAGACAAACACATAAATTTCCATGTCTGTTCTTATTGGATTTCCTGACCTGATGGGATTGATTCTGGATCTCATTGAAATGTAAACTCTGCATAATAAAGTGGCTGCTGAGGCTTTTAAGGACAGAAAAGTGGGCCTGGTGATAATAAGGTGGTCATCTCCCTGGGGAGGCCAACCTCCCTGATGGAATAGTTCCAAGTTATGTATTTTTCTAACCAAAGAGTGGCAGTTACATTCTCACTAAGCTGCCCCTTGACTCTCTTACTGGGTCAAGGCTTTGACTGGGTTCAGGGGCATTGGCATGGTGAGAATGCTAGCCTCTTCTTGTGGGATAATTAAGATTCTTAGGATCAAATGCTCATTAACAGTCATTTTTCAGGTGGCAGGCCCATCAGTGTTGAGATTGCATTAAGGCTCAATTCAAGCAGCTTTGTCATTTCAAAAATACTCTCTTTGAGGCTGGAGTGGTTAAGAGCACTGGCAGCTCTTCAAGAGGACCCAGGTTCAATTCCCAGCACTCACATGGCTGGTCACAACTGTCTGTAACTCCAGTCCCAGGGTATCTGACATGCTTTTCTGGCCTCCTTGGTCACTGCATGCAAATGGTACACAGATGCACACACAGGCAAAACACTCATACACATAAAATAATAAAAATCAAAAATAAAAAATATCCCCTATGCACAATGCCCAGCTTATTCAGAGATCGGAGCAGATGCCCATTCAAGAATAATGCATGCAAGGTTGGCTGCAGGATGTTTGGGGACATCACTGGAAGTGCCAGCAGTATCTCCTTAAATCTGACCAACAGGAGCACACCAGGCACAGCTGCTCAGACAGCCTTGAGGGGAGCAGAGGTTCCTGCCAGACTGCAAGCTCATACCTGCGCTGGACTAAGCCAGTTTCATTTTATACCATTCTGTTACATTCGGGAGTGGTATAAAAGATTATGAACTGATAAGTCTACGCTGTTTTTATTGACAGCTTGCTTGCTGAAGCAGGCTGTGTACGAAATGACTAATGAGTCCAAGGAGACAAACATTGGGGCCAGCTTAAGTAACAGCTTTGCAAGGCAAACTGCGGTGGTTATCAGGAGGGAAATCCCTGGCTTTCCCTATAGTTCGCATCTAGAGATGGAAGACTGCATTTCCATCTTTATCTACTCAGAACAAAGAATGACAGGAATGCCCATCGGTCAGCTAGATGATGGGTAATTTTAAGAAGGAAACACAGTTCTCTTCTATTTGGAAGAAGTTAGGGGCCTTCTTGGCTTAATTTTTTTCAAGACTAGATAAGTATCTTTTTGATGTGTTCTCCACCACACCTTACAGAGTGCCATAGAAGTGTCCAATATGGATTTCTCTGGGAACTAGTGTTTCTTTTCCATCATCATGCTTTCTGTTTTACTTTAGTGTTTGCAGAACACCCCAAACTCGCTCAGGGGTGGTTCCTACCCACTCAGTGCCTGAGCTCTGGGAGCCAAAGCTGGACCTCAGTAATGGGCAGATCGTATATGGTCTTCAACTGAGCAACAGGGAGTTAGGGAACCACTGTTGTCCATGCACCCGAAACCCCTCAATGATCACAGCCTTTTTATCAGCAGCTTGCTCTTCCTTTCTGATCTCTCCAGGATGGCCATGGACACAGGACCTGTGGAGAAGTACACTTCATTGTTTTCTCATGGAATAGCAGTATCCATCTAGCTCAGAGGATGCAGAGGATGGCGTGTTATGCAGAGCGATGACAGGCAGTATGGCATAAGACAACTCTGTGAGAGGCTGGTGGTCAGCCTTGGCTCTGTCACCATCAGGTAATGCAGATCTTAGCAGGCTGCCTGGATCTGGTTTGTGATGGTCCCAGGAGTGAAACAGCCAGCTACTAAAGAATTCCCTGGCAGCAGGGAATTTCAGCAAAGCTGGCTGGCTGATATTCCTAGTGGAGACGACTCTCAGTGGCAATGTTGGTGAAGGATGGCGACAGATTTCCCAGGTCCTTCTCTGTTTGACCATGATGAAGACACCATCACCTTCCTTCTTTCTCCTCCCTATACCCCTCCTCTTCCTCATCCTCCTGATCCTCTTTCTTCTTATTATTGTCCCCTCTGGATGTCAAGGTTGGGTCACTTATGTGTGTTCCGGCAAGAAATTGGAGGACATCCTCTGTCCCATCTACAGGACATCCAGGCCTCTGGATATTGTGGGAAATTCTCTAAGTTACAACAGGAATCAAGTACAGGTCCATGTGGACCCTCTCCTCAGGGGGTGTAGAAAGACAGTACATATTGATATGTTTTAGAGTCCAGCTGGTCAGAAAGAAATGAATTCGGCTGTGACTGACAATGGCCGGTGGTCCTGATGTTTTCCTGGGATTGTGAACACCCTTGAACTAAACATGACCGAGAAGTCACAGATTATGGAGCTGGCATGGCCACCTCCACAGTTACTAGCTTCACTATTCTGTGCTTACGCTTCCTCATCTGAAAAATCAGGATGATAGCAGTTCCTGCCTGATGTGGATTCAGAAGACTTAGTAGAGCTAGAGCATCAAGGGTCCTTGGGTCAAGGCCTGATACTGCAGAATACTGTGAGATCACTGTGGGAATGCCTATGGTTGCAGTTGCAGGAACTACTACTATTAGGAGGTTGAAGATAAAATTATGATTCAGAATTATCGAACAAAATTTGAAGGCATGTACCCTGAGTTTAGACACAGATTCAAGTTCAAGCTGGGTCATGACCATATGATTTTAAATAGGAAATGTATGCCATCAGTCTCCTATAAACCCAAGTTCTATATTGCAAGATTCAATGTTTGATCAATAATATAGCTACACTTACCACTCGCTTTCATGGAACAAAGCTAACTCTGGTGATTATGCCCAGTACAGGGTTACAACCACTGACACATTTGCACCATATGAGGTATTATAGTCGCTTAGAGGTAATTCAAAGTACATGGAAAGATGTGAGACTATTCATTTCATGTAAGAGACTTGAACACCTAGAGTGTGACATCCTGAGGAGGGTTCTAGAGCTAAGCTGAGGGACATGTGTGTTATCCAGAGTCAGTGCCTTTGTGTCTAGGATAGGATGAGGTTTGTTCACACTGTGCAGTGTTGTAAGAGCTAGATAACTTGCCAGGCAGTGGTGGCACACACGTGTAATCCCAGCACTCAGGAGGCAGAGGCAGGAGGATCTCTGTGAGTTAAAGGTCAGCCTGTTCTACAGAGCAGGTTCCAGGACAACAGGACTGTTACAAAGAGAAATCTTGTCTCAAAAAATGAGAGAGAGAGAGAGAGAGAGAGAGAGAGAGAGAGAGAGAGAGAAAGAGAGAGAGAGAGAACTGAATGCAGGGATGATATCTAGTAGAGTCTTGACATAGGGAATGAACAAGAAGTTTTTTGAGTTTCTTGTGATTTTTTTTGACAAAAAAAATTGAGTGGTGCATTTGAGTATGGGTTTAATGAGTCTTTGTCTAATGCAGGTTTAACAGCTTTAATAGGTGTTTTTTTTAATGATTTATTTAACTTTATTTTATGTGCATTGGTGTGAAGGTGTCAGATCCCCTGGAACTGGATTTTCAGACAGTTGTTGAGTTGCCATGTGGAATCTAACCCAGGTCCTCTGGGAGAGCAGTCAGTGCTCCCAACTGCTGACCCATCTCTCCAGCCCCCTTAATAGGTGTTTTTTTTTTATAACACAAAATGAAGTGTAAAATTGAGTACATAAGCATAATATTCTTTTTTTTCTTCATTTAAATATGCTTAGAAAAGCTACGGATTCACATCATAGGTATCAGCAAGAAGTCATGTGTAACTTTTGCAACCATCCTGATTACAAGCCAAGGACCCAACGAGGATGGATATCGCCGAAGGGTCAGCTTCTCAAACCTACCCTACAGATGGTTTATGCTTGGTTTAGATACACGTTAACAGCTGGAATGAAGAACTGCTAAAGGCAAGTGGCAGGCTGCAGAGATGGCTTAGCAGTTAAGAGCACTGGCTGCTCTACCAGAGGACCTGGGTTCAATTCCCAGTACATACATGGCAGCGCACACCTGTCTGTGACTCCAGTTCTAGAGAATCTGATGCCTTTTCCTGTCCTCTATGGGCATCAGACTTACACATGGTGCACAGATATACCTAATGATAAATAAATCTAAAACTTGAAAGCTAGTAGCAAAGTAGAGAAAAATGTCTGCAGCATGTGTGATAAAGAGGTGGTAGCTTTAAAACAGCTATAAAACATGACAGCTGTAAACTGTAAAATACAAAAATATATTGATTTTTCAATCAATAATAAAAACATAAGGTGCCAACAGGAAAATGAGCCAAGGCTACAAACAACCAATCCACTAATGAAGAACTATGAATGGCCTGTGGGCCTATGACAAGTCGGTAATACTGCCATTAATCCAGGAAATACAAATGATGAGACTATTTGTCTCTGAAATGGCGACTGCCACCCTCCGTCCTTCCTTCCTTCTCCACTTCTTCCCTCATTCTCCTCCTTCCTCCCACCCTCTTCCCTTTCCTCTTTCTTCTTGTCAGACGATGTTGGAAGTTGAGGAATTTACAGGAAAAGGGAGTCTCATATTTTCAGGCATAAAGTAAAGAAAATGTTCTGGAAGAATTTTTTTTAAAAAAAAAACCTTTAAAATTGTGCTTCTTTTCTGACATAAACAAACAAAACAAAAAAAACTCATTCCCGGGATCTTTTTTATTTAGGAGTCAAATGGGCAAAAAATAAGAATATCTGTGCTTGTCTTGTTTAATTTTGAGGTAGTAAGTATGATGTCCAAGCTCCAGATTGACTACTGTGTACTAGCTTGTGCTGGTTTATTTGTAGTGTTTCACTTGATTAGTATTGTGTTCTTCTACTCAGTTAAAAATAAAAACTCAATAAATACGATTTTGTTTTTGTTTTTTAAAAAGATGTTTGCAATAGGGAGTTTGGAAACGACCACACTCTGAATAAAATAGTGTTGGTTGATGCTGGATGGGTGGTACCCACCTGTAACCCCAGCTACTCTGGAAGTGAGGCAGCTCTTAAATTCAAGGTCAGTTTGGACAACTTAGTGGGACCATGTATGAAACGTGTTAACAAAGAAAGGACTGGGATAAAACCAGTGGTAGAACCCTTGTTTATCATGTGTGAGACCCTGGGAACATCTCTAGCAACACGAAATGAAAGTAGACCAAATGAAATCATCACAGGGAGGTGAAATGAAGGAGGGGTCATGTTCACAATATACTATGATGCTTTAAAAAAATGAAATGCTATTACATTTGTTGATATGAAAAGAGGTTCTAATTTTAAAAAATGTGTCAGAGCCCCTGGAAGGGCAGAAATGCCAACTCAAGGCAGATGGGATGAAGAAAGAGAAAAGCAGTATTCATAACCCACTCAGCCATCAGGACAGATCGTCAGAGAATTTAGACCCTTAACCCTGACAGTGCTGAGTTCAATCTTGAAGAGGAAGTGAGCTGGCAAAGCCATTCAGCTGGTTATGCTGAGACAAGCTGAAAAAGGATTTCTTGCAGTTTCCACCACAGCCTAGACAGAAAACTCTAGAAATGCCTTTGGTGTTCTGGTTAGGTTTTGGTCAACTTGACCCAAGGTAAAGTTACCTGGCAAAGGAGACTTCAATTGTGGAAATGCCCCTCCCCTCAGATAAGCCTATAGGCAAGTCTGGGGGCATTTTCTTGATTAATGGTTGATGTGGGAGGGTCCAGCCCACCTCAGGTGGTGTCATCCTTGGGGCAGGTAGTCCTAGGTTGTTTAAAGAAGTCATCTGAGCAAGCAGTCGGGGAGAGAGCCAGCAAGCAGTGTTTCTCCAGGGCCCCTGTTTCAGTTCCTCCTTCCAGGCTCCTGCATTGCATTCCTGCCTTGGTTTCTTTCCATAGACTGTGACCTGGCTATGGAAACTGGAGAAATTCTCTCCTCACCATGGGGCTTGGGTTATGGTCTTAATCACACAGCAATAGAAAAGCAAACTAAGATCCTTGCCTCTTTTATCCCATGCCCCTACTTTGCCCTTTGTCTGATTGCTTTGCCACTGTGTTCTGTCTTCATTAACCATGGGCACTCCTGTCCTCTTCTTGGCTTTGCTATGAGTCTCTGAGGACAGAGGACACAGATTATAAAATGTGGTACTTCTTTGTAACTGGACACTTTATATAAGGTACTTAATTAAGTTTGTCAAGATCATTTGTTTCCATATTCTGTTTGGTTGAATTAGTTTTCCATTTATATGCGGGTTTAGCATGGGACATAGATTTTGAAACCTTACTGCCTGGGTGGGTTTCAGTTCTAGCTCTGTCATTTACTGTGTGATGCTGAGAACATCAGTTCACTTCTCCATGCCTCATTATCCTTTTCTGAACAATGCAGGCAGCAACAGGATCTACTCTTTGGGTGTTTTGAAAATTAAGTGAATTCCTATTTGTCAAATCTTTAGGACAGTGTGCTAACCCAGAGTAGGTACCATATACAAGGTTGTTTTCTTCTTTAATCAAGCTAAGAAAGCTCTGATCCACATATAGATGGACACGTTTCTGTACAGAGAGGAGAAACCCTACCAACAAACATAAGAATCTCAACTGCATTTCCAAATGTATCAGAGAAGGGGGAAAACCAAATAAACCCCAAACCAGGTATTTCCGTGATAACTCAGAACCAAAGAGGAGAACTTAGTATCTTAAGTAGAAGAAAAATAAATTTGTATCTTAGAACTTAAGCACCCCTGTGTGTCCTTTTCTTTGTCACACTAGCTGGTACTAAAACCTAGGTCCAGCATCTTCCTCCATGCAGCCTGCAGTAGATGCCAGACCTGCAGCCAGAGGTTAAGAACTTGCTTTCTCAGCAGACTCGTGTGTGTCAGTGTCCGCAGCCAGTTGCACAGTAGAGCTGCCAAGCGGCTGTGTCTAAAGCAAATAGGGACGTGTTTCTTTGCAGGTTGCAAGAAGTCCAGACACAGAGTGCAGGGCCAGCTCAATTGCTTTGGAATTCCACCCTGGCCTCTCTCTGTTCCTTTAGTCTTCATGTAGGATTCTTATTTGGCCACAAGATGGATGCTGAGTCTCTAGGTTCCATGTGTGCATTTTGGCTAACATGAATGAGAAAAGACAGCAAGAGTGGCCATTCCCACTGGGTCATGCCCTTCTAGAAGTTTCCTTGGAAGTCCACTGAGGAAAATTTGAACATATCATATTGGCCAGACCTGAGTCTCATAATTACACTGTTATCTTTAAATGATATCACACAACTGATCATACAGACTTTGACCTCTTTTGCTGTTAATAGGGAGGGTGGATATTGGGAGGCATCGAACCATGGCATATTCTTGGTAAACACTGAATAATAAATGAGATAACAGGAGAGTGGAGGCTTTTTCTGAGCTTTAGAGGATTTAGAAACAGGGTCTTCTGGAGGAAATTAGTAGAGGTGTTTAGACAGGCTAAATTTGAGGTTCCTTCAAGACATCCAAGTGGATAGATCTAGTTTACAGTTGGAATTGAGGGGAATATTTGGGGCTGAGGATTTAGAGGTGGAGTCATTAATACACAAAGTTGCTTGTAGTTTTTACATAAAACAAGACAAGTCTATCAGCTGAAAGCGGAAGGGAAGAAAGAGGGTTGGCAGAGTAGATAGGCTGCTGTGGGTGAGAACGCTTTCAGTGTTCGTGGACTTCTCTGGTCACTCAGATAGATCACATGATTTTTCATGAGCAGTTTCGGTTCCTTGGAAGGACTCCCACACGTGTAGATTCAACCGAGCTCGCACCTGTGCTGGGAAGTCTGAGGAGGAGCAGAAGGGAGGAGGGAGCTGAGAGTGATCCCAAGTTGATGCTTTTAATTCTCTGGTTGTTGGCAAGCTAGACTCTTGGGCCAGCAGTCTTGATGAAAGTGAAAATTATGTTTAGACTTACGAGAGCCAATGTGCTTGGAGGATGAGAAGTGACAGGCTTCTATGAGATGTGATTATCCCTCAGGATTCACAGAAAGCTCGTTCCAGTGTCTTAAGAAAATGGGGATTTTCCCCCCAGAAGCAGGAAGAAGTCCCCTGAAGATGCCCAAATCCTTTCATTGCTCGTCTCTTATATAAAATGATAATCTACATATCTTCTTTACACTTTAAATGATCCCTAGATAAGTCATAATACCCAGTACAGTATAAATCCTATGCAAGTGGTTGTTAGACTGTTTTGTTTTTTATTGAGTTAGACTCTTGATATATATTCTTTGCTGACATGAAACTTACTATATAAGCCTGGGATTGCCTTGAATGGCAATTCTCCTGTCTTAGCCTTCTGGAGTGCTGGAATTGCAGGCAGGTGCCAAAACCCAATTTATCAAACCTTTTCTATTGTTTATCAATAAATGATAAGTAAAAGAAAGGTTGTACTTGCTCAGCACATCCATAGCCACTGTTAGATTAACTGTGCAGTATGTATCTGTGGCAATATGGTACTTTCTTTCGCTATTTTTGATCTGAGATTGGTTGGGTGTGTGAGGCCAACTGGGCTTGAAAAGGGCTTTAGGCATGATGTATTCGTTAGTAAAAACAAAATCTCAGCTGTGATCTCAAGGGAGAGGAAAAAAGAGATCGCTGTAGAGGGAAGTCAGTCATGGAGAGTTTGGTGGTGATGTTATAGAACGAGAAGACAAAGGGAGAAATCACCAGTCACCCAAGACCCAGTGCCGTAACAGAATTCCCAAAGGGATGGGACAGGACTGAACAGGTGAGGAAGAAGGAAGGTGGCCTAGTCTAATGGTTCCAGTGTCAAGAGAAAGCAGGCCACAAGAACGTGCAGCCAGTGTGCTCTGCTTTATGTGCAGAGCGAGGCTCAAGGCATGTCTGGAGGATGTAGGGGAAAGATGGAGAGCATGGCCTAAAAAGAGGAGCCTCTAAGGATGCAGAGGCAACACCCGAGGCTCTGTGGTCCTGATATCCTTAAGGGAAGGATAAAGCAGGAGGTTAGCTTGTGAAGACTTGAAGTTGAAGTCAATGTTCATGAGAGTGGAACGTTTCTTCCCACATGACAAGGAGAGTCAAACCCTCTTGAGGAGGACAGTGGTGGGCTGACTGCCACACCAGACAGCTAGTAGGTTAGTGTTTGGGAAAGCAGAGTGCTCGCTGAAACATTCTAGGTTGTCAGTGAGGGTGCCACTCCCATCGTGCACTACCTAGGTTGTCTAGCTGAAGTTTTTCATTATTAACCTAATTTTTAAAATCATTTTTGAAGACAGGATCCTGTAGGCCAGAAGTCCATTTCTAGGTAGATTGGCTGAAACAGATTGAGTACAAATGGTACAGAGTGACCCCCAGACAGTCTCTAATTTCATGACAATGTCATTTGAATGCTGAATGATACATGCCTGGTGTCATGACAGTTGACAGATTACTATGGGAAGAACAATAAAAAGAGGAAGACCCACATTCTTGGAAAATTCTACCATTTCCAGAAGACATGAATGTTCTTCCCCGTTAACATATGCCTACTTCTTTATTTTACTCTTTATATAATCTATAACCTCCTGAGTCCTTGTGAGTTGAGAAGTTTGTCTGAGAGTGTCTCTCAAACCAAGAGTCTCTCTGCTGCTCAGTAAACATCTAGCCATGTTGATTCTATAATTCTGGGGTGGGGAGGAAGCTCAGTTTGGTTTCAAAAGAGTGGGAAGAGCAGGAGAATCACCAAGTCTGTGCTGTTAGAGGCCATTTAAGAACAAGTATTGTGAGGGGAAAGGCCGGCTCCAGTTCTTCTTTTCTCCATAGGCATCTGCAGCTACAGACATCTGTGCTTCCCCTCTGGCCACAAGAAGACCAGCCACCAGGAATCAGTTTACTCAAGCCAGATCCCAAAGATGATTACAGAATTGAGCTGTTGCAGGCAGTGCTCACCACAAAGATGCAGGGCCCAAAATGAAAAAAGGAGGGACAAGAAGCCAAGAAGGCAGCCTTGCCTTTCCTCCATATGTACCTGAGAGGGGGAAAGGCAATGCAAAACCTCTAAGAGGTTATAACTTGCATGCTGGGACATGATTAGTATGTGGTTTACAGGTGCCTGTCTGTGACAGAAATGGTTACCACTTTGCCCTATCTACAAATATGGATCCTCCCTCTGCTTATATCTAACCTCCTCTCCTTCAGGAGAAGAAGACAATGGAGTCCACAGAAAGGGGACTCAGTAACCCAAGCAGACAGCCCATATGTTCTGAAGATGAAGATGGCAAGGCCATGGATGAATTGAGGCTCTAAAGCTTTGGAATTATCAGTCTTCACTTACAGAAATGAGAGGTCAAATGTGGGCTCCGTTCAAGTGTAGGGCCTTGATCATATGATGACCAGGCAGGTTCAGACTACCCTAACACAACCTGTGACCTAAAGAATGATGCCACCCATCCCTTAGTTGCCTCACACTCATTAACCCTTGTAAAATTTTCACATCATCAGACATTGAGCTCAAGACTGAATTGGGGGTAGTGTGTGAAGTGACTGAAAAGGAAGGGGTTTATGGACTGCTCCAGGATCTAGAACTGGCCATGGTAATGGAAAAACAAGTTTATAAATGGCTATGAAAAAAGGCCTGAGCCAGGATCTCTGTGGTTTGGGTATGAGTCTGGGACCTCCGAGGGAGTAGGCAGGAACCAGAGACCTCTGTGTGTCCAGGTGCACCTGAGTCTGGGACCTCCAAGGGAGTAGACCGGAGCCAGAGCCCTTTGCGGGACCAAGCCCTAGGCAGGGACCGCCACAAGAGTGGACCCAGACCAGGGACATTAAAGGAAATGGGACTGAACCAGCGACCTAGGCTGGAGCAGGCCAGAAACAGTGAACTCCATAGGAGCAGATACAAGGGTACAACCACTGAGGGAGATGCCCGGAACCAGAGACCTCTGCGGGTGTAAGTCTGGGACCTCTGAGGGAGTAGGCCTGAGCCAGGACCTCTGTGAGCCTGGGTACACAACAGTCTGGGACCTCCAAGGAAGTAGGCCTGAGTCAGAACTTCTGTGGGTCCAGGAGTGACTCTGGAACCTCTGAGAAAGTAGGCAGGAACCAGAGACCTCTGTGGGTCTAGGCATGAGTCTGGGACAATCAAGGGAGTAGGCCTGAGCCAGGACCTCTGCCAGAGCAGGCCCAAAGCAGCAACCTCAGCAGAAAGAGCCCAAGCAAGCAATCTCTGTGGAAGCAGACCAAACAATCCCTGGTGTTGCAGAGCAAACCCCAGGAGCACCAAACGATCTCCAGGAACACAGATTGACCAATGGGGTGACTGGAACTGTGGCCCTGACTGTAGCACGAGGAGCAACCATCTGAGCCTTGGATTCACTGGCACCTGGAAGATTGATCACCAGAGTCACAGACAGTCTCAACTACACCAATTAGAGGAAAAGATGGGTAGACAAGACATGCAACAACACAAAAAAACAACATGGCACCAGTAAAATCTAGTGACCCTACAACAGCAAGACTTGAACAACCAAATATAGATAAAGCAGAAGAAAATGACCTAAAAAATAAATTTAGGAGAATGTTTGAGGCCCTTAAAGAGGAAATGAAAAATTCCCTCAAAGAAATGGAGGAAAAGACAAACAAAAAATTAAAAGACATCTACAAATCCCTTAAAGAAAAAAAAGCAATCAAACATATGAAAGAAGCTACTCAAGACTTGAAAACTGAAATAGAGACAATAAAGAAAACACAAGCCAAGGAAATTATAGAAACAGAAATCATGAGAAAATGATTAGGAACCACAAATGCAAGCATAAACAGCAGAATACAAACGATAGAAGAGAGAATCTCAAACATTGAAGATACAATGGGGGAAATAAACTCATCACTCAAAGAGAACATTAAATCTAACAAAAACTCAACACAAATATCCAGGAAATATAGGACACCATGAAAAGACTAAACCTAAGAATAACAGGTATAGAAGAAGAAGAAGAACTCAACTCAAAAGCACAAAAAATATATTTAACAAAATCATAGAAGAAAACTTTCTCAACCTAAAGAAAGATATGCCTATGAAGATACAAGAAGCTTACCGAACACCAAATAGACTGGATCAAAAAAAAAGGCCCCTTGCCACATAATAATCAAAACACTAAACATATAGAATAAAGAATATTAAGAACTGCAAAGGAAAAAGACTAAGTAACATATAAAGGCAAACCTATCAGAATTACACCTGACTTCTCAATGGAAACAATGAAAGCCAGAAGGTCCTGGTTAAGAATTATACAGACATTAAAAGACCAGAGATGCAAGTCTATACTACTATGCCCAGCAAAACTTTCAATCACCATAGAATGACAAAACAAGATATTTCATGACAGAACCAGATTTAACCAATAAGTAGCCACAAACCCAGCACTACACAAAGTACTAGAAGGAAAATTCTAACCCAAGGAAGATGGCTATATCAATAAAAATATAGACAATTGAGGACCTCACAGCAGCAAATCCCAAAGAAGAGAAAAACACACAAAATAACATCACCAACAACAAAAACTAAATTAACAGGAAAAAGCAATCACTGGTTATTAATATCCCTTA
Organism: Dicrostonyx torquatus; assembly: GCA_028555095.1. Lineage (NCBI taxonomy): Eukaryota > Metazoa > Chordata > Mammalia > Rodentia > Cricetidae > Dicrostonyx > Dicrostonyx torquatus. Next base: position 11,247,034 of record JAQHUG010000008.1, read on the forward strand.
ATATAAATGGGCTCAACTCACCTATAAGAAGACACAGGCTAACAGATTGGATATGAAAACAGAATGAATCCTTTAGCTGCATACAAGAAACACACCTCAACTTCAAAGACAGTCATCACCTCAGAGTAAAAGGTTGGGAAAAAAATTTCAATCAAATGGACTTAAGAAACAAGCTGGTGTAGCTATCCTAATATTTAACAAAATAGACTTCAACATTAAAATCAATCAAAACAGACAAAGAAGGACATTTCATATTAGTCACAGGAAAAATCCATCTCAAGAGGAAATCTCAATATTGAACATCTATGCCCCAAATATAAGGGCACCTTCATATGTAAAAGAAACACTTCTAAAGCTTAAATCACACATTAACCCCCATACACTCCACTCTCACCACTGGACAGGTCTGTCAGACAAAAAGTTAACAGAGAAATAAGGGAACTAACAAATGTCATGACTCAAATGGCGTTAACAGACATCTATAGAACATTCCATTCAAACATAAAGGAATATACCTTCTTCTCAGCACCTCATGGAACCTTCTCAAAAACTGACCACATAATAGGTAACAAAACAAACCTCAACAGATTAAAAAAAATTGGAATGACCCCATGTATATTATTGGATTACCATGGCTTAAAATTAGAATTCAATAGCAACACTAATTTCAGAAAGCCCACAAACACATGGAAATTAAACAATGCTCACCTGAACCATCAGTGGGTCAAGGAAGAAATAAAGGGAGAAATTAAAGAGTTCCTAAAATTCAATGAATATGACCTCATAACATACCCAAATTTATGAGACACAATGAAAGCAGTGTTAAGAGGAAAGTTCATAGCACTAAATGCCTACATAAAGAAGCTGGAAAAATCTCACACTAGTAAATTAAGATAACATTTGAAAACTTTAGAACAAAAAGAAGCAAACTCACCCAGGAGAACTAGATAGCTGGAAATAATCAAACTGAGAGCTGAAATCAACAAAATAGAGACAAAGAAAACAATACAAAGTGTCAATGAAACAAGGGGCTGGTTTCTTGAGAAAATCAACAAGATCGACAAACCCCTATCCAAATTAATCAAAGGGCAGAGGGAGAAGATTCAAATTAACAAAATCAGAAATGAAAAGGGGGACATAACAACAGACTCGGAGGAAATCCAGAAAACCATCTGGTCATATTTTGAAAACCTGTACTCCACAAAATTGGAAAACTTAAAGAAAATGGATGACTTTCTGGATAAATATCACTTACCAAAATTAAATCAAGACCGGGTAAGTACATTAACTAGATCTATAACTGCTAAAGAAATAGAAACAGTCATCAAAAGTCTCCCAACCAAAAACAATCCCAGGACCAGATGGTTTCAGCTCAGAATTCTACAAGATTTTCAAAAAAGAACTAATACCAATACCCCTCAAATAGAATACACACAATAGAAACAGAAGAAACATTGCCAAACTCCTTTTATGAGCCACAATTACCCTGATACTCAAACCACAGAAAAACATTACTAAGAAAGAGAATTACAGACCAATCTCATTCATGAACATTGATGCAAAAATACTAAAGGGGAGGGAAGAGGAAAAGAGAAAGGGAGGGTAGAAGAGAAAATGTATAGCTCAATAAAATCAATTTTTTTGAAGTTTTTTTTTTAATTAAAAAATGGCTATGATACAGACTGGGGAGTAGAGACGTGAAGGCATTGGTGAGTATATAACCTTCTATATCCAGATGAATTAGATGGCCCCATTAAAGATGGTGCCATCTGGTGGTTATGCACATAGGTTTGTAGTCACACAAGTGACATGGTTGGACTCTCATCTAGCTCTTCATCCTTACCTGTAGGGGAGACATGGACAAACTGTGTATCTCTGGGGCCCTATAACTCCTCATCTGTAAATGGGAACATGACAGTACCTACTCTACAGCTTCTTCTGAAGATCATGTAGCTAATATATGCAAAAGAATTAGCATATTGTCAGCTTCTTATTTATTACTATGAAAGTTGTTGGGTGTTAGGTTTCCTGTGGCTCAGTGGATATACTGATATGACCTGGGTGACATGAAATATATTATTTCATAGCCTTGGAGATCAGAAGGCTGAGATTATAGTATCAGTAGGATGTGCCTCTTTGACAATTCAAAGATGATTCTATTTTTGCCTCTTCCAGCTCCTGGTGTTCTTTGGGCAATGGTCATTTTGCTGTTGTCCCATCCTCTCTGGTCCCACTGTCTCCTCCTCTTCTGACTCTCTAATCTCCTTGTTTCATTCATGTAAGGACACTTGCTATTGGGTGTAGAGATGAAGCTGTACCCTATTCAAACTTAATCCAAACTGTATAAAGTAATGGTGTTCAGTCCATGCCTTTCCCCAAGTCATCAGATTAAAACAAACAGTAGACGTTGGCTTCATTTCTAGTACAAATGCTGAGGTAGAGTGACTATATCTTGTATATATGGATACATGCGCAGGTAGGTCACCACAACTTGTCTAGTATAAACTATATCACAGACTGACAACTAACTCATACAAATAAAACACCAAACTGGGTCAGAAACACGTGAGTTCATAGATGTACTAAAATAATATCAGAGAGAAACAAACGAATCTGCAATTGCCTATAGCCACATCTATAAGGCAAATTCACAAATACTGGGTGAATTACAGCCAATTAAACTAACAAAGATTGTGAATTTATTGATATTCTGACATGGTGGAAATGCACAGTTGTGTCCATCTGCCTTTCTGACACAGAAAACACTCACCATTATGTTCAGGATCTAATGTGGGAGGGTCCACCTGTATTTCTGTGCTTTGATTGGTTAAATAAAGAGCTGCCTGGCTTATAGTTAGG
>JAQHUG010000008.1:11251250-11278314 GCA_028555095.1 Dicrostonyx torquatus
CCCCATTAATTAATTGAGGGGTGGCATAATTAGCTAATGGCGGGGCGTGGTCACAAGTTGAAATGGTCAAGACCACACCCCTTCAAGGATCCATTTGGAAAACCCACAATGACTTCCTCATCCCAAGACCCATAGTTACACTTGCAGAGACCCTTTGTCCATAGGCTTAGGAGATTAGGAAGCAGAAACGTCTTTGTGGAGGCCAGCAGTGAGTACACTGGAAGACCAGATGGCAAGTATCCTAGCTTTCTCTCTGTTGCTGTGATAAAATATCCCGACTGAAAGAGATATAGAGGCAAGAGTTTACTCAGCTCATAACTCCAGGTCACAGTGCATTACTGGGGGATGTCAGGTTGTAAGTTGAAGCATCTGGTGACACCACATCTGCATTCATGAGGAGAGAGAAATTAACACACTCATGCTACCTACTTGTAGGTTTTGCTCAGCTAGCTTTTTCATTTTGTACACAGTTAAGGGGCAAGCCTAAGGAATGGTGCTGCCTACAAAGGGCTGGGTCTTCCTACCTCAAACAAGAATTAAGACAGTTCCCCACAGACATGCCCATAGCTGAACCCGATATAGACAATCTTTCAATTGAAGCTTTCTTAGATTCTTGTTGTGGAAAATTGACATTTAATTACACATAAGTACAGCTGAAGCTACCGTGACAGAAATGCCTATAGAAGAGAAGGTTCCTGGAATGGAAGCACTGTGTGCATGGGAGGGGTGGGTATGGGAGGTGGCATGTTCTAACTCCAAAAATAGGGTTTTGCACCAATCAATGAATTGTGACAGATAAGTCACCTGAAGAAAAAGACTGAATAAGAGGCTACTGGCTGATCACATCTGTTACTGTATAATGGCTTACTACCGCTATTGTCCATGCCTTCAGATAGGTTACATTGTACTCTTTAGTAAGAGGGCTTGTACATTCCTGATACTCAGCAAGAGCAGTATACCAGTGTCCTGACTTCAGGTTAAAACACTGAGCCACTTACAATTATGATTCTGTCAGGATTGTAGTGTTTATGTCATCAGATGAGATGCTCAGAAGCAGCCTTCCTGTGGAACAATTGTGTATAAAATAGAAAAGTGTATGATAAACTTTGTGTAGCAAAATTTTGTTTAAAGTTAAAAAATAAATAAGAGCAGGGCAGTGGCGGTGCACGTCTTTAATCCCAGCACTCAGGAGGCACAGGCAGGCGGATCTCTGTGAGTTAGAGGCCAGCCTGATCTACAAGAGCTCATTCTAAGACAGGCATCAAAGCTACACAGAGAAATACTGTCCCCAAAACCAACCAAACAAAAAAGTTTAAAAAATAAATAAAAATTAAAACTAATCATTACAGTGAGGAAGGGCAGAAATCGTGGTAGAATAGGAAATGAGGCTAGTTCATAATTATTGGGAAGGTGGGAAATATTGCCTGCACTTCTCAGATGTGCTGGCTTTAACGTAACACCTTGCAATGGCTCTGCCCAGGGGAAAACCAGGTATCACTCCGGGCAATGTGAAGCCACTGAGAACAGTATGTGCCAAGTTCAAAGTTGCATGGAGTGCCGCCAGAACAAGAGGCTTCAGATAAACAGAGCGAGAAAGCTTTCAGAGATAGAGGGCTGCCAGGAAGCCAAGGCCAGACAGCCAGGATCCCCACTACCCTCCATAGTGCCCACTATACTTCTACCCACCTCACTGCTCTTGAGCTAACTTCCTGGGACCATCCCCCAAATCCACCTATCCTTTGCAGACTTCCTCTTCATGCAAGCTCCATAGGCAGCTGGATGGGTCTTTCTGGTGTCTGGATAGTAGTTGAGTGTTTTCTGTTTTTTCCACATCTGCAATATCATTATGCAGTTTTTTTTTACATGAGAGTGCAGTTTTCTCTTCGTAGCTGAAGCACTGTCTCTGTCAAAGTAGTTAAGTATATCTATTCAGCTCTTTCTCTGCTTTGTCACACAGAACCACTGTGTTAATAGGAGGATGTAAATCAACTCTGAAGGGAGTGATTAAGGTTCACGGATAATTGTGCTATCAATTGAGATACGTTATCATGCGGTATTTGCATATATAAAGGCCACCCTAGGAATAATCTGGCTTCTCCCCTTTTGAATTAATATTTGGAAAGAAGAGAACAATTAAACTATTCCAGAGAGGGAAATTTGCCAAATCCCAATGATAGTAGTTGGCTTTGTTTTAAGTTCTGAAGTGAATTTAAGAAGCTTTGTGTCAGGCAGGTCAGGAGGAAGGAGAAGGTCATTTGGAGCAAAGGTGAGCGTCCCTTTGCTTGATTTTCAAGCTTTTATTTGTGCACAGAGTGAGTGTCATAGGTCCTTTCAAAGGTCTGTACTTCCGGACAAAAAACACAGAAGCGCAGGAAATTCCCCACACATCCCTGCAGAGTGTTCTGCCTCCCAGAAGCCTACCCCAAAGTTCCTGAAGGTGAAAGACCTCCAAAGTGGTCTTAACGCCAAGGAGGCCCCAGACTCAATAATCAGGGCATCAGATGCAACTGCATGAAGTGGTTTATTTCACAATTGCAATCGGGTGCAAAGCTTAGGGATAGCTAAGCACCCCGAACATCCAGGCAAGCAAGCTTTTATAAACAAAAATCACAAGTTTTCCATGAATTATAATATGGGGTATGAGAACAATTGGGATTGGTTCAGACATACAAACCAGAGTTCAACCCAGAACGAAATTAGCATAGTTCAGCCCATCCCTGAGTACGTGACATTCAGCAGGATATGTGATTTCCTGCTGACTACATGATACCCAACATCTCACTATCCCCCCCATGACTCAGTTTACAATTTGATAATCATTTGCTGCGACAAGTTCTGATAACCACCGGTTCTGATAACCATCTGGCTAGAAGACTGCAACTGGTCCTGATAATTGCTGCTAACCTCCTGCCCAGTGGGGGAGAAGGAAGAACCTGCTGGTCAAACCTGTTTGTCACATTTTGTAAATTTCCATTATCTAATTCATTTAGCTCATTATGAAAAATCGGTTGGGGTCTTTCAAAGGAGTCTGGTGAAGGCAGGATCCTGGGGAAGGCACGCTCAGAACACTGGGACTACAGACTCAGTTGGAACAGATCGCTGGTATACAAGAAGAGTTTGTAGAAGGAAACCCTAAATAAGGCCTCTGGTTTCACACATTCTTGGTTATTTTATTTTTTAATTTTTATTTATTTATTTCTGCCAGCCTTAGAAGCTGTATTGCCAAGCAACACAGAACTATTAGCTTTGTATTGGTCATACTCTGAATTTGAGTCCCAGTGCTAAAAGTTGTCTAAAATATTTTTCAGAAACTTGGAGGTTAGCTCAAACCAATGGAACTATCAACTCTTCCCTTTGATCCCACCAAAGTGTTCAGTGGGTGACTTTTGACTTCAGCAAACCAGAACAGTACCTCTATTAGAGCTTGCAAAAAAAAAAAAAAAAGTTTCCAATGGGTGGGATTAAACACATGCACGGCACTAATCTCTCCCATTTTCCTTGGATCTCCTAGGAGCTCTCTCTACACTTTGGAGCACCCTGCTTCTTTATCCCATAATGACCCCTAAACTGCCCTTGAGAAGACTAGTGCTCTCATCTCCACTCAGTGGGCTGCGTCATGAAGGAAGAGCCAGTTACGTCATGATTTGTGCTCTGTGAGTCAGGCAACAAGTCTGGTTCAGTAGCAGTTGGGGAACAAGGTGGAGAAGCTTGGATGCTAGGATGAGGAGTTATGGCTGTTTTTATTAAAGCAGGAATGGGGCTGCTACAGCTTTTGAAAGAAGGTCCACTGAAGACCCAAGAAGGGAGCTAGATCTGGAGCATGCCACATTTCTAGCTTTACTATCTTATCTGTACAATGGGGATAACAAGACCTTACTTTCCTAGCTCAAAAAGATGCTCTTAGGTCACCATGAGAACAAAATAATATAGGTAAATGTGGTAGTTTGAATGTAATTGGCACCCATAAACTCATAGGGAGTGACACTATTACGAGGTGTGGCTTTGTTAGAGTAGGTATGGCCTTGTTAGAGAAAGGATGCCACTATGGGGGTGGACTCTGAGGTTTCCTATGCTCAATATGTTGCCCAGTATCACAGATTACTTCCTGCTGCCTTCTGATCAAGATGCAGCATCATGTCTGTCTGTTCACCGCTACGCTCCCACCATGATGAGAATGGACAGAATCTCTAAAGCTGTAAGTCAGCCTCCCCAATTAAATGTTTCCCTTATAAGAGTTGCTGTGGTCATAGTGTCTCTTCATGACAATAAAGACAGTAAGTAAAAGCATTTGGGGATGCAAACTTCCAGGTTACTAAAGGATAAATTGATAACTTAAGAACCTTAATTAGCTTGAAACTTAGTGGGTGTATCCATTCAAAGCCCTCAACTAGGTGGTTTACATTATTACACAAGGCAAGAGAATGAGAAAATCTATAGACAGGTAGCAAAGCCAACCAGGTGGCAAGAATACATTGTTTCTGAAGCAGAGAACAGCAATAGTCCAGGCAGATCATTGCCTTTGAATGTGAGTGGAAAGGCCCCAGCTGAGGTCTGGACGATATCAATCCCGCACGCCCCTGAATTCTTCCATAGGTCTTTCTTCCAAAACCAGATGGCGAATGAATTAGATTCTCAGTGAATTATAGAATATTAAATTTCATGACCAAGTCAAATTGATGTCTCTTGTCTGGGGTGTGTGAATGATTGACTCTATTGGGAGCAGCTTAGATGATCTTCATGGAAAAGGCTTTGGCAAATGATCTCAGGCAGAGACACCAGCCAGAAAGGGCATTTGTCATAGCAGATGGAAGGACTGAGCCTTGGAATGGGAAAATATACCTGTCTTTTTTCTGAAAACTGATGACTACACTGGACATTTGTTATGTCATATGTCAATGAGTGAATCTCTCTTGCTTAGTGTGTATGAGCTTCTGGGACACTTCAGTTTGAAATGGTTGCTTGTGAGGTAATCTCAGAGACACTTAATAGAATCTGTTGGGACCTTAAAAGGTCAGTTTTTTAAAAAAGAAGACAGAATAACCTGAACTATCTCTTGGGAGAAAGAAGATATTATTAGAGGTTGAAAATCTACTACACATGAGAGCCAAGTGAGATCGTCTTTAGTGTAGTAAGAGTGCCCCTTGTTTGGGCTCACAGAGGGACTTTGGCATCTTGAAACCAAATTATAAACTACCTAAAAAGTTAATCAGATTCAATGATTGCTCCTTCCCCAAACTCCTGTAGCTATTTCATACTTATTATTTAAGATCCAGCTAAAGCGTTGCCTCCTTCAAGAAGGCCCCCAAAACCTTTCAGTGGCAGCCCTACTGCTGGATATTCTGTCACAGGACCCTGATAAATTCTTACTCATTTTCTGTCTGTGTGCAAGGCACATGCATGTGTGGAGAAGAGAAGGCATGTTGTGCACAGATTTTCTTAGAAGACAGTGTCACTAGTGGCCTAGAACTCACCAAGTAGGCTAGGATGACTGGCCACTGAGCCTCAGAGATCTACCTGTTCACCTGTTTCTGTCTCCTAGTACTGAGATTACAGTGCCCAGCACCACACAACTAGTTTTGGTTTTTTGTAGGTTTTTTTTTTTTGAGATAGAGTTTCTCTGAGTAACAGTCCTAGCTGTTAGCTGTCTTGGAACTAGCTCTTGTAGACCAGGCTGGCCTCAAACTCACAGAGACCAGGCTGGCCGCAAACTCACAGAGACCCACCTGCTCCTGCCTCCCGAGTGCTGGGATTAAAGATGTGCACTATCACCACCCAGTTTGTTTTTGGTTTAACATGGGTTCTGGGGATTGAACTTGGGTCCTCGTGCTTGCAAGGAAAGCACTTTCCTCACCCTAACCTCTACCCACTTAGCTCTCCAAGAAAAGGCATTCTGTTCTCACAACCTGAAACAAAACTAAGCATCGCCTTCCACCTGGTGGCAGCAGACCTCAGCAGAGAGAGATCTTTGAAGTCTTACTCTTGAGAAAACAAACCTATACATTTGATGATACATCATAAGCACAGCAATGACCTGTAACCATGCTTGCTGTTAATATTGAATGGGGAAATTCAAAAGTTAATCAGGTAAAAACTTCCCTTCTATACAGGGAAGAAAGTATTGTCCAGAAATTATTGCTAGATCTGAGGAGCCTCAAAAATATTTAAAATAAGGATTTGCACCAAACCATTCTGAGGTCTGGGCCCTGAATGAACACTTGAGGCAGGGTACTTGAGAATGGCACTATATTGACAGAATTCTGAAGACCTGGAAGAGGGCATGATCACTAAGTGGGCAAGACCAAGACTCAGTACTGATGCTGAGTCTGCTCTGACCTAGTCTCAGTTGTGTAATCTTCAACTGTTGTGTCTGACACTCTTGAGATGCTGTGATGGAAATGGCTGGTTTTTCCCCGGATCATCATCTTTCCCCTCACAGTCACAGGAGAAGCTAGGAGTAGTTATAGGGCCTGATTCTGGCCACAGGTTTGTTACAGTGGGCACCCCTACACAGCCTCACTCCCACTCAGCTGTCCTCTCTCTTTTCCTGCCTCTGGAGGGAAGAGGCTCTGAAGACCTGGAGGAAGGGGGAAGGAACCCCAGATGGAAGGGATCTGGGTTCTGAAATGGCATGCAAAAGGCACGCATACCCAAAACAGTCTGAATAGGGAACACACTTTCATTGTGATGAACCATTGATCTGTAATTGAAAATAAGTTAACGTGGCTAATATAAATTTATTTTCTTTCAATCATGAAGGCTAATAATGGCACTTGCTGCAGATATAGCAAGTATCAGAAGAAATGCTCATTTGTACAGTCACTTGAGAGGCAGCACCAATCCTTCTCCTCCTCTTCTGATTAGGCATGGTAGTGCAGACTCACTGACACTCAACTCTCCACCCGTCTTCCTGCATGCTGACGACCAAAAGTTCACTACGCTTCTTTTCTTTCATTATCTGCAGTTTCCTCTGCAAATGTTTCATTTTTATGATTAAAAAGTGTTTTAATTGCCTTTTGGCTTGCTTGGGATAGGATCCTACTGAGTAACCCAGGTTGGCCTTAAACTCACCGTCTTCCTTTCTTCTGCCTCCTGAGTGCTTGGATTGCAGGCATATTCCACTAAGTCTGTGTACATACGGTTAGTTTCTAACTGCAGCTTATTCCGTTCTCAGATCTTGTTGAATTTGACTCTTAGTGCAGCAGTATTGTTGAGATGGGTACAAGTGATCGGGTCAAGAAGGCTTTGTCTAATAATGGATTAATCTATTCATACATTAATAAAGCAGTGGACTAATTAGTTACAGAAGTGGCTTTGTCAGAAAAGCTAGCTCTCTTCAATATATTTTCTTGGTCTCAGCATTTGCTGCCCTTGTCATGTAGGAATAATGATGCATCTTTTAGTCTTCCCAGAATCCATTAATGTGAGCTAAACAGACCTCTGTTCTTTATAATTTCCAGTTGGATTCAGTTTTCAGTTGTACTCAGTGTTCAGATATTCAGTTGTAGCAACAGAAAATGGACCAAGGCACTTATCTATTAAGGAAAAAAATACCTTAAAATATGTTGAATGGAAATATCTACCTTCTGAAGATCATGGTTACTAACATTTTGATATTGTTCTCTCCACATTTGTTTGGACATATGTGAATCTATCAACGCTGAGAACATAATACACAAACAACCTGGAGGCTTGTGTTGTGCATTTTGCTTACATTCATCATAAACTTATCATCAAAAGTTCTCTAGAGCTATGGATTTCAGGAGTTCTATAATGAAAGAGTTTCAGGAGTTTCATTGTAAGGATTTTCCATATTTTTTCTTAGACTGCAGTTTTTCTGGATTGAAACAAGTATGGAAGGGCAAATACTTGCAAGCTTTGGATTGGTTCCTCTGCAGTCTCAACTCTTTTTGCTATTCTGATTCTGGGTTTGATGATATGTAGCGGCTCATTTTGCAATCCTTGGATACAGTCTGGCTCTTGGAATGTGACTTAATTAGGTTTCTATTGCTGTGATTAAAACACTGACCAAAGCCAACTTGGGGAGGAAAGGATTTATTTGGCTTACATATCCCAGAGCATAGACAGAACACTGAAGGAAGCCAAGGCAGGAATTCAAGGCAAGAATCTGAAAGTTCAGGTTTGCTCTCCACTGTTTGCTTTGCCCGCTTTCTTATAGCACCCAGGATCACTTGTCCAGGGGTAGCGGTGTCCACAGTCAGATGGCTCCTCACTCATCAATCATTAATTAAGAGCCCCCTCCCCCAGACACTTGCCTATAGACCAATCTGAGGGAGGCAATTCCTCAATTGAGATTTTTTTCTTTCTAGATAAATTTAGATTTGTATCAAGTTGAAAAAAAAAAAACAGCATTGGAACCCAAAGGCTCCTGGAAAGAGTAGATGAGATAATTGGAAGTCAGAACGAAGCCCCCTTTTCACAGTGACTTGCTATATGGAGTCAAATAACTGAGCATGACAGATGTGATGCTTAATTCCAGGTGTCAGCTTGAAAAACTAAGGGATATAGGAATGTCTTGAAAAGCATTATTTCTGGGTATGCCTATGAAGGTTTTTCCAGAAAAGAAAAATTGTCATTTTAATCGATGCTCCAGCCACCTTTATCCAATACAGAGTACTCCATCTAATACATGCAAGATCTGGAAAGAATGAAAAAGTAGAGAAAAGGTAATATCTCTTCACCATTCCCTTCTAACAAGCCATCTTCTTCCCATCACTCTTACTCTCTTTCCCTCTCTTCCCCCTCTTCCTCCTCATGCTGCAACCTTCTTTTGCCCTTGGGCATCAGTGTTTGAAACTCTTTAGATCTGGGACTTGCACAGTTAGCTCCACAGGTCTTAGGCATTTCAACATGGATTGAACCATTCTACCAACTCCCCTTATTCAAAAGCATGTGGATGAATCATTCTGAGATGTCTTAGTCTCTATAGTCATAACTCCCTAATAAGTTTCCTGATCTATCTGTCTCTCATTTGCCTGTACATCTATCAATCATCTATTATCTATTACCCTATCATCTATCAATTATCTATCCACCTACCTATTGACCTGCTATCTATATCATCTATCTCTATCATCTATCTATCTATCTATCTATCTATCTATCTATCTATCTATCTATCTATCTATCTATCTATCTATCTATCATCAATTATCTATAATCTATCTGCCCATTTATCATATATCTAGATAAGTGAATCTGTCTTTCTGGAGAATTTTTCTAATAAAAAGGGCAGTGGCAGTGTTCTCTCCAATTCTTTTTTTCTGGCTTTTCGAGACAGGGTTTCTCTGTGGCTTTGGAGCCTGCGCTGGAACTAGCTCTTGTAGACCAGGCTGGTCTCGAACTCACAAAGATCCGCCTGCCTCTGCCTCCCGATTAGTGGGATTAAAGGCGTGCACCACCACCGCCCGGCTCTGTTCTCTCCAATTTTTTTGTGAGACACATGACATTTCATTTTCTTGGAAGAGTCAGAGATCATGGGTCATGATGGTTGCACTATTTGGCTAGACAATGCAACTCTTGAAAATATCTTTTTGTTGGTGAATTAACTCTGAACATTTTAATTGAGACATAATTAACATAACATGCAATTAAAACTTTTAAAGTATACAGTTCGGTGAATTTTCATATAAATACGAACATTGTAGAATGTTTTCATCAGCTCCCAAAGGAAACTCCAAACCCATTAGCAATAAGTCTCCATACTTTCCTCCCTCCACTTCTGACAACGATCGTTTTATTGTCTATCTCTATGAATTGTCCTATCTACACTCATCAAATCTACAAGGCATGACTCTCTGGGCTTGATTTTCTTTCTTTTCTTGAGGAAACATCTCACGTAGTCTAGGCTGGCCTTGAACTTAGTATGTACCTAAGGCTGACCTTGAACTCTGGTGCTTGAACTCAAGGTCATTGAATACTCTGAAGCTGGAGTTCCAGATGACTGTGAGCCATCATGTGGATGGTGGGAACCGAACCCAGGTTCTCTGAAAGAGCAGCAAGTGATTTTAACCACTAAGCCCCCTCTTCAGCCCTATATATTTCTTCACTAGATCTTAGCGATTCTATTTTAATAAAGTTGCAGGGTAGACATATGAGTTTCACTGAAAGGCATACAAACCAGCAGGACATTCAAGCAACTGTCCATTATGTTACAGTAAGACTAGTGGACCTGAGGCAAGAATGAAAGATCCTGGTCCTCAGACTGCTCTGTGCTGGTGGGATTAGGAGAAGATTATTTCAGATCCCAGCTGCTCTCGGTTTTGTGTAGGTGTGTCTACGTCCTGTTGCTCGGTCCCTTCATGAGGAAAGGGGGGCCTTTAACTCAGAGATTCAGAGTCTGTATTAGTTCCTTTCTTATTGCTGTGATAGGATATCCTGACAAAAGCAGCTTAAGGCAGAAAGGGCTCTGTTTTAACTTACAGTCCCAGCAGGGACACAGTCCACCCTGGCGGCAGGTGCCTGAGGTTCACTTGTCACACTGCATCAGCAGTCTGGAAGAGAAAGTGAGAAGGAAGTGAGGCCAGGCTACGAGACTGCAAAGCCTGCCCACAGTGATCCCCTTCCTCGAGCAAGGCTCCATCTCTCTAAGGGCTCATCACCACCTCAAACCACACAACCATCTGGGGACCAGGTGTTTAAACACATGGACTTCTGGGGGACATTTCACTTTCAGACCACTACAGAGTCCAAGCAGCATGGCTCTGGTGACTCTGGTGAGATCCTGCTTGGCTGCAACATGGAGGTGGCATCATGGGGAAACATGCAAAAAAAAAATAGATTGATAGATAGATAGATAGATAGATGATAGATAGATAGATAGATAGATAGATGATAGATAGATAGATAGATGAAGACATTGCATGGAAGACAGGGTCAAAAGCCTTTAGAAGAATGGCCTTTTACAATAACAAAGTGTTGTGAAGCTAACACCTGGGGTCCTACAAGAAGGAGGGAAGGCCGTTAATCTCTTTCAAGGACAGAAACCACAGTGAGGCCATGATCTTCCACTGGAACACCACCTGTCACTTGGCCACACTGAAGACTGCCTTTCAGATGCATGAGCCCTTGGGGGAGTAGGGCACATTCAAGTCACAGCAGTGTACATTCTTAGAAGGTACTTCATTTCTCCTGATACGGTGCCTGCCTTATAGTAGCGGTGAGATCTATGTAGTCTATGACCTCACAGACCTGTGTTTGCGATATGGACCACACATTTTAAGTCAAATTATAATCGCTAGAGCACCTCTCTCAATCTGGCTGACAGAACTCCCATTCCCATGAGTCCCCACCATAGCTGAAGAGTTATTGACAGTTGATGGCTTTTACGGGAGGGAGAGTCAGTTTCATAAAGACTGTAGCCCCTGGTAGCCCCACCAGGCTCCAGTAAATAACCTCAAATCCATGAGTATATGGATATCACAGACTGGAATCTGTGGGTAAAAGATGGGGTGAAGGGGGGAAAGCATCTGGTAGCGTTAGGGAGTGATATGCATATATGAAATTCTCAAGATTCAAATATATATTTGTATGTATATTTTCCAAGATAATCATCCTTCTCAGTGTCCCCCTGTTTGTTTCTGTGTTCTCTTACAACACTGTCTCATGTGCGCTGTCAGTATGTCAGCTGCACTCACCTGCAATAACACCTCGTAACACCTTTGCACCTATTCCTACCGCATATCTCATTTCTGAGCTTCTTGTCACTGCCTTTCCAAATTCCAGTAAAAAGGTGCTCTTTCATGATTCGTTCAAAACTCCCTGCAATGGCCAGTGTGGAAATGCAGCCTTGTCGGAGGAAGTGAACGCTGGAGGAGGGCTTTGAGGTCTTAGAGCCTGCCCCACTTCCTGTTCACCATCTTCCAAACATTCTCTGTGGTGAGTGGTGTGTCAGCACAGCCAAGACCAATATCCCCTCCTTTTCAAATGAAACTGGCAGCTCTGACCAGCCTTGGGCTCTAGCTTTCTGGTAAAGTGTTATAAGCCTCAGGGCTTCCTGGTCTTCACCACACTCCAGCTAGACGGAAGCACTTTTCCTGGCTTCTCCAAACCTGCTTCCTTCCCTTGCCCCGCAACAGATGCAAGGGCTGAGCGGCATCTCACCACCATCAGCAGGTACTTGTTCTGGGCACAAGGACGTTCTGTGACATTTGAAAATGGTACCACTTGAGTAGGGCATGGTGACACGCACCTTTAATTCCATCACTTGTGAAGCAGAGGAAGGTATCTCTGAGTTCAAGGCCAGTCTGATCAACAGTGAGTTCCAGGACAGCCAGGGCTACAAAGAGAGAAACCAAGAAGGAAGAGAAGAAAGAGGAGAAGGAAAGCAAAATGGTACCCACCACAAGGTGATGTGAGATGGATGGAAATGGCACACATACAAAACACACTTTCCCAGAATTGTAAAACATCAAAGGGGACAGGTCCCCTTTCTACTGAAATGTCCTGTTTGTTAGCCCCAAAAGGCCACAGCCACCCATTTTTCTGGGTTTATGCAGCCTTGTTTGTAGGCACAGGGGAAGCTTGGAATTTGAATTTCTGACCCCTCAGCTCACCTGACTGGGCACTGTGGAAGATGGACCTTCTCTCTGTGGGTTTGGCCTGGTTGTGGCCACAATGCCTAGGCAAGGGGGTGTAACTGTCCCCTCTTCCCTGCTCATGAGGTCAAGTCTTTTGGGTACAGGCGTCCCTATTGGCTTCCACCAAAGACAGAAGCTTATACCAACCCCCAAGCAAGATATTTTCCTTGGAGAGTCCTCCACAGAATCCCTGTGGTTTAGGATGCCAAATAGATCCCTGGCACTTCCGGGCCCCTGCCATGTGAGCATCACTTGTGCCTCTTGCTTCTCACTGGTTTTGACAGCAGGCCGGGGCTGGCACTCATTCTGGCTGCACTGTTCCGTCTCGGCACCTGCTCCACAGTGGCAACCTCCCTCTTCCTCCCCCATTCCACAGCTGGTGGAGCCTGAGGTACAGCGTCCTGGGCTGAGAGCAAATTCAGAATTGGTGAATCAGATTACGGAAGTGGGTCAGGCAGGTGGTTCGTGAGGTGTGTGCTCTGTGCGGAAGTGGTGGATCAGGAGCCTGGGAGAGGACTTCTCAGTTCCCCTGTTGGTTTCACGGCAGTAACAGCTGCAGTGGGTTCCCAGATACGTGCTTGATGATTCCAGATGCCAGAATAAAGACGCAGAGTACAGGCTCTGTGAGTCAGGTCTGGAGAACAATAACACACACACCCCCACCCCCACCACCCCCACCAATCACCACAAACACACATACACACCTAAGAATGAGTTCCCAAACTCAGGGAGCTTACAATCACATTTGTAACGTATCATATAATGACACACGTGAGTGGCGTTGCTGCAGAAAAATCACGAGTCACTGGGAGTGGGTAAAGGCTTCAGCGAGGAGGTGGTTGCAATTTTACCTGGTAAGCAAGAGCAGGGAACATGTTTGTTAGAGGAAATGGGTGGGAAGGGCTTTGGTATCACTCACAATCTGCTTCAACACCCTTCAGGACCATGCTCAATTAGCATCCTAAAGTAAAAATAACACACGTTGGCAGGGAAACTCCCAGAGGCCAGACAGCATTCCAGGAGCCAGGAAAGGCATGTGGGAGAGCCCAGATAAAGCCTACAATCAGGCCAGTCGTTTGCATAGCTCATCCCTGCCCAGCTTTCCCTCCTCTATGTCTATTCCATCTTTGATGGCCCGGTCCATTTCAGCTCCTCAGTGTTCTTGCCCTACATGGAGTTTTCTCTATGTCTCTACTCTTTTATGTTCTCATCTCCCAAAGAACAAAGTCTGGCCTGGTTTGCAGAGTCCCTGAACTTCAAGCTCTGGAGAGAGGGCCATGATTCTATCTCTTCCTTCTACCTTTCATCACAATTCCCTCTTCAGACCCCTTTTGCTCTAAAAGTTCCCCTTCTGTTTATATTCCCTTTCTCTATTTTCTAGCATCTCAATAGTTATTAATTCTACTGTGTTTTCTTTTTTCTTCCTAAATCTATCTACAAAAGCTGACATATTTGTACACAAAGTACTGCTAATGTCCCTTTACACCCTAACTGACTAGTGCTTCTGAGGTGACTGCTTAATAGCTTATTATTACTTTATTTTCATACGAGTCTACTCTGGATAGCCACTGTTCCTGCAGGCGGTGTTCTAGTTACAGAGAACTGTGGAGAACCTGAGGCCCTGAACCCCAGTCTGCCAGAAAAGTGGCACCTCAATACCATTGCAACCTAGTCTCCCTTATGCATTTCAAACACAAATGAAAGAGGAAAAGTGACCCAAATTAATATAAAATTCAACCAACGATCTAACTCTCTAGGCACAAATCCTGGCATGAAAACAACATGGAACATCTGGAAATGGATCTTTCAAAATCTACCAGTCCTTAAGTAATGACTCTTACTAAGAGTAACTTAGAGGAAAAAAAAGCAATGATAAATTTGTTCAAAGAAATGAAAGGGGCTGACAATACAGGTTGCAGAATCCCACAACACAAATAAACAACAAACAAACAACACCCACAAACAAAAACACACAACAAACACACAAACAAACAAAAAACAAATAACAAAAACATACAAACACACAACAAACAAACACAAACAGCAAACAAGCACAGGATCACAGGAGGAAAGACTGTAAATGAAAACAGTAAAAAAGATTTAAATGTAGGAAGCAAAGAGTTGGCTCTCTGAAAAGATAAACAATATCAACAAACCCTTCCTACTGAATTTTTAAAAAGAGAAGACCCAAATTTTAAAACTAGAGATGAAAAAGAATATATTTCAATAGAGCACAATGAGATTTAGAAATTATCTAGATATACCTTTAAAACCTATATTATACTAAATCTCAAAATATTAATAAAACAGATGACATTCTGGACAAAATTGGCCTATGAATGTTAAATCAAGATGAGAAAAATAAGCAGATACCAAATAGGAAGATTGAAACAGTCATGAAAAATCTGTTAAGTAAAAGATCAAGCTTAGATGGTGTTATAATTAATTAATAATTGGGGTCCCCGCAGCTGCTATGGGTCCCCGTGGGTGGCACGTGACCAAGTGGGCGGGTCCCCGGCAGCTTGCGTGGGAGACCGCCTGGGCGGGTCCCCGGCAGCTTGCGTGGGAGACCGCATGGCGGCAAATGGCGGCAGAGGAGACGGCGGGCAGCATGAGACCAGACGGATATTAAAGTTAAGCATTTATTAGATGGATTATGGAGGGAAAGAAGCAGAAGGAGAAAGAGAGGGAGAGAGAGAGAGAGAGAGAGAGAGAGAGAGAGAGAGAGAGAGAGGGGGAAGAAGGAAAGAGAGAGAGAGAGAGAGAGAGAGAGAGAGAGAAGGGGAAAACGGGAGAAGGCTGTCTGCCTCTCCCAAGAGCCGTGGGGACAGAGAGCTAGAAATGAGACCGTGGAACTGCAGGCTTGCTTGCTTGCAAAGGAGGAGTGAGCGTGGCTAACTTTTAAAGTGACAGGAATCCATTACATTCCCACCTCTTTTTTATAATAAAAAGCAGGCAGTTAGGCACCACAGGTCAAAGGAATTGGGGCAGCAGATTCTCAAGACTGCTTCCAGCATATTAGTGGGCATTGTCTCTGGGGGGATCTGAGAAGGCTGGGTGCAGGTGTCCTGGCATAGCTGGTCTATCTCCTATCCGGTGTTTGTGCGTGGAAATGTCTGGTCCCTCTTATACCTGTTTACAGTGTTGGCAGAACAAAGAACAGCGTTAATTTAAGGGAAAAAAAATTTAGGACCAGGGAATTGAGGGGGTGTGTTTCTGACCTGTTTAAGGTGGATCCTTTAATTTGGCTCTCTGGAACTCACAAGAATTCTTTGGGTTTGTGAAAACAGAAGTTTTAGACATATACATTGTATAAACAGTAGCATATTTATGTTAGAATGACTGTGACAGATATTTTTGTACAATGAAAAGTATTTTTAAGACTATAGAAGGCATCATGAGAGAGAGATTTGTTCTGAAACTTATTCAGTGAGGTTGTCTTTTTAACTGACAAAGCCTCTCAGCTATCAGACTGCATCAGAGATCCTTGGGAAGGATAAAATTTTACTTGAGTTACTGATTAAAAAAATGATAGAGAACTTACTTGGTTGGCACCCAGAGCTGCTCCTCTTTTGGGTCCTCCATGATTGCTGAAGGTCACATTTGCCTTTTTGCTGTTTAGCACAGGGCCCGCCAGATTCCAGAAGATCCTGTGGGCTAAGAAATCTGTCGGAAGACAGGCCTACCTTGTTAGGAGCAGGCTGTCAATTCCAGCGATTCTGTCCACATCAGGAGATCTTCAGCTTAGGTGAAGGGCGGCTTTGCCCCGGCCCAGTGGTGAAGTGAACTGTGGATAGACATTGTTGTGCCATTTGGTCTTCTGTCTTCTTTGGAGGAGTCAGAGTGCTGTTGGGAGCCAACCTGTCTCTTTTTGTTATGAAAAGCTTTTGTTAATAAATGTTATATTCCCCAGATCTCTGAGCAGTTGAGGGCTGTTAATTACAGTTAGAATCTGCCTGGAGAGCTGGGTCTGAGCTTGACCGCATTGGCTCTCAACTTAACAGGTACGATTTACATTCGTAAGAAGGTTAATGGCAGAACTGACAATATTAGAGAACAGCTTAATATTTTGTAAGAAGCTTAAAAGTACATACCAGTTTAAAACCTGAGGCTTACTGTTTTTGTAGTCTGAAATGAGATACAATGAATAATTATAACATTAAGCATAGGTGCATTTAAGTTACATGTATGATCACACAGACAGAGAGCAGGGATTGTATGAAGTGGATGCCTTGGTGGGCCCTACCAAAGGCATGCCACTGCATAGGACACATATGTAACAAAGTCAGCAAGAGGAATTTAGAGACAAAAACATCTGTAGAGATGGGAGAATCTGTTCACCTGACCAGACTAGAGAGTTAATAATGGAGAACCAGGCAGGGTATACCTCAGTAAAGATGGTGGGACCCGGTCACCTGACCTGACCCTCAGCCAAGATGGCAACAGCCACATGTTGTATGAAAAAGCCATAATTTTTGAGCTACAGGGATATAAGCTTAATAATAAGAGAAACCTAGAGGCATGATCCGCATTGTTGCTGAGCCAACACGCACAAGAAAAAAGGCTGGAACTGAAAAAAGCCATACTGTGTGTCATAAGCCAAGGCTGGAATTGGAAAAGAAAAAAAAACTCGTCACCCAACAGCTAAAATTGTGTAAACCCGTGAAACGGCGACCTTCCAAGACCCATAGGGGAGCTTCCTCCAGGTAGACCTATGGGTGGGAAGTTGACTTCTCACTGGGTCCAGTCCCGGGCTGGCCAGAGAGGTCAGAAGCCGCTCCAAGTGGCTTTTTACAGTGAGAGGAAAAAAATGAAAAGAAATAGAAAAAAGGGAAAGAAGAATTTGAGCTAGGGGACCGGGTCCCCAATCGAATGCACCACATGTGTGCAGTGCTAACACACAGGTGGAATGACCCCGGGTCAATCTGAACTCCAATCTTAGCTAAGGTAAGCAAAGAGATATGGCAGACTCACCAATAAAGAAACCTGGTTCAGGATCCTGGTTCCTGGAGATGATTGGAACAGGCAGGAGAGCCTATCCGAGTCACCGGCATCATTTGTTATAATTAATAATTGGGGTCCCTGCAGCTGCAATGGGTCCCCATGGGTGGCATGCGACCACGTGGTGGGTCCCGGGCAGCTTGCGCGGGAGACTGCATGGCGGCAAATGGTGGCGGCGCGGCAATGGCAGTGGTGGCAGAGGTGGGAACATGAAACCAGACAGATATTAAAGTTATGCATTTATTAGATGGCTTATGGAGGGAAGGAAGCAGAAGGGGAGAGAGAGAGGGAAAGCAGGAGGAGAGAGAGAGAGAGAGAAGGGGGGAAAACGGGAGAAGGCTTCTGCCTCTCCCGAGAGCAGTGGGGGACAGAGAGCTAGAAATGAGACCACAGAACTGCAGGCTTGCTCGCTTGCAGAGGAGGAGTGGGCGTGGCTAACTTTTAAAGTGACAGGAATCCATTACAGATGGAATCACTGCAAAGTCCTACCAGGCTTTTAATGGAGAACTAACAATAATATTCACCAAATTATTCCATAAAATAAAAAAGGAGGCCACATTTGAAAACTCATTTTACAAATTTGACACTACCCTGATACTCAAATTAGAGATAGACACAATGAAAAAATGAAATTACAGACCAATGTCCTTAATGGTGATAGAAGTATTATTATTTTTCCAATAGAATGCTTGCAAACCAAATTCAAGAATACATCAAAGAGAGCATCCATCATGATCAGAACTGCTTCATTCCAGAGATGCAGGGATGGTTTGTTGTATGGAAATCAATAAATGTAATATGATATAAATGGATTCAAGGACAGGAACCACGTGATCATCTCAATAGCTGTGGAAAACACTTATGACAACATCCAACTCCCTTCTTGATTAAAAACTCTGAAGAGACTATGGATGGAGGGAACATAGCTCAACATAAAGCCTACAGATAATAAACCTACAGACAATATAACATAAAATAGAGAGGGAAAGTCAAAATATTTTGGTTAAGATAAGAAATAAGACAAGGTTGTTTATTCTCTCCATCCCTATTCAATACAGTGCTTGAAGCTTAGATCAAGCAAGAGACAAGGCAAGTAAATTAAAAGAATTATGAACATATACATTAGAGATCCCAAAGACTCCACTGCAAAATTTTTAGAGCTGATAAATACCTTCAACAAAATAACACAATGCAAAATCAATATGCCAAAACGTCAGTAGCCTCTCTGTGTGGCACTGGCAGACATACCAAGAAATAAATGAGGAAAACAATTCCACTTACAATAGCTTTAACAATACTTTGGAATAAACATAACCAGAGAAATAAAATATCTATACAATGGGTAGGAGAATCTCTGTGAGCTCAAGGTCAGCCTGATTTAAGTAGTGAGTTCCCAGGTGTCAAGGACTATGTAGAGAGACCCTGTCTCAAAAAACAAACAGCAGCAGAGCAACAACAACAAACACTTATCTCCAAGTGGATCAAAGATCTTAATGCCAGACCTGAAGCTCTAAAAGTGCTGCAGGAAAAAAGGACAACATTTCAAGGCGCAGGCATAGGGAAGACCTTTCTGAGTAAGAACTCTAGCCATTTACAAGATAAAGCTAACAACCAGCAATTATGATTCATGGGATTAAAAAGATCCCTACAGAGAAGGAAATGGTTAATCATGTGAAGAGACAGTCTATAGAACAGGAAAAATCTTTGTCAGCTATGTATCTGATCTAAGATCCATACTCAGAGTATACAGAGTCTCCTCAAAATCCTATCAACAAGGAAACAACAATCCAGTATCAAAAATAGACTAAAGAATTTAACAGTGTTCACAAAAGAAGAAACATAAATGACAAATAAACAATTTAAAAAATCCTTCTCCCTCTAGGAAATGTGAATTTAAACAACTTTGAGATGTCAGTTCACCCCAGTAAAAAGGCTGTCATTGGGGAACAAGTGATGACAAAGGCTTGCAATGGTGTGCAGAAAGGGGAACCCTTATCCATTGTTGTGGAACTAGAGACTTGTACAGCAGCTATGGAAAGCAGCGTGGGTTTCTCAAAACCCTACCCAAATAAGCTCCATATAACCTCGCTATACTGTATGCTCCAGACTTCTAGCCTACCAAGGAGCTACTTGTATATCCAAGTTCACTGTTGCTCTGTTCACAATAGTAAGGAATTGAAATTAGCCTAGAAGTACATCAACTGACAAGTGGACAATGAAAAATACTTATGAACAATGGAGTTTTACTTATTTTAAAGAAACATAAAGGTTTTAGGAAAATGGATGGAAGTGGAAAAATACATGAACTGAAGTACCTCATACTTAGAAGGTTTAAGTGGTACAGGGGGTCAGGGATAGGGATAAGGGTCAACCAAAATTAACAATGCAAGTTAAAGTCATAAGGAAATCTGATACTTGGTAATCTAATAAAAAATAAAGTACAGAAGTGTTTCAAGAAGTGTCTCATGTGGGTAAGTAAATTTTCTTTTTCTCAGAAGCTGTGGATTTTTAAATGAAAATTCCAAGGTTAGAGGTAGACCACCGCTATATGTGTTGGTCAAGAAGGCCCTGGGAAACCTCAATATAATATAAGCAATTTCCACTGCATTGGTTACTCACCAGAAGATTCCATACATGTTGAAAGACATGGAGAAATTCAGCTAAAACTTGAATGGACGCTTCCTCTTTGTTAGCTAGTCCTCTGTGCTGGTTGGGTTTTTGTTTGTTTGTTTGTTTGTTTTGGTTTTTGTTTTGTTTTATTTCTTCAACTTGATAGTTATCTGGGAAAAGGAAACCTCAATTGTGAAAAACTCCTTTACCAGATTAGCCTATAGATCAGTCTGTGGAGCTCTTTTTCTTTTGACTATTGATTGATATGAGAGGGCCCATCCCACTGCGGGTGGTACTACTGATGGTGGTCCTGGGTTATATAAAGAAGTAAGCTAACCATTACTGTGAGTAGCAAGCCAGTAAGCAGTGCTCCTCTATGGCCTCTGCTTCAATTCTTGCCTCCAGGTTCATCTTGAGTTCTTGCCCTGACTTCCCTCAGTGATGGATTACAATCCTGGAGCAGTAAGATGAAATAATCCCCTTCCTTTCAAGTTGCTTTTGTTCTCTGTGTTTCTTACAGCAGTAGTAGGAAAACTAGAGTACATCTTGTAATGATTTCTGTCCCTTTAAGAGACAAGCCATGCCCACTCCCTCTCCCATCCACTGAGGCAGGCTGATCTTCAGCTTCCTGCCTGAGAGAGGGAGCTTCTGCCTCTCTCCCCACTTCTCCCCTTCCCCAGCTTCTCTCTCTCTCTCTCTCTCTCTCTCTCTCTCTCTCTCTCCTCCCCCTCTTTTCTTCCCCCCCCATAACCCTAATAAATGTTCAACTTTACTCTGCATAGCGTACCTATCCATGTTTCTGGCTCCTGCCTGCCCGCCACATGTCTCCCTACCTGGGACCAGTCACCGCTCGGGGACTGGCAGCCATCTCTAGGACTGGCTGCTCTCAGGGCTTGCTGCCTACTACCACATGGCCTGCTACCACTGCTTGGGGTTTCTGCTGCCTATTGCCGCCAGGGATCTTGCAGCATTTTTAATTTTTCCATTAAACCCCTATAGTGTTGGAAGCTTTTACACAGGCTCCTGGGGAAGAATAGCCATCAATAGTCTTACTGACCTGTGGACCTCACATGCGATAATACCGACTGGTCAGTTAAGATGAACTCATTGGTGCAATAGTGGCACAGCTGTTGGGGGATGGGAGTGTCAACAGCCACTTCCTGATTAGAGTTGATACTTGTTCCACAAGAGGGAATTCCTGCCTGGTCCTATAAACCCAGTCAAAAGCCCACGGCTGGAGAAGTCATGGGCCCTGCTGGAGGAGATACTGCTGTTGTTTTGCTAAATGGACATACTATAGCTGCCAAACTGCCTTCTAAATAACCATGTTTATGTTTATAGAGTATTGCTACTGTCACGTTAGTCAAAGAAGCTCCTTTTCTTGTAGTGGTTATTAGTGACTGCAGAAGCTCATAAGTGGTGAAAGTACTGAGGATAAATGGCCATTGAATGTTCAGTCATTGGTGGGACATCTATATCACCCTTTCAAAAGTTAACGGAGCATCATAAAACATAGGGAAAAAAGAATAAAAACCATAGGACGAGGGGAGTAATTACTGTAGTTGAAAATTTCTTTGGGCCACTAATCTGTTCTCAAATAAAGACACAGTGAGTTATTACTAATTATGAGTGCTTGGGTTTAGCTTAGGCTTGAACCACTCTCTCTTTTGATTTAATTTAACCCGTCTCTATTCATCTATGTTTTGCCTCGGGGCTTTATAGCTATTTTTCATTCTGTATTTCCTACTTTCCTGCTTCTCTTTGTCTGTCTGTCTGGCCCCTGGCATCTCCCTGGCATCTCTTTTTCTTTCTACCCCAAGCCTAAATTCCTCCTCCTACTTACTCTTACTCTCCTGGCCTGAAAATCCCACCCATACCTCCTCCCTCACTCTTGGCTGTTCAGCTTTTTATTAGACCAGTCTGGTGTGTTAGGCAGGCAAGGTAAAACAGCAACATATCTTTACATAATTAAACAAATGCAACACATCTTTACACAGTTAAACATATATTCCATAATATAAGCAAATGCAACAATCTTTACACAGTTAAGCAAATGTAACATATCTTTGCAGAGTTAAACAAATATTCTGCAACAGGGTGCAGACTTCCCGGCACAAGCTAGTTATTACACTCTTGAACGTGTAGCATTTATGATACTTTCACGATTTCTGCACAAAAGTGGGCCCATCAATACCTACTCTGTCACAGGACAGGGTTGAGATCTTAGATTTCAGCCTCTCTTGCAGTGTTAGACATGTTAATGATGGATGGGAAGGAGACATTGTCTTCAGTAGTCCCCAGTAAAGGTGCTCATGTTCTGGTACACAGCCTCTTACCCGGGCTCCTGTAAACACCGCTTCTGATTCCCACTGGATCACACACATAGCAAAAGATGTCAAAGTGTGAGTGAGGAGCTATCTGAGGTAAGAAAGGGAGCGAGTGGGTGGGGAAGTGGGACAAGAGAGTGTAGTAGAGATGGATGTGAAGATATGATTGAAATAATTATAAACATACACTAGAAGTCAATAATGAAAACCATTATCATGTATAATTAATATACTCCAATAAAAACAAATAGTGACACATTTGCTTTGCATACCATTTCAAGACTGTACCCTGGATTTGAATCCTGCCTATTGCCTTGATCTCTCAGTAGGTATATGTGGGGCGGGGAAGGGGAGTAGAGGACAATGAGAAGAACTGGCCAGTAGTCTGGGATGATTGAGACAGAAGAAGCAAGACTTTTTAAAGGCTTTAGATACAGAGGTAAAGACTTTGACTTTGTCCAGTGGGCTGGAGTTTACATACTGGTGGTCACAAGATTAATTTTTTTAATACTGGGGCTTTGGTCTGCCCAAGTCTTAAAATGTTGTACAAAGTTAGCTCTCCTGGCATCTCTTAGGAGAGAGAGAGCTTCAGAAGAGCAGGATCTTGTGGGTGGCATCAGGTTACTGGTTACAGCTGGCTGGTGGGAACCAGGCACTCTGCCTGGGTTGCCCCTTCCTTATTGGGTACCCCTTACAGCCTGCTCCTTTTCGTGCCACAGGAGGCGAGGGGTTTAAACAACAGAAGGTTCCCCTCTTTTGTGTTCTTTACCTCTCCCCTCCCTTTTCTTCTTCTCCCTCCCTCTCCTCCTGCTCCTTTTCTCTCCTTTCAGCGCCTGGGACCAAACTCAGGGCTTTGTGCCTTGCTAGGCTAGTGTTGTACCACTGAACTAAATCCTCAGGCTCCGTGGATTTCCTATGATAACCTTATTCCACCTGCAATTAGTCAAGGACAATTTAAAAAATGGCTTTCTTTTGGCCATGGAAGAGAAGTAGAGATGCCACTTCTCCAAATCCCTGTTCCCTTTGTGCCCCTTAGAGCTAGGGTTGAGCATGGGGTAAGGGGAGCCTCAGATATCCCCTCAAAGGATTAAGCTTCATAAAGACCTTTCAAGCTTTCCTCATGTTCGTTCGCCACAAACTCAATGCAGTATCCCCGGCTAACACCTAGTAATTAACTGGAGAGGAAATATTTAGCATAGGATAATAGCATAAGTGTTGTGGAAAATGAAAGAAGAGGTACCCTCCCTGACCCCAGAACCATATGTAGTCCACTATGGTCCTCTTCTCTATTGTAATAGCAGCTGGCAGAGGAGGAAAAGGAGGGACACAATGATTCCATTTTTACTGCTAACATGTATATCCAGGTGCTTGGTGACCCACCAGAGTGACTCTTGGCCTCCATTTCTGCAGTGGGACATGATTGCATAATGCCAGTCAAGTGTCACACAGAGGACACGCAGGCAGTAGCGTTTGCCTGGTGATGAATCTCTTAGTCTTTGACTCTTGTAAGACCGATGCCATTCATATATGCCATGTCGCTCACTGATTGAATCAGCTCATTCGATGCCACTTTTCAGCAGGGCCCTTTCAAGTGAAATAATGCTCCTTTGCAGGTGTCTTAATGGCAAATGTCAACAGAAGCAGACACAAAGGCTTGCAATTTGCTGCAGAGCGTTTGCTCTCACTGGCTCGGCCCTCACAAGGCTGCTGGTAATCAGGAGTGTGCCAGCTTGGGTGTGGTAAAGGGAGCGGCAGGGATTAGCGCAAGGCCTCAGGTTTTTACTCAGCCAGTGCTCTGGCCTACTGTCTGCTCTCTAGGTAGCAGATTCTGAATCCAGGATTTAAGAACAAGGAGTTGGGTGGCACCTTGGAATTTGGGAAGTACAAAGAACCAGAAGAGATGGTCAGCAGTGGATGCACAGGGACTGAGCAGTCCTGTATGAGCTCAGTCATGCTTTAGCATCTAGTGTAGAGAGCAAGCTGTTACCACTCCTGAGAGGTGAGGGTATGTATCTGCCAACCACATGGATCTTTGGCTGCGGACTGCTCACAGGGGGCATGGATTCCTTGAAACTCTTGTCTTGCTTCTGGAACTGTCCTAGACCACAGGATCTGGTGGCCAGAGAACACCCTCAAGCAAGGAATATGGGTGATGTGGTTGAAGTGAAAGAGACTGTCCCAAAGAGGCAAACATTCAAGGTTGCGGTTGGAACAGGGACAGAATATGCTATATATTTCTGTTTTGGGGGTGGGGTGGAGGTTGTTTTGTTATTTTTGTATTGTTTTTTGAAGCAGGATTTCATGTAGCTCTGGCAGGCCTCAAACTTATCACATAGCTGAGGATTACCTTGAACTTTTGGTCCCCCATCTTACATCTCCCAAGGGCTGCTGCATGCTCTCTGAGGACCTACTGTGTGCGGGAAATGCCTCATGACCCTTACAGAGGTGGGTTTCTGTCTCTGCCTTCAGCAAGCCTACAACTTAGCAGAAATAAGGAGCCACACATAACTCCAGAAGAAGATATTTTGTAATGGTAAGCAAGAAGGCGATGTTGAGCAAAGTCTCCACCAGAAGGTACCATCAAAATTAGGCCTAAGTTAGGACCATAATTGCTTATGTGATGTGGGAGTGACATGTATAAATAAAGGCCCCGAGGGGAGTGAGTTGGCAACAACTTTTGGAAAACTACGAAAACTTTATTCTGCATAATGGTAGAGGTCAAACAAGAGACTAAGAGGTATATGGATGGGATAGAGGTGCTTGAGGGGTCAAAGCAGATGATGGGGAAGCCAGAAACAGTGTGGATAGTCCCTGGGGGCTTTTTGTTCCCATGACAAACTACTTCCCGTTATGATTCAGGTCCTTAAATGATTGCAACAGCCTCACCCACACTCTGCACATCATGGCCACACCAGCCCACCCAGAGAAATGCGAGCTTTGTGCTCCTTCATAATAGTGGATGTACTGACTACTAGAGTCATACAAAGCACTATGCTTGATTTGATTGTGTCCCCCAAGGATTTATATGTGGGAAACTTGGTCCTCTGTGGCAGTGTTCAGATGTGGTGGGGAGGGGGCTTGGTGGGAGGTAGTTAAGTCATTGGAGGCATTGATCCCAAAAATGATGAGAGCAGGCTTTATGGAATAGGTTAATTCTAATGAGATCAGGTTGTTTTAGATAGTCATTCAACAACTGTGATCTCCTCTATATATGGACATTTCCTTTGCATTTCTCTTCCATGGTGTGCTTAGCTAAAGAACTCTCACCAGAGACCAAATAAATGAAGCTCCTTGATCTTGGAACTTCAATTTCCAAAACTTAGGTAAATAATCTTCTTTATAAGTACTCAGCTTCAAGTATTTTGATATAGCAACAGAAAACTGGACCCATCCAAAAAGGAAACTCCCCTTGGAGTTTCTAGAAATATTTGTCTTTGCAGTCTTGATCTCATTTAGAATGTTAGAGATGATTGTCGCACTGTGAGGAAGCTCAGGCCACACAAGGATGTCATGTCCAATTGTCAAAGCAACAGCCCACTTGAGGTTCTATCAGAGTTAACATTACTTGTCAGATGCATGAGCAATGATCCTTACAGAGGACTCCTGCTCCCTGCTGTTGAGTCATCTCTGAGAACAAAGTCATCCATCAGTGAGCCCTCCTGGCCTGGCTTCATACTCTGTGGAGCACAGACAAGCCATCCCTCAATTTGCCCCTGAATAATCCACGACTCATGGAATCCATAGTGTATTAAGTTGGTTGCTTTATATCGCTAACTTTGGGGGTATTTTGCTATGCAGGCCTACTCTTAAAGTGAGAGAACAGGCTTCATAGCAGAGTCACTTAAAAGCCAGTCATATACCCTGAATGATATCTGTGATACACATATGAATACCATTCGGAAGGAAGGCCACATTCTCACAGTTGTCTGAAGTTCTCAGGAATTGCTTCTTGGACTCAAACCAGCTTGAAGGCTTGTTGACCACATTGTAGCCTCTTCTACTTGGAAGCTGAACCCTGTATTTCACTAGCCGCAGCACTCACTCCTATCCCCCTCTCAGCCATCTGGTCTCCCTGCAGTAGGCAGCCCAAGGGGGAATTATGATTGCTTTGAACCCTGGGAAAGTGACATTTAGTCCCAGTCAGCTGGCAGGTGGATCTGAGGGAGGAGTTGGGAATAGTTTACAGAAGGAATAGCACATACTTGGCTGTAGGTTTTGAAGGGCCTTTGATGTATAAACACGTGTTGTGAATCCCAGAGGGCCTGAGCTATGCAGCATTTGACAAATTTAACATGAAACTGATTGACTTGAACTTAAAATAGTCTCAAGTTCAGGAATGAACTGGAGTGTTACAGGGCATAGAGCATAAGGTCATAAGGCAATGAAAGAGCGTAGTTATATAGGGTGATGACAGATAGACAGACAAATGGATACATGAAAAGGAGAGAGGGAAGAAAGGGGGAGATATAGAAAGAGCACATTTTCTGTTGTTATAACTGAATGCTGCAGACTTTATGCATTTACAAAGCA
>JAQHUG010000008.1:11287696-11309130 GCA_028555095.1 Dicrostonyx torquatus
ACCTCTGAGCCATCTCTCCAACCCAGAACACAGTCTTTTCACTAGTAATGCTGCTGGAGTTAGAGTCAGGCTTCAGACTTGCTTGTGGGAGGCAGACCTGAGCATGCCTTTGATTGATCTTAGAAGATCCCTGGGATAGAAATCCAAACTGGGTCTGTAAGTGGGGTAGGCAGTTTGCTCTAGTACTTGAATAGGGGGGCACTGTTCAATTTAACATGTGAATCACTCCCACGGAGAGATCTTCAGCAGGGGAAGTAAAAATAGAAGCATCTCACTATGCTGAAGCCCAGACAACTGGAGTAACTCTGGACCACAGCCTGGGAGCAGCATCAGATGGCAAAACCTGGAGCAGAGCATAGGTTGGCTACTGTCCTGGGGGGGGGGTGCAGCCAAACCTGGGGATTTTTGTTGTTTATTCATCCAACAAACCTTAAGTAAGCACAGATAGGGTCATGCCTGCTATCCTTGGCTTGTGGTGACAATGGAAACTTAAGACTATCTTCCTTGCCCTTCTGGGAGTTTGGTCAGAGGCACAGGTCCAAAACAAAACCTGCTGCACAACGTCACACCTAGGAGTCTATGAAAGAGAGACACAGATTGCTGGGCAGAGAGGCTGCAAGAGGCAGAAGGGCAATAGTGACAAAGGCCCACACTCGTACCCACTGCCACCAGCAGGCGGTGATTTCTAAACACCGAGTGACAGCTGTGTGATTTTGTGAGTGAATGGTGATACATCGCAATTGCTATTTGTCGCCTGACAAGAATTCCTGTTTGAGGACAGCTCACAGGATGCTGAGTAAAATAAACAGTAGAGTAGACATTCAGTCATGAACACACCTCCACCGTTCCTACACTGTGAGCTCAGCAGAACAAACACACCCCAGGACAACAGAGTGTAAGGGTGACGGGCTGATAGACGATCCGCTGAAACAGAGAGAACAGCTCTCAGGTGCAGCATCCCAGAAGCATTTGTAGCAAGAACAAATAACCACCCTCTCCTGTCTTCACTTGGCCCTCAGTGAGTACATTCCTGCCTTCTCCAGAATGACATGGTCCAGTATTTTCAGGGGATGTCTTACTACAGACAGTACTTGACACTATGCGGACGATGGTCCAAAGAGCAACCACAAGCCCCAGAGTGAATCTGTTCTCCACACTGTGTGCCTTAATGCTTCCTCTCCATCATTACTCTTGTCCTTTGGGACCACTATAAAGAAAACCATGGTTATATGTGTGCAAGCTGTGTGACTGCATGACAAACTGTGACAACTGAGGTGACTAATGGCGGCTATGCTGGATAAAGGGATGACTCCTCCCTTGGATGGGACAGAGCAGGACAGAGTGAGTTTTGACCATGCTGCTAAGTTAGGCATCAGCATTTTAAATTTACGGACTGTTTCCCAAAGTTTTCATTTAGCAGCTTCAGACTGAGCTTGACCTTGGGTAAATGAAATCACAGAAAGTGAAACCAACAGCGAGAGAAGCCTGCTGAATAAACTCTGTGCGGTGGCGCTGAACGATCAACAAAAGGCGGAACTGCACTCACACTGAGTTTCTATTATGATGGGAAATCATAAAATCAAACCCTGGAGACGCTGAAAGCAGATCTGGGGAGATGGCGCAGTCAGCAGAGTGCTTGCTGTACAGGCACAAGGACCTGAGTTTAGATCCCTAGGACCCAGGTGAAAAGTTGGGCACAGCCGTGGTATGCATGTAACTCCCAGTACTAGGGAGGCAGAGAGGGCAAGATCCTGGAGCCTAGCTGGTCAAACAGTTCAGACAAATCAGTGAGTTCCAGGTTCGGTGAGATACTCTGTCTTAAAAATCTCAGGTGGACACTGATAGAGGAGGAAAAATGATATAGACCTCTGACCTTCGCGTGCACCTATGTACGTGCACACACAGGCATGTACATGCACATACGCATATCACACACACACACCACACACACACACACACACACACACACACCAGTTCTTATATTTACCACTTAATCAAAATACACACAGAAAAAGGAGAGAAAAAAAGATGAAAGTGGTATTTGGGGTATTTCCAATCATCTTGTTGGGATAGCCAGTGTCCCTTCAGTGGAAAGCATCTGGGCCAGCCTGTGGAAGCTGGCACCAAAGGCATCATTGACTGTCTTGATTTAGGTTATACTCTTTGATTTACAGCTTCCATTTTCTTCTCTTTGGGGAAAAGCAACAAGTCCCTTCTAAATGGTCCTATTTGCCCCCAGATTATAAGCAGCTCTGGAAACAAGAGGGCATCTTCCTTTGATCTATCTTATTTTCTCTGCATCATCATTTCTAGATGCCTTCAAGTCTCCATTTAATCATCAATGCTCTCAATTAAAATTTGTCAGGAGTTTAATAAGGCTTTCAAAGCCCATTTAGCTTAAACAATGCATTATTGAAGGGCTGTCTGTCAACTGCTGCAGCCAGCACCCTGAGACAATGTCACCGAGTGACAGCAGGGGAAATGGCTTTCATTTAAGCAGCATATATTTTTGCCATGTCACTACCATAAATGGGTAGGACATTTCCTGAAACAGGCATATTCAGGATACTGTCATTTACTTTCAATTCTGTATAAAAATAAGGATGTTGTCAGATAAGCTAGTCCTCCTTGGAGGATGCTCGCCTTGTTTAGCCATCGTTGGTGGGTCTTGGTTTTTTTTCAGACATGAGCTATTGACATTCGAAGCTGTACTGTCTAGAAATCTCCAGTACCTTGAGTTTAAAGGACACCAAGAAATTACTAATAATGTTCTTCTTAACTCCTGACCCCTTCTCAGGTCAGGCACCTATGTTCACCTTCCACAGAAGAGTCTCTGTTCTTCAAGATGTAAAGTCTGGCCATGCAGTTGAGACTTATTGAAAGAACACAGCCTTTTCTGCCTGCCTGCCTTCCTTCCTTTTTAAAAAATTATTTATGTATTATGAATACAGTGTTCTGCCTGCATGTATACCTTTATGCCAGAAGAGGACACCAGGTCTCATTATAGATGGTTGTGAGCCATCATGTGGTTGCTGGGAATTGAACTCAGGACCTCTGGAAGAGCAGCCCATGCTCTTAACCTCTGAGCCATCTCTCCAACCCAGAACACAGTCTTTTCACTAGTAATGGTTTTCAGATGAAAGGATTCAATTCAAACTCAACTCTTGGCACATAAAGTGTAACAAAACTCTAGAGCACTTCAGTGACACTGTATTTAAAACACAGACGCTCTCACACATACTGCTCTACGATCCAACAGAAGAGACAAGAACATTTTCTTTCACCATACTTGAGGCTCACTTGAAATTTCAGGTAGCTATAAGAAGGAACATCATACTTTTCTTCCTAAATGGGAGGTGTCTGTTCTGATGTTTCGCAGATGATACTGAGGTTGGGAGATGAGGTTGGGTCCTCACGGTGATTTGCACTAGGCTTGGATCTCACAGAGGACACATTGAACTCCTTGGTAGGTTCTAGTTGAGGCCTCATTTTAAGCCTATAGGCAGGGTTCTGAGACCAGACAAGTTCCACTGTGAGCAGGGTAAAAGGAAACCACACATCACATCTAGGCTTCTGTGTGGTAGCCTCAGCATTCTGCTGAAGCATGTTTTTGTGTAGATGGAATCATCACTAGAGTTACTGACATCTGTATATTCCTGCCCTGGGATTGTCACACAGCAAAATGGACCACTGAGATTGCGTGGATATCAATGCCAGGTTATAAAGCACTTGGTGGAGAAGAGAGCATAGCCCACATAAGCCACAGGGCACCTTCATGAGTGGAATCCTGGGTCATGAGTGGAATCCTGGGTCTGGCTCTAGGTAGGTGGTGAAGGGTGTAGGAAAGCAGCTCCATGTGGCCGCCATAGTTTTGTCTTTTTGGGGGCGGGGATCTCAACTTGTCACAAGTTGAGTTCATCTGAGAAGAGAAAGTTCAATTGAGAAAATGACACCATCAGATTGTCCTGTAGGCAAGTCTTCCAGGGCAGGTTTTTTTTTTTTTTTTTTGATTAATGATTGATGTGGGAGGGCCCAGACCACTGTGGGGTGATGCCACCTCTGGGAAGGTTGGTGTAAGTTGTATAAGAAAGCAGTTTGAGCAAGCTATGGAGATCACACCAGTAAGTCACATTCCTCTAGGGTCTCTGCTCCAGTTCCTGCCTTGATTTCACCTGGTAATGAACACTAACCTGGAACCAAATAAAACTTTTCTTCCACAAGTTTCTCTTGGTCATAGTGTTTTATCAGAGCAATAGCAAGCAAACTAAGACACTGACCCTAGGCAGTCACAGTGTGTTGGCCCACTGGAGCCCAAACTAGCCTAAATCCAGCGGTCACCGTCAGTCCCATAGTGGGAGATTTTCAGGTCCTGGCAGTCACATCCACTCTTGCCAGTCACCTGCCACAGTAGTTTGGAGCTTTTGGTCTGCTACCAGAGAATAACTAGTCATCACTCCAGGGAAGAAAGGGAAGAAGTAAAGGCTTCTGGGCTCTGTGATTCAGTGATGGCTAAACTCTGAGAGAGAGAGAGAGAGAGAGAGAGAGAGAGAGAGAGAGAGAGAGAGAGTTGCAGGATATTTGATCATACTGTGAACCCAGGGATTTGCATTATTTACTTGGGGAAAAAAAAACAAACCCTGTTTCTAGTTGTGGTGTGACTCAACCCTAGCACACACCTTTAATCCAAAAGCTTTCTGCTTGAATATTGTAAACAGAATGAAATAAGGTCAACCACAGGTCAAGAGGCAGAGCAAGCAACCAGTTAACAGGAAGTGAACATATGATCATTAAGAAAAAGCCATAGAGTATAAGAGGGAGTTGGGAGAATGGATAGAGAGACACACAGGAAGTAGAAGGGAGGGACATTGAGTTGGAGGAGTCTGGTTAGAGACAGCATAGGAGAAGAGGAGTCTTCTGGGACATGAGCTGTGGAGGAAGGTCAGCTGGTACTTTCTCTGGCTTTCTGAGAAAGCAGGATTTCACCCCAATATTTTATTCTTCAGTATTATTGGTAAAATCAAATGATTGAGATTCTGTTTAAAAATGTGTGTGTGTGTGTGTGTGTGTGTGTGTGTGTGTGTACACCCATGTATGTTTATGTATGTGTGCACATGTGAATGTGGAAGTGAGAGGTTGGCACCTTCAGTTTTGTTCTCCACTGGACCTGGAGCTCACCAAGTTTGCTTGATTGGCTAGCCAGAAAACCCCAGTGTTGGCTGTCCCTGCCTCCTAGTGCTGGGGTTAAAGTAGCATGCTGTGCCACCTAGATGTGCTGGAGATTCAGATTCAGGACCTCATGCTTTTGTAGCAAGCATTTTTACCAAACAAACTATCTCCTCAACCCTGGGACTATTTTGTCTATATTATTTCTCAGACCCTGAATTCTCTTCTATAGTGCTTTGTCTTAGAAGAATTGACCCTTTTGCTTTAAATGCATTTCTTCACTTTTAACATCGTTTTGATTCATATGAAACCACTGGTTTCTAGTGTCTGACAAAAGATCTCATCAGAAGCTTGAGAGCAGCTTCTTATAAGGAAAAGTGGGAGAGGAGACACAGGCACCCCACTTTATCATTTACTCTGGACTCTCATCAAGATATCTGACAGAAACAATTGAAGGAAGACAGAACTTCTTCAGCTCACTGTTTTAAATAATTTTGGTCTCCATTGTCAGGGGCTGGAGGAGGCATGGTAGAGGGCCCTGTCCATGGCAGTGGGAGCTTTGGAACTGAGGCTGTTCTCACCGGGGCAGATCAGGAAGAGATGGTCTGAGCCTTGGTTAGAGGGGTCACTTTCAAAGACTCATCACCTAGTGGCTTACTTCTGACAGAAATGCTCTACCTCCTAAAGACTCGAGGTCTCTGAGGATAGCCACACCAGCCAAGGGGACAATCAATTATGCAGGGTATGTTACAGGTTAACACCATAACTCTTCCCCAGAGGAAGGTGACTATGATATTGACAGCCTCCATTTCTCTTCATTATATTGTCCCCCATCAAGGGGTATAGAAAGACTTTTCTTTGGGTCTCCAGCTCACAAAAAAAATGAGATGGAGGCTTATTAATTATGAAAGCTTAGCCTTAGCTTAGGCTTGTTTCTAACTAGCTCTTACAACTTAAATTAACCCATGCTTTTTAATCTGTTCTTCCACACACTTCTTACCTCATGTCCATTTTGCCCACCCTGCTGTCTCTGGCTGTCAAGTTTGCCTTTCTTCCTCTCTGAATCCTCTCTGTCCAGAAGTCCCACCCAATCTCTTCCTGACTAGCTAGCTATTGGCCCTT
Source organism: Dicrostonyx torquatus (assembly GCA_028555095.1). NCBI lineage: Eukaryota > Metazoa > Chordata > Mammalia > Rodentia > Cricetidae > Dicrostonyx > Dicrostonyx torquatus. The sequence continues at coordinate 11,293,982 of JAQHUG010000008.1, forward strand.
CAACACTTTACTGAACTAATCACAGTGACACATCATCATGCAACTTAAAGGAATATTTTGCAACATTTCTTTCTTTTTTGTTGAAGTAAAAAGGAAAGGTTTTAATTCTAACATAGTAAAACTATAAACAATAAAAACAATTATCAGGTAAGAATTACATTCATAAAGTCCAGTCCATTTGTATTTGTCAAATTTAGAGAAAATACTTTATTATCTATCCTCTCTTGATGAGTCCAAACTTTGGTATTTAATTCACTTTCTAACATGACTAAGGGAAACTGTAACTACAACTCAACTATCTAGTCTTCAACACTGTCAAAGACCTGAGAACAATATAATATTACTTGAGTAAACAGGAAGTGAAGAGCAAGCAGCTTCTAAAACTATGAGAAATGACAGAAACAGTCCAGAAGTCCCACCCAATCTCTTCCTGACTAGCTATTGGCCCTTCAACTCAGGTTACTGCCTGGACAGTAATCCAGGTTCCTCTGTAACATTGGAGCATCAGTCTTTGGACCCTGAGAAAATTGGGTCAAATTTTGGAAGAACTTTCTGTATCAATTGTTGTCCAGTCTCTATGTAATGGGAAAGTCCAGGGCTTATCTGAAATCCTGGCTAGAGTAGACTATGATGTTGAACTATCTCAGCTAGCTGCTTTGAAGATGTCCTGGATGTCGAAGTTTAAGGAAACTGCAACAGAGGCACTCTGAGAAGATGGATCACTTGGGCTACTTATCTGTTTTGTTATCTGGTCCCTGTTTTAAAAAAAATATACAAACTTTTAAAGGTAACATATATATATCTGCTTTAAAACAAGTATGGACTGTACAGTGTGCACAGTCAGTTAAAGAGTTTTTTTGTTTTATGTTTGGGCAGGTAAAAGGTCACTGTATAACCAAACTAATGTAAATCTCTGTCCATGCCATATGAAAGGATGGAATGTAACAAAAAGTGATGAGGACTCTGTAGCCAATAAGATTTATAACGTCTCATTTAGTCTCAGAGCTGTTCCCATGGCAAAGGATCAGCTAATATACCATCTGTTTTGTAGCTTTTCTTTTGTTCCTTTTTTTCATGTTTTTGGCCAAGATTTTCAGGAGGTCTCCTTCAGTCAAATCTAATCTCAATTATCTTTGAAGGAATCCATGGCCTTCTGTTTCTTGTGGAAACAAAAGTACAACCTCTTCCCCAATGCAACACATTTTCAACTTCTATTCTGAAGCTAAGATATCTCTAACATGTATAGGCTGATATAATTCAGCAGTCTCTTCTGTAATCCAACGTGTCTCAGCAGCTGCCATTCTCTGTTTATTAGCACTTGAAAAATTCAAAATTAACAACGTACCATATAAGGTATAAGTTCCCTGTGTTATAATATTTTTTCATCCTTATGTAGCTTACTTTTTATATTACTTTACTCTTTTTTTTAAAGATTTTACTGTATTATTTTAAACTATTGTTTTTCTATGACTAGATCTATTTTCTTTTCTTTCTTCAGAATCTAAGGACATTTTAAAACATACCATACCTTTTCAGAGGTTTTTCTTTGTCTGGGCCTGGCTTTACTAAGCATCTGCAGTATTATCTGATCGTGTGAGACAAATTTTAAACTGTCATGTCAGCTGCCACATTGACTCAGCTTAACACATGGCACTAGCGTATGGAACTGGTACATGGCACTGACAGCTGGTTCCAGCCCACAGGCAGCAGCTAGTAGCCCCATCTCTGTGCTCTGCGCCTATCTGACACACTACAGTCACCATGAGGCCATGTTTGACTCAGTGATCCAGACTTTTTATAAAGCTTTTCAGGCCTAATGTGGATATTCATGACTCTATGTTGGGTGCCATATGAAGATGGACTTTTCTTTTGGCCACCAGCTCACAAAAAATGACACAGAGACTTATTGTTAGTTATGAAAAACTAGGCCTTAGCTTAGGCTTGTTTCTGACTAGCTCTTATAACTTAAATTAATCCTTACTTTTAAATCTACATTCTTCTACATGCTTGTTACCTCATCCCCATTTTTCCCATCCTGCTTTCTTCATGTCTGCCTTGGTGAGTCTGCCTTTCTTCATCTCCGAGTCTTCTCTGTCTTCAGATGTCTCACCTAACCTCTACCTGCCTAGCTATTGACCATTCAGCTCTTTATTCAACCAATCAGAGTGACATGACTTCACAGAGTATAAAGGGATATTCCTCCATAAAGGGGTGAAAGTGTCATTTGTATTCAAGGTCTAGTGCAAATACCCTGAGGATCCCCAGCATCTTTTCTATTCCTGTGTTTTTATAGTCATGAGAGCAGATCAGACGTACAGCTTCTGGAAAGAAAAGCCCAACTTTATCCCTTCAAGTTCATCTTCAATGTGAGCCTCAAGGACAACGGAAGGGATTTTCTTCTTACTCTCCTTTATCCCCCTGTTTCATTATACCACAGTCTGCATGAGCTTTCATATTTTTATGTTTCATGGGTCTTTATGTTTCATGGTATCAGGAGGGGGCTTCTATGAAAGCACTATGAAGTGAAAAGGCTTTGTTTCTTCCCTGTAGGAACTGTGCTCAGACGCTGTCTTGGCGAAAGCTGGGAGATACTCTTATCTAAGTGTGCCTCACAGTGTGGGTGAAACCTACTAAGATGTTGTCAACCATTGTCTTCTTTTCAGCTACTCCAAGATCTTAGTGAAGTGCTTCTAAACTAAAACAACATTTTATAAAAAAAAAATTAAAGTCCTAAAAATGTTAACACAGACAAAGGGTGCACACACTGTTTTATCTTGGGGTAAAGTAGAGTGAGACACTAGGGGGTGGGAGTGCAAATTTAATTTGAAAACAACTCTACGACCATCGCTGAAGAGAATTCCCCACCCCCAGGTTCTAGGTACAATTGCCTAGCTGAGAGATAAGCACTAGGTTTGGGCTACTTCATGCAGCCTAGAGGACCTCCAGTCTAAGAGAGCAGGGAAAGCCAGCCTGGGGTGTTGGGCTGAGTGGTTCCAACATTGCCCTCGAAAGAGTTGTCCCTGAGCACATTCCCATAGATGGACTGACTGGCTGATCATCATGGTGGCTTTCATGTCACTTGTTATCTCACCTCAATGGGAGTTGGTCAGCACCCAGCCAGGGACCAGTTTCCTGAACCACCTTGCTTGTTTCTATAGGGTAGAAGGAGCCATCAGTGACCTCTCAGGGTGAGCACTGCACTTTCTAAATTTATGAACAGCTCAGTTCCCAGAGCAGACTTTCCTCAAGTTCATCCTTTCCAGTTAGATTCTTGATTAAGGCGGGGAAATTATTCTGGGTAATACCTACTTCCTTTCCTTAAGCCCCCACAATGAAAAAGCGATACTTCCTACTTAGGACTTCATGTTCAGTAAACACAGCTCTCTGTTCTGGAAAGAAAAATAAATTACTTTCTAAAGGGCAATAGGATTTTTGCTGCCTCCACTGATCACAAGGCCTTTCACTCCCGGGAGGTTTTCCTGGACCTCAGAAAGGATTGCACACCCCACCCCCAACCTGCCCCAGATAAGATTTCCCAGGCAATAAGAAGACACATCGCTGACTCTGATGGTAAAGTGGCTGCTACTTGGAACGCATAAGGAAGATGCTACCAAAGACTGTTGTAGTCATGGCCTCGCATATTTCAGATGCCACTGTGCACCCCTCCACTGTCACGCAGGAAGGGCTAAGTAGGAACTCATGCGGAGTACATTTCAAAGTCCCCAGCCACCTTTAAATGGAGACCTGCTATAACCTCAGGTTGCTCACACATGTCTGGTCCTAGGGACTGGGAATGGATGAAGATGAGACAGCTATATGCAGGCCTCCCCGAAGCAGGCTTTGTTGTTAGCACTAGCAGGCCTTTTTTAAGGATGATCCAGAGACCTCCATGGGGCATTCTGTCCCTCCTCTGCTCCTCACAGATGGGTAATCCAATTCTATGCCTAATTTTCCTCATCACCAAAAGAAGAAAGAGACCCAGACAAACTCTTTGGTCTTCAAGCAAGAGACCGTGAAAAGCATCCTCACAGTGGACAGAGTATGAGAACTTTAGGGCTCCCAAAAATTCTGCCTTCAACAGTTTCAGATGAGCAGAAGTGGTGAAAAGACAGAGAAAAGGGGAAGTGAAGATGATCAAAATGCACTATGTACAAATGTAGAAATGTCATAATGGCTCAGTGGCCAGGCAATTCCCAGCATTCATAGGTCTGCTCACAATTATCTGTAACTCCAGTCCCAGGGGATCTTCCACATTTTCTGGCCTCATCATGCACCAAGCATATAAGTGGTGCACAGACATGAGTGGAGGAAAAACACCCAAACACTAAAAATAAAAATTAAAAAAAAATAAAGCTCTTTATTAGATGCTGATGTTGGTGGTCTACAGATTACCAAAGTTGGAAGAATACTGGCCCAGACATCTGACCCTGAAAGTCTGTGTTGGTGATGAACCAGCCTGCCTCCATCCTGGGCTTGAAAGTTATCTTATAGTAAAGACAAACAAGGTTCATTCCTGTTGACTAAATCTGTTTCTCAAGGATTTGGCTATGCCCCACCTGTAACCTTAACTACAAATGGTTCTGTACTGCCTGTTCCAGAAAACAGAAACTACGCCTTGTCTCAAAAGTTTCTATGACCACCTATGACTACCTTGTTATGTCTACCTGTTATGACAACTTATTATGACTACCTTACAAATATGTCTTTGTTTCAGGAAGATTTTAAGATTACCTGCTTAATTTCTACTTCTGCCTATTTTGCCCACCAAACTCCTCAATTTAGGATTCCCCTACCTCTGAGCTATAAAAACTTTGTCTTCCTCATGTCCAAGGCTGATATCTTGAACCTAGCTTTTAGGGAGAAACAGCTTGTATACAAGAATGAAAAAGCTTGCTTTGATTAATTGCTTGTTTTAATTAATTTGGTCATGATGATTTGTTTCGTGATCTGTTTCCTTGCATCTTTGGGATTAACATTAGGCTTTTCTGTAGTATTAAATTGGATTCTCTACAGTTGGCTTTGTATCCCATCAGTTATCATTTGTGTTTGTGTGTGTGTGTGTATGTATAATATATGCAACATATTGTGTAATATATTATATATAATGTGTTTATTAATTGTGGGCAAACTTACAGTCTATCACAATTTCATGTAAACACAGTTAAGGAGGTGTTAGCTCTGATTTGGCAAGATGGCTCAGCAGGTAAAGATATTTGCAGTTCAAAGCTGACCACCTGAGTTAAATCCCTGAACCAGCTGTGGGTAGACCAAACAGCATGTGCAAAGCCCTGGCCACAGAGCAGGCAGCTGTAAGCAAATGAAAAATAACTGATGGTGGAGACAGTAAATTGTATTCCCACACCCCATTGATAGAGAGAGGGAGAGGTCAAAATGGTGACCCGTCTGCTTTACCAAGAGCGTTAGGAAGCTTCAGCAATGTCTTCGGAACCATGCTATTGACTGTGGACCGCTGGTTATCGACTTTTGCTGCAGGAAGTTTAAAGCACACTCTGTCATAAGAGTTTCCCATTAAGCTTGCCTTTAACTCGCATTTCCAAACAATAAGCCAAATGTTGCTTAGTTTAATTTTCCAGCTGATGAAGCTTCCTTTCCTGTTGCTAATTTACATCACTTTAAAGTGAATTTTGATTAATCTAGGATGGGAAGTTTTGTCTTTCTTAATTGAAAACACTCCCAACCAGCAGACGGCTTCTCTGCATTGCTCCAGGAACAGAGGGGTCAGTATGAAGGAAACTTGTGTTTCTTTCCCTATTCTCCCTTTTAAAAATTCAAGATTTTAAGGGATTATTTTATCCAGACTCCCACAGCAACCCCAGGGAAAGAGCTGCTGAGCTCCCAGCCATCGGCTGTGGTGACTAAGACGTGCCATCAGGAATCGAACCCTGCCTGACCTCACGGTGTCTGAGTGCCCTGTTCCAGTGCAGACCATGTATGTACAGGGTGCTAGCATAACCCTTCACCAGATTTTCTACCTTATTTAAGCTCCCTAGTACCCTGCAACTGGCAGATGGTGGGGAAAGGATGATCTCAAAGAGCCATAAATAAGACTTGTCCCATAATTTAAACTATAAGATGGGTATATAGGATATCAGAGAGCTGAACTATTCTTAGTTCAAGGGAAGGAAAGACAGACTGTCAGTCATTCATTACAGAATGCTGTAATCCCAATCTCAGGAGACCGAGGCAGGAGGACTGAGTGCTCAAAGTCAGCCTGGGGTACTTGGAGAGACCTGGGCTCTAGTTTCATTTACGTGGTCTAGGAGAACAGTCAGTCAGAAGAATGGAATTGAAGGATCTTCCTAAGGTGTAGAGCTTGCTCCAGAAAGATTTTTCTCCTGTTTTACTTTCTGTTGTGCCCTGTCTCATGCTGCCAGCCCAGCCACACTGTGCCGTTTTCCGCATTTCTGATCCCGAGGACACAGACACAGCTTGCTCTTTCCCCTGCTTCTTTGCACTTGTTTTTCGAGCTGCCTGGAAAGTTCTTCCTCTGCAAAACTCATACCTCAGTCCCTCCTTCCCTCCCTTTTGTAGGTTTCTGCTTCCACACCCTTCCTCAGAGAAGGTGGTCCTGACCAGCTAAAAACTACCCTCCTCACTCTTTCTGCTTGATTTTCCTCTATAGTAGTTGTCCTTAAGATAGCAATAGTATATGTCATATGTAGATTATATATGTACATACACACACACAGTAAATTGTACATTGAAGAGCTTATGTAGGCATGGCTCAGGCAGCCTGCCCTGGGCGCTGAAGAGAAAGCATAGCCCTGCCCAGTGCCATCAAGGACTACAGAGTAGGACAAGGAGACCCACACACATGCTTGGGCTAGTCTTCCCCAGGCAATGCGGAGAAAACATGGGCCTGCCTGATACCTTGTGGTGCCAGGCAGTTGGGTAGTTGGGCACCATTATGGTGAGCAAGTGTATGTTGTGCTGTGGGAGAGAGAGACAGAGTAGTTCATGTCCTGTGGACAGAGGCAGATCTGAGGAGGTGAAAGCAGTGAGGAACGGGCTGAGGTGGGTGGCATGACTGTTGCAGCCGCAGTCTGTGTTGACGTCTGTGGCTCCTGGTGTTACCAAAGGCTGAGAGGATGGTGATGCACAGAGTTGGCCTTACCCCTCACTAGCTGTAGCACTAGGGAAAACTGATCCTGCCATTCACTGGCTGCAGCACTCTGCAGAGTGGGTCCTACACCTCACCTGGGCAGCACAGTAGAGCTGATCCTGTTGAGAGGGTTGTGAGTGATTAGGCCCCGAGAACATGAGCATGAGAGAACTGGCCCTGCCTCCTCATCTGTCATATAGTGGCCTGGGCGAGCAAGAGATGCTCTATCAACCACCCTTCTCCACATGTGGTGGGTGGGAGAGTTGATCTTGAGGTCATAAAAGCAGGAGAGCTGTAACTGCCCCTCACCAGCTGCAGCACTCAGAGGGGCCCTGTCTCTTGGCTAAGCAGCACAGTAGGGCCAACCCTGTTGGTGGGGGCAAGGGTGAGCCAGCTCTGAAGGTGTGAGCATGGGAGAGTTGGATCACTACTTGTCTGTCATGCGACAAAATTGGCAAGTAAGAGATGCTCCCCATTTGCCCTTTACCCCTTGATGTAGGTGTGAGTGAGCTGACCCTGAGGGCATGAAAGCAGGAGAACCAGCCCTGCTCCTTGCTCATTTCTTCATAAGGTAAACTAGCCGGGGCAGTACTGAAGAGCTCACCCTGGTGGTGAGGACAGAGGAGAGCTGACGGGCTGACCAACTCTGCAACTACCCAGGCCTAGAACCAGGGTTATGAGTTGGCTCACTCCAACATCCACCCCATCTATGACCTTCTGGAATGTGAGAAGGGGCACGTCCTGCAGATTCAAAGCTGCAGGATCTCCTTGACACAGGGCAATAACAGAATATCCAAGAGGAGACCCAGTGAAGGCCCAGTATCAATGGTGTAGCAGATACCAGAGGCCTCGGACCACAGCAATGACACTTTGCAATGAACACTTGCAAGTAAAGATATATGGACAAAAGGGTATACTGTGTGACTCACTGTGTCACACTGCAGCTTCCACGAGGAGATTTTTCTTTTTTTCTCTTTTCCTTATTTTTTTCTTTATCTTAAATTTTATTTTGTTTTATTTTGGAGGAAGGTTGTAAGAGCAGAGGGCAGATATGAAGGGATGGGGAAATGAATGTGACTGAGATGCCTGATATAAAAGCACAAAGAATAAATAAAAAAAAAGATGAAGAGGCTATGTATCATCTTAGTCATTTGGGCTTGTGAATTCATGAAAACAACAGTTAACAAGACTTGTCGGTCTGTCCTCACTCATGGAAGAACAATTACAATTTTGAAAAGTTTCATATGGAATGAAAACTTCATACCCAGATCACAGAGTTCTCAAATGTGACAATAAGTATGTCAGTGAATTGTGCATATTGTCTTTCAGCCCAAATTCCAGGAATTTCAAAGGCCAATATGTGTCAGGGCTTTCTGTAACTATATATTCTCCAAGTTCTCATCATCACAGATAAATAAGGGAAATAAGTGCAAGATCAGTGGCTTATCTGTGTGTCATTCACAAAGTGAATCCAGTCACTTGGCAAGTGATTGGAACTGACAATGAAGGAGAAAAAACATCTTGTTTAGGGATGGATGTGACTATCCATCTGTTTCCAGTTGTCATGAGGTGATAGTAAAAGTAAGGACTCTCTTATACATTATTGGATTATTCTCCACAGAGAAGACACATAGTCCCTTATTACCTATGTCTGAGGCTGTTCACTGGTGTAGGAGAATGATCTGTATTCTATCAATTATATTTTAAATAAATGCTGATTGGCTAGTAGCCAGGCAGGAAATACAGGAGGGACAACCAGACAGGAAGTAGAAGTGGGTCAAGGAGAACAGGAGAATTCTGGGGAGAAGGAAGCCCATTTCTCGGCAGAAAATGTGTGAGCCCACCACAGTAGAAGCAAGATGTGACTGCCTCATTGAAAAAGTACTGAGCCATGTGGCTAACATAGATGAGAATAATGGACTAATATATGTTATAAGAGTTAATAAGAAGCTTGAGCTAATGGACCAATCAGTTTATAACTAATGTAGACCTCTGTGTGATTTATTTGGGACTTAACGATTGTGGGAATCAGGCAGGACAGATACCCCAACAACAGTTCATTGCCATGTCTCCTCTATATGTTGTTTATAAATTAAAAAATAATTTGCACAGAAATTCCAAAGAAGCTGGGGAAGGTAGTAGGAGATAGGATGGGAGAGCCAAGGTTAGTCAGGTGAGGGGTAGATAGAACCAGATTAATACAGCCTGAGAATCTATGGCCCATCCACTACAGCGAAGAGTTAACAGTATGGTGCCAACTTTGCCACAGTCTGCTCTACGGGGGCCTATATCAACAAGGAAGAGTTAATGCAGCATAAAGCAGCAGGCAAGAGACATGACACCAGAAAAATACAAATACATTGATATTATATTGCCATATTAGACATAAAACTTAAAAACTGAAAAGGTAAGGCAATGGTAAGTGAATTCTCATCCAGTGCCGCTGGATGTTGGTCTATTGGTATGAACGCATGTATGATACCAGTGATGATTTGTCCTTCATGACAAATCTGCAAAGAAGTACTGAAATTACCCAACAGGCTAGTTGCAGTACATGTACATTCTGTAGAAACATAAACAAAAAGAGGCATACTAAGACTGATGGTTTGTGTTGTCAACTTGACAAAATCCAGAATCACTAGCAGATGGTTTCTAAGAGTGCCAGCGGGTATTACCTTGATTGCATGAATTGACATAAGATGAGCTGCCCACTGTGGGTGGTGCCATTCTCTAGGCAGGGCATTCTGGACTGTATAAGAGTGGAGAAAGGAAGCTAAGCACTGACATGCAAGTGTGTACACATTGCTCTCTGTTCATATTTATGGTTGTGATATGACCAGCTGCCCCAAGCATCTGCCACTGGTGGACTCTAAGCTGCAACTGTGAGCTAAAATAAAATTCTTTCCCCTTAAGTTTCTTAGTCAGAACAGTTTATTTTAGCAACAAGAAAAAAAACCCTAGAACACTAGGATATTCAAATGACTATCTCTTATGTAATAAAGAGGGATGAGATGGGGACCAAAGGGAATGAAGGCTTAAGGGACATTGAGGTTTTCTGGCAAGGAGCCCAAGGATACCCAGGCTAGAATTAGGGAGTGTTCAGTTCAGTCTCAGAAAGAGTCAGGGGAGGAGAAGGGGTAGAAGGAAAAGAGGAAGGAAGGGATGGGGGGGAAGGGAAATAATAAAAGTTGAGAATGGGTCTTTAGAATTAGACTGCTTGCTTTGAATGTAGACTTTGATATTCATAGACTCGATCATGGTGAATAAGTTCATTAACTTCCCTGTCCCTCAATTTTCTGGTCTATAGGAGAGTAGAAAATCTTCCAATGTCATTTGGGCTAAACAAAACACATAGAGCACTTGATGTCACTGTCAGGTTGAGCTGTCAAAACCAATGCCACCAGCTGGGTTAAACAATAAACACCAGCTTCTTAGAATCTGGGAATTCTAAGATGGAGGCATTAGCATACTGAGTGCAACCGGCTGTCTTCTCCTCATGTCCTTACATGGCTGAGAAAGAGGAAGAAACTTTGGAAGGTGATCCTCTCAAAGCCCTAATTCCATCCATAGGGGCTCCCCATGACTTAGTCATCCTTCAGAGGTCACATCTACTACATCCATCATGCTGAGGATAGACTTCAGCAGGTGCATGTAGAGGAGACAGACAATAACAAGTGCCTGGGGCTTAGCAGGCCTCTGTGACTGTGGCTATTGATCCTATTGCACTGGACAAAGGAGGCTGTGGGTCTAAGAGCTCATCAGACTGGTGGAGGAACAGTGGGGGTCCTACACACAGCAAGTGTCTCCCAGGCTCAGAGGCAAGGAGACTGCAGAATTTCCAGGGACCATGAAGAAGCCTGGAGAGGAGTAATGACATGTAGGACATGTAGTATTTTTTAAAATGCTCATGACACAGTATATTATTTATTATTGTCCCTGTTGTAAAAAATTAAAAATGCTGCAGGACTCCCGGCAGCAGTAGGCAGCAGAAACACTGTAGGTTTCCAAGCAGTGGTAGCAGGCCATGTGGCAGCAGGCAGTGGGCCCTGAGCAGCCAGTCCCAGGCAGAGATGGCTGCCAGCCCCCGAGCAGTGGCTGGTCCCAGGCAGGGAGACACGTGGCAGGCGGGCAGGAGGCAGAGACATGGATAGGCACGCCATGTAGAGTAAAGTTAAAGCCGGGTTAAGCTGAGATGAGATCTAGGTGTTTGGAAACATCCGCCACTCATTTCCCATGCACTCCCATTTTGACTCAAGGGCTGTCCCAGTGGATGCACTGTGATAGACTTGAGTCGCAATAGGCATGGTCTTCTAGATGGGTTCCTGCAATTCCAAGCTGATTACTCAAACACCCTTGGGTGTCCTTTTACAAAAATCCTTTTAAATTGGGGCTATCTAACATCTAACATAAAATAAACCAGGCTCCAAAAGCCCATGTTTTCTAAATGTGTGCTCCCACCCTTGCTTCCATGCTACCCTCCCCACTCCCTGCTTCTCTAAGCTGTTTGCTGTTTGTCTCACTCTGGAATTTTAAAACAAATCTGTTTTCCCCTGTCCTTCCACTCTACTGGCTTCTGCCACCTAACTACACTGGGCTTTTAAGTTGGTCAGCTGGCACAGGTTTCTAGAAGTGTTTGTCTGTTAAAATGACGTGGCCACAGTATGTCCGCATAAGTATGTGGATTTATGTTTCTGTGTACATGTGTGCTCATTTTAAGATAAATTCACACTAAAATAACTCTAAAAAAATACAAACACGTGGGGAACCACCACCATCTTGGGTAAGAGTACCCACATGTGCTAGTATCTTTGACTTATGGAAATATTCCTTTTAATCTTCCTACATTTACTAGCATTGGTAACTAATTGGGTAAAATACACATTTAAATTTAGCTTATATGCGCAGTTTAAAATAACAGGTAATGGTACCCTGACTCTCAAGTGCTTTTACAGATCCGAGGGTATGGCATTTAACAGAAAAGCTTCTAACGCAGAAACATGCCAGCTTTTGCAGCATCCTATAGCTCCTCCAAGAAGACATTTGCTTACAGAAGACCTTCCACCTTGAGGCTTGCCTTTGCCTTGGCAAAGCTACCTACACAGCAAAAAGAGGACTTTCACCTCTTTGCCATCCTGCTGAGACAGGTAGACTAAATCTTCCCCCCTACAGAAAAATCTTTGGGCCTCTTGTACTCAGCAGCTAACACAGCAAGTGCTGCTTCTAGGCTGATATACTCCAAGGACTGGGAAGAAATTTGGGATTGTCTGCATAGCTAAAAAAGCTGTCACATTTTTGCTCATTTATCCCCTTAGGTCTGTCTAATGGCATTTGATGACTTAAAGTACTGTTAACTTATTACTTTATCCATGGCATTTGGTGAAGTTTTGTGCCAAAAATATAGACAGGTATGCCTCTTTCACAGGCTTCATAGTCCAGGACTAACAGGTTTCAGATGTATCTTAAAAATTCAGAGTTCCCAATTCCTTTTAATTGTCTTTTAAAATGTGCAAACCTTTCAGCATAAAGCAATAGCCTTTTGCTATAAAATCTGTTCCAGTTGCCTTACAGATACCTATAGGTTCTTGGAAAAAGTTCTACTGCTGTATCAAAAATCAGGTCTGGTTAAAACTAACAGTCTGCAGAATGTGTTTTAACCTCTCCCATTTTCAAGCATATTTTACAGGTCACTCCTGCTGTCTGGGCCAAGACCAACTTAAAAGAGACCACTAAACACTTGACCAGCTCCTGGTATTTCATTCATCATTAGTACCAACTCTCCGGGATCAAGGATGCCTACCAACTAAAATTTGGTTTTATCTGCTATTTTGTCCCAATTAATATACCTGAGCCTCACCTGTACAACCAGGGCACTTCTCTGTTTCATTCTTTCTGGCAGTTAATGACTTACCATTGCTAGCCCCATTTATAGGGTCAATAATAACAATATTTTTTTCCTAGTCACCTATCTTCTCATCTCTCTCAAAAAGCAACTACCTGAGGTCTTCAGGATGACAGTAAACCAGATGATGCTCCAGTCATACCTCTCGCTGAGTGTGAGCCCACCCAATCCCAGCTCTCCCCTCCCCCATGTCACCGCATGCCCACAGGAAGTAGCCAGACTTGAGTCAACGCCCCTTTATCCAAAAAGAGCCTAAAATGTTGGTCATAAACATCTCCTCAGCTCCCTGTTACCCCTTATACAGAGTCTGGAATGTAATACCCAGCATCCATATTTAGAAGCCCCCTCTCCTGGGAGTTGCCTTGGTTCAGACTCCACCTCTGGGAAAGCCCACCAAGTGCTGACCCCTCCCACAGGCTATTTGGGCAGCGGCCCAAAAAAGAATCACGTGGTCTTTGGGTTTTGAGTGGTACTCCCCCTCCCCACGCTCTCCTGGCCACCGGGAGCACTGCAGTATATGTGGGTTTTGTGGGGTTTTTTGTGGTTTTTCAAGACAGGGTTTCTCTGTAGCTTTGGAGCCTGTCCTGGAACTAGCTCTTGTAGACCAGGCTGGTCTCGAACTCACAGAAATCCGCCTGTCTCTGCCTCCCGAGTGCTGGGATTAAAGGCATGCACCACCACCACCCGGCTTATGTGGGTATTTTTTTATTTGGTCTAATTGCACCCCAGCTTCCTGTTACCTCTTATTCAAAGAGTCTGGAATGTAATAGCCAGCATCCATCTTTGGAAGCCCCCTCCTCCTGGGAGTTGCCTTGGTCTGGACTCCACCTCCAGAAAGCCTACCAAGCACTGACCCTTCCCCAGGGAGGGTCAGGATCACTCCCACAGGCTCTTTAGGCTGCTGCCCAGGAACAGAACACGTGTTCTTCGGGTATTGTGTGAGTCCCCTCTGCTCTCTTTTTCTTGCCATGCTGCCATGCTTTCCCGGTGCCACTCGGGAGTGCTGCAGTAAATGTGGGTATCTTTTATTTGGTCTAATTTGGTATGATTGGAAATTATTTGCGTTGGTGGAGAGGCTCATCTTAAGAAATATACCTAACAGGTTGTCCAACTAACAAAGGTTGATGCCAGGAAACAAAATCAAGAGGTAATCCAATGGCGATTGTTTAGACCTTGTTGCAAGCAACAAAGCACCAAATCAGAACAAAGCTTCCTGCCATCTTCGTGCTCACCTCCCTCTTTGAACACGGCTTCTCACTCATGGAATCTATTGCGTCACAGGCATGAGCACCTGAATTCTAAACGCCTTTGTCTTCAGTTGAAAGTGAGACATAGCAAAATACTGTTAGGAAAATTTATTCTAATGTAAAGGTGTCTCAAATAATAAGTGATCTAACCAGGTGTGGTGATGCACACCAATAATCCCAACACCTAATAGACTGAGGTAGGAAGATTTCAAGTTTGGGGTCAGCCTGTGTTCCATAGTTCCACAGTGAGATCATGTCCTAAAAATAATAATAAGAAGAAGACCAGGGCCAGTTAACCTGGAGATACACCTGTAAGTTCAATAGTGGCACAAATACTATGGGGGTAACCAACTGCTTTCTGATTGGATTTAAGGCCCACCCCACAGGAAGAATCTCAAAACTGATATCGTAATCAGGTCAAGAACCCAAAGCTGGGGAGCTTAAGTCCCAAGTATAAATCTGCAGGTAGTATCAAACTGCCTTCTAAATACACATGTCTGTTCTCAAAGATTAGTATACCTTTTGGTCATCAGAGAAGTATCTTGTGCAGTGGTTAGTGGCTAAGACAGAGACTTACATCAGGTCAAAGTGCAGAGGACAGTCCTTGTAGATTGCTCAACTCTAAACGGGACATATGCAGTACACCTCTCCCTCAAGGCCCAGGGAACACTGCAGAACACACTGGGGAAGACTGGGGCGAAACAGTGTCCTCTGGTCATGGCTGGGTGGCTGTACTCAGGATCTCACAGCAGCTGTGTCAGCCTTCACATGACCTGCACAGGAGCAACCCAGTGAATAGTGTATGTGTAGTTGGGGAGGGGCACACAAGATCCCACCCCTAGATAATGAACTGTTGACAGTTGATGGTTGCTAGGGAAGG
>JAQHUG010000008.1:11320547-11332179 GCA_028555095.1 Dicrostonyx torquatus
TGATCAAGATGAACCACCACAGAAAGTAACATTGAAGTGACCGATCTCATCTTTTGTCTCTTTTTTTCCGCTTTTATGTCTTTTCTGTCTATAAGATGAGCAGTTTTTGTTCATGGGAATGCATTTTATCTTCAGGTGAAGTGTTGCCTGACTCTAGATAAAAATACTCTCTGCTAACCCTGATATTTGCTGCTGGCAAGGGCAGGCCCACAGACCTTTGTCATCCTGGATCTTTCAGTGCTTATTTTTATAAGCCTCTCACTTACCTATCTCCAGCAGAATCATTTTCATTCATTTTTCCACTTGACACATGTTACCTTCTGGAAACTGAGGGGTTCATGGGAGGCTGGTGCTGCCTGCTCTGCCAGTGTGCCACAGTGTGAGGAGCAAGGATAGGCCACAGGCGTTACTACTTCAGGGAAGCCAAAGGAGAAGATGCTTGAATTCTCTTCCTCTCCTGCCCTGGCATTCAACTCCACAATCCCCTGCTGCTGCTGGAGTAGGTCTCTCAGATCATTCCCTTATGCCTGCCTGCAGGCATGGTAGCCAGTCAGACTTCCTCCATTTGATGGCGGACATCTGTGAGAGCTGTGTGGAGGAGTGTGGAGGGAGACAAAGGGCAACATCCCGGCCTCTGGGGGCTCCACATCCTCTATGGGTGGCGCTCCTTTCCAGAAAAAATTGGTGGAGTGTTTGCCTAGCAGCTGAGGTGCATAGGTGAGGGTGTGGGCGGCAGGGGATTGGCCTCCTTCCTGCCTGGCATCTAAAGCCCTGCTGGAGACTGCAAGGCAGAGAGCGATCTGTCTTCGTGGAAAACACAGAGTCGCAGGAAATGCTCCCACCAGGAGCACATTAATCACATTAGCTTGGCAGACTATCATCTGAGATTCGGTCACATCTGTGCACACAGCATGTCCAGTCAGCTCTCTTAGACAGTTCTGTTACCCTGGAGAACATTGGCTTTTTTTTTTTTTTAATACTAGGACTGTGTCCACAGCTTGTGGCTCCTGGAAAGAAAATTCACATAATCACATGCATGGATACACACATGCACGTGTGTGTGCATGAATGTACACACATAATAAAATCATCCATCTTAATACATTTTGAATAGGCTGAAGTCAAGGCTCTATAGATAGAACCTGGTTCTGTTTCCAGACCAACACCAATCCTGGAGATGACATGTCAGGGTTGGAGGAGGTGCAGGGATTTGATTCTATACTGATTGTATTTTCTAGTTTTGTCCTTGTGAAAAAGGCCACAATTATATACATTGAATTAGTGCATCTGTCCCTTGTAACACAAACCCTCAGGTATGCATATATGTATGTGTGTAATGTACAAATGTGGGCACCAGGCTGGTTCTATTGCGTTTCTGTCACACAGTTGTTTTGTAAGGACTGAGAGGACATTTTGTCCATGTTACAAATACATGTATAAGAAGAAAAAAAAGAGGAGAAAATAAAGACAAAATGAAAGGAGGGAAAGAAAGAAGGATAATTCAAAACCCTGGGGATGTTGATTTTAGTCAGTTCAAGAAGAGAGGAAAGGGTCAGACCTGGTGACTTGGGCCTGTAATCCTAGCTACTGGGAAGGCTAATACAGGTAGTTAGAAAGTTCAAGGCCAACCTGGGAAACTTCGTGGGACCCTGTCTCAAAGTATTTGCCCAACATGCATGAGCCTCTAAGTTCAATTCCCAGCACCATAAAATAAAACAAAAGAATATAAATTATAGAAGGATACTGTTATCATTTATAAAGAGATGAGTGACCTGAGGCTGGTGTCATGAGGTACGGCAGTGGGTCACCTGAGCCCTCAGAACCTGCAGTCCCAATTCCTCCAACCTGCTATGCCTAACTCCCTGCCTTTTTATGATAAGAAAAAGATTGGAATGTTGTAATCTATTGGCCCAAACTGTCACCTGGGTACCCTGTCCCTTTAAGAGACAAGCTCTGCATACTCCCAACCTCTCCCCTTCTCCCCGCACCCCGCCCTTCTTCTGGAGAGATAGCTTCTGCCTCTCTCTCTTCTCCTCCTCTTCCCCTCTCTTCCCCATCTACAACCCATTAAATAAACTCTATACCCTAGCTCTCTCTGCATGGTGTATTTGTTTCTTTTTCGCCAAGGCCTCGGATGACCCACCGCTGCCCTTTATGGCACCAGCCTCTGGTCACTCAACTCTTTATAAATGATAACAGAGACAACACAAAATGTGAGAAAAAAAATACCCCTGGCATTTGTTTTCCCTAATTGCATCACCTGAATTAGTTATTAACCTGTTAAGTTTCAGCTTCTTAATGTATAAAGGGAGTCTCTCTTCACAGGAATTCTGCTAGAATCAAAAAATCAGAGCTCATGGCCACTTACAATACTGCTGAGAGCAATAGGCACAATTTTTGCGCAGCCAGGACTCTTAGCTGAGCACCTATCTCATGAGATAGCATGCTATTTCACAACAGTCTTTGAAATGCTCTTCCCCACTTTTGAGGCAGGGTTTTGCTGTGTAGTCCACGCTGGTTCTGAACTCATGGTCCTCCTGCCTAAGCCTCCCCAGTATTGGGATTACAGGTATGCACCATCATGACTGCCTTTCCACACCCATTTAATAGCCAAATACCCAAGCTGATCTGGTTCTTGCATTCCCCACCCCCATTTTTTTGCCATACTATTTTGCAATGACACCTCTTTTGAAAATTTTACAAGGCGATGCTAATTCTGTATATCTTTAAAATTTCAAACCACAATGAAAAGAAGTTTGGGTGACTAAAATTGGCCTCTGTGCAACTTGAGAATTATCAGAGGATTTGATTTACCAAAGCTCAGCTCATTGTTAGTCAAAATAATTGAGATATGCTCAGACCTTGTCATCGAAGTCGGAAAACTATAAAAGTTAAATATATTAATAAATTTCAAAGTTCAAATTTTGCACTAGCAGAACAATATAAGTGTCAGAGTACAGTGACAGCTGTCTTAGAATAAATAGCTTTATTATTGGGGAAAATTAGCCTTTTGAGTCCCTTCACTTCAACTCTTCAAGAAAGAGAACCCTGCAAAACTGGGTTTGTATTGTGACACTGAGTGCCTGGACTGTGGTTGACTTTAAACCCATTGGAAGACCACATAGAATGGGAAGCAATGCAATCCTAAGAGGAGAAAACCCTTGAGGGACGATCTGTCTTCCCTGGGCTTGGAGCGGCAGGCAGATCCTGCCTGCCCTGATTGATTTTCTATTGTTAGGACACAATGTAGATGGATAGGCGTCAAGCTTCTCTGGAGGGAAAATGGCTCATTGGACACAATTGGCAATCACAGCTTCTTCCAGGTGCCCGCCTAAGAATTATTTTCTTTCTTCCAACTGGGCTGAGAGAAGAGGAGTCCGGACTTGTTTGAGAGTATGATCCTATCAGTCATTCCAGGTTGTCTGCGGAACACCAGTCCCCTACAGTGATTCTGCAGATTGATTCTCTTATGTTTTCAAGTCAGAAAGGACTTGAAATATGCATTGAAAATGTTCTTTTTTTTTCTTGGTTTCTAACCTGGGTTAATACTGATTCTGACTAGAATAATGAGAAATAAGTAGTGCAGTTTCTCAGAAGAGAGTTTATCAAATGCACTGCTAAATAGTCTGCCCTTCACAGCAAGTCAATGCCCTTCCCCACTCCTCACCCACAAGTTCGGATTGCCAGTCTCCTGCCAGCAGCTTGCTGTTGCCTTGCAACCCCAATCCAACAGTTTATTGGATAGGCTGTTTCTGGAATTAGTGTTGAGCTGAGAATTGCCTCAAACATGAATCACGGTAACCTGTCTCACTGTTTATGTAGCAATGGAGATTATCAAGATGAATGGAGAGAGGCCAGCTACCCTCTGACCCTCCCAATTCATCAGAAGTCATTCAGCCCTATCGTTTCTCATGCTGAGAGATTTACTGGCAATTATTGCAACAGATAAGCTGTCCTGAGGAACCAAACACCTCCAGGGCTTGGGGTGCTCTGATCCCTAGGGAACTGAGGTGTGTGGTAACCCTGACACTGAATTAAATAGGAGCAACGAAAAGACTCACAAGTGTTTGCAAAAGCAGGAATTGGCAGTCTATGCTGATTGTCTCAATCACAGTGTATATTTTTTTCATCTTATCTACCCGAACTAATCTACCTAATATTCCGGAAAAAAATACATCTTGAATGTTGGAGGCATGTATTCACATATTTTAAGAAATTGTGTTCATCTAGCTTAAAAAAATAACCTAATAAATCCAGGGCACGCACACACATACCACTCATACTTGCTGCTTTCAAAGTAAAATTCATTTTAATTTCCTCAACCGTTCTAAAGATTTGGGGAAGAGAGGGACAGAGAAACAGAGAATTTTTGGCTTCAGGAGAGGTTTTTGAACACTGACATCAGGTGAGAGAGTAAGAAAGAGAGATGAGACATTGACTGTTCAATATAGCCATCCATCAGATGTCTGGCTCTGTATCAGGATGCTCACGTCCCGTCTCCAGGCTTGTTTCTACAGCCGACCTGCGGAGACCCAGACGGTATTCTTGGCCAGTCTTCTAAATGTCCAATTAATAGAAGTCTATTAATGGTCTATTATTGGCACAAATGGACAAACTGGGAATTGGTTTATAATTCCTGCTGGCCACAGTGAATTATGCATAACAAGAGACTGTTGTGTTAAAGGAGAAAGGGAGAAAGGCTTGTCTCAGATCTATTAATAGGATAAGTTCTTTGGCTCCCAGTTTCAGATTAAAAACAATTTATTAACTCTTTCTCATTTGCTTCTTTGTGATTTAAAAAAAAATTAAAAAGATGACCAAACCATAGAGACACAGAGCAAGAGGGCATCTCAAAACTCTTCTACCAACATAAACTAGTGCAGCCACTGTGGAGATGAGTCAGTTTTACTCCTGATAATATAGCTGACTCCTGGGGGAGGGGCTTGCTTGTTCGTCCTGGCCACCCAGAACAGAAATAATTATGCAGAAGATGTATTAATTAAACCACTGCTTGGTCCATTAGCTCTAGCTTCTTATTGGCTAACACTTACATATTCATTTGACCCATTTCTATTAATCTGTGTATCACCACGTGGCTGTGGCTTACCGGATAAAGTTCCGACCAGTGTCTGTCTCCAGCGGCTCCATGGCATCTATCTCTCCGCCTTCCTTCTCTCAGCATTCAGTTCAGTTTACCCCACCTATCTAAGTTCTGCCCTATCAACAGGCCAAGGCAGTATCTTTATTCATTAACCAATAAAAGCAACACATAGACAGAAGGACCTCCCATACCAGCTGACTCCACCCACAAAAGCATTGCCTGCACACTTGTGTCTGGTATTCCCAGTGTTCACAACAGCCAAGGTATGGGATGTCCATCAATAGACAATGAACAAAGAAAATGTGGAGGATATACATGGAGTTTTATTCAGCTATAAATGAGAACAAAATGCTGCCATTTACAAAAAAAAAATGGGTAGAAATGGAGATCATTGTGTTAAGTGAAATAAGCCAGATGCAGAAAGACAATAGCATGTTGTTTTTTTTTTATATGCAGAACCTAGATTTAAAAATGGCAATAGAAATGGATCTATTCAGGAAGAGGAAGGACCAGCAAGAGAGGGGAGCAGACAACAAGAGAGAGTGGATACAAACAAAGGAATGTATGTGTGTGTGTGAATGTGTATGGGTGTGTGTGTGTGTGTGTGAGTATGTGTATCTGTGTGTGAGTGTGTGTATTGAGTTGTATATATTTGTGAGTGTGTGTGAATATGTGTATGTGCATGTGTGTGTGTGTGTATGTGAATGTGTATGTATTGTGTGAGTGTATGTGTGTGAAAGTGTGTGCATGTGTGAGTGTATGTATGTGTATATGAGTGTGCATATGTGTGAGTATGTGTATGTGTGTGTGAATGTGTGTATGTATGTGAGTGTGTGTGTGTCAGGGTTACCACACACCTTAGTTCCCTTGGGATGAGAGCACCCTAAACCCTTGAGGTTTTTGCTTCCTCAAGTCTCAAGACAGCTTATCTGTTGCAATAATTACCAGTGACTCTCCCTCAGCATGAGAAATGACAGGGCCAGATGCCTTTGTGCTGAAGATGGAGGAAGAAAAGATAGTTGGCTTCTCTCTATTCATCTAGAGAATCTTCATTGCAACAAAAGCAGTAGCGCATACACACACACGCACAATGTATGTATGTATCTTGAGAAGAAGAATGCAATGCTGGCATATGGAGGGTAACCAACAGTCAGTTAGACATAAGGTCCATTGAATAGGAGAGAATTGTCGCATGATACTATAAATCTAGCGAACTATCATGACTGGTGAGGTTATGGACCCTAATGGAGAACACTAATGCCACTTTCCTAAATCAGTATATTTTCAAACTGCATTCTAAATGCTCATCCCTATACCCGTAGGGCAATGCAGCTCTCACCTTTTACAGAAATCCACAACTTGTCAAACTGCAGAAAACAGTAGCACCTGGGGTGCCCAACCCCAGTTGACACCATTTACTCCACAGTCTGTACCTGAGGCTCGGGCCATCTCAGATGAGAGGATGGGGAGACTGTAAGGGCCAGAACACTAGGATGCCTGCTGTAAGGGAATGTCTTCTTTATATGACAGGGAACATACGTCTCCATGATATGGTCACTTAAACAAGACAAGCAAAAGGACAAGATCAGATTACATGCCACTGCAATGGAGGGCATCTCCCAAGGCCCCGCCCCTAGCTGCAGAGCTATGGGTAGTTAAGGGCTGCTGAGAAAGAATTAGTTTTCTCTGGGAATGAGCCCCCTGATAGGTTATCTAATTCCAAGTGGTTAGCTCTAAACACTTACGTATGATCAACACTACATAGACTCAGCAGGTTGGATTTGTAAATGTATATGCATGTGTGTGTTTCACAGTAATAACTAAAGAAATGGCCATGAATTCAAGACAGACGGTTACAGATGGAGGTGGAGGAGGGGTGGAAATGATGTGCATACAGTATTTATGCATGAAATTTCAAAGAAACCACACAATTAAAATTAAGAAAAAATATTTGGAAGGAAAAAGTCTTCCACCACAATACATTTGGGATTGCCAGATTGGTGTGAAATGTGTGTGTTTTGCACAATCAGTAAGTTTGACATCAAGAAACAGGGATCAGAGGCTTGTATTTACAGTGACCAAATTGACTACTTCGTCTTGAATGCTATTTGAGAGATGACTGGCAAAGCCATGGATGAATTCACTGCTGCTGAGAAGGCTGTCCTAGGCTTCATGTTTCAAAGACTCAATTAGGAGGTTGTTTCTCATGCCTGTGTATTTCATATGGCTTCTTTCACAACTAGAAAATATTTCTTTCTCCTTGCCCCCCGCCCCGCCCTGAGATAGGATTTCTCTGTGTAACAGCCCTAGCTGTCCTGGAACTAGCTCCTGTAGACCAGGCTGAACTCAAATGCACAAAAATCCACCTGTCTTTGCCTCCCAAATGCTGTGATTAAAGGCGTATGCCACTACTGCCTGGCTACAACCAGAATCTTGAGATAATCTGCCACCAAAGAACTCAACAAGCTTATGTAGCATCACGTACTTCAAGACCTCTGAGTTAAACTCCAATTCAGTATCTCTCAATCATTTTTTTCATTATTACTCACCCAAGGAAAGTTCTAAACAATTTTCATAATAATTCCATCCTTATGAAATTTAAAATTGCACTTATCCTGCATGCCTTTTAACATACAGATCGATAAACTAGTCATATTTGTAAATTAGTTATTACAGTAAAAGCTAATGTTTTTCACCTGTCTGGGATCAATATTAGTCCTACTGAGAATTTGTACTCTAGACCTTAAGTGACTCATTCAATAACTTATCAAATATTGAAATATGAACTTTCTAGCTATTTATGAACCTTTCTTTCGTTTGACAACTAGAAACAGAAAAATAAATTTGAAGAGATAGAATTAAGACAATTGGAAGTTTGAGGTCAGCCTTAAACTATGTAGTGAGTTTAAGAATAGCCTAGCACTCAGGTCATGTGTGTTCATGAAATATTTCCAGTAGAATCAAGCCCAAGCCTGAAATATTAGAGACAAATTAGGAAGATGTTAAAATGGACATCCTCAAAACCATAATGCATTGATGAAAGGATCAGAGAGGCCATCTAAATAGGCGGCACAGCATTCTCATGAATGGAAGAACTTCCCTGTCACCACCGCAGCTGTGTTTCCCCAAACTTATTATTGAGTTAATACAACTCCAACACTCCAGCAACTTTTTCATCTATAAATTTTTATATATATTCTAAAAATTATATAAACAAGTAAAAAGAATCTAGAATTGACAAAGATATTTTGTAAGAGAATGAGCAAATTTGTTGCTTTCTAGTACTTAATTTTAAAATTTTCTGCAGAGTTACAGGATTTGAGACAGCACAGCGGGTGGGTAAGGAGGGGCACATGGCTGGCACGGTCAACTTTGCTCTTGCTAGAGTTTCCAAAGTGCTTCAACAAAGACATGGCATGTTTATCGGTATGATTTCCAAGAAATAGCTCTGAATTAATCAACTATTCATATGAAAAAAATGAACTTCACAAGTGTCTTAAACTATATATATATTTTTTAAAAAAGTCAACTCCAAATCAGCCATATACCTAATTATAAAATCTATATGTTGATCATATTATGAGCTTGGAGAATATATTTAAGTAAAATAACTAAATGTTTCAGGAAAGATTAATACAAGTCTAAAAATATTTTAAACATTCTGCAAGAATGATTGGTGAAGGCTAGGTTTTTGCTTTCCGGATCTGTAAGGGCAGGTCCAGAGCAGCCTTCACTTTACAACCAACATTCCTGCTGTATGGCCTGGCCCTTTGAGGACTGTCCGGTTCCCTCTCTGTTATGAGGTCGCTAAGCTTAGTGGAATTGTAGTCTCTTCTTGGCTCCCTGTGAGCTCTAGTAGTTGCCATACAATGAGCTTTCAATGGGCTGTCCCCTAGAGCTGTGGAACCTCCTCCCACACGTGCTCAGGTCATTTCTCAGTAGAAGACACCTAGGAATTTCTCAGGTTTGCAGAAGTCTCCGGGCAGCTTCCATAAACATCTGCCAATTCTGGGTGCTTCAACCTTGACAAACTGATCTCTGCGTGTCTGTGCTCTGTGTGTGTGTGTGTGTCTGTCTGTCTGTCTGTCTGTCTGTCTGTCTGTCTGTCTGTCATGTGTGTATATGTGTGTGTGTGTTTCCCAGGAGACAGTAAAGCTCTGGCTTATTCGTCTTCCTGCGCTGATACCTAGAAGTTGCCTCAAGGAAGCTAACCAGAAAAAGTATAGAGCTTAACGTGTTCTGTCTTTCTGGGGTCACAGTCTCGGATTACCTACTGTCCAATGTCTAAAATCAGTTTTTTAATATTTTTTCAATTATTTGTAAGAAGGCAATTATCAGAACCAAGAAAATATAAATTCATAAAGAATAATGACACACCGGGCGGTGGTGGCACAGGCCTTTAATCACAGCACTCGGGAGGCAGAGGCAGGTGGATCTCTGTGAGTTCAATACCAGCCTGGTCTACAAGAGCTTGTTCCAGGACAGGCTCCAAAGCTACAGAGAAGCCTTGTCTCGAAAACATCCCCCCCCAAAAAAAAGAATAATGACACATTTAGAGAGTGCAAATACCTAAAAGAAACATAATCAACTGAACAGTTTGCACTAGACAAATAATTGACCAGAGGAAACATTTATCTAAGCACATACATATTTTCAAGTAGTAAGGCAGTCCTATTCAAAGTGTAAAGGTAGAATAATGATCTTAAAAGAAGAGCCAAACGGAGTTACTGGGACTGAAAAATGGACTGTCTGGCAGTTTTTGGAATATTGAAGAGTAGATTAAAATAAAAACTTTCCATGGAAAACATATACATACCTGATATATTGTATAATGTTCTAAAATATAAGACTGAATTCATAAATGATGAGTTTATCCTATACTCCTCTCTTCTTCCGAACATACATAGTTAATGTGCAGTGCAGGCAACACAAAGCAGGCGGCTGATGCTGCCCTGGTCCAGCCCCAGGGACAAAGCCCTCAACAGAGCAAGTGCTGAGGACTTGCAGGCTGAATGAATGGATGGATGCCGTAGTAGAAGTGGTGAGCCCAGGAACCTTGAACTTCGACTATTGATGTCTTGCCAAACAGGACATGGGAGACTGAACTGGAAAGTGCTGGAGATAACGCCTGTGCCTCTTCTTACAAAGCCAGTCCCCGAACAACCATGTCCTTAGTGAATCATTGATTTAGGAAATTCATTGGCTCCAAACAAACAAACCATTTAGGAAATAGATTTGTCCTCACCATGGTACCAGGAGGAAACAATATCACAGCAATGATTCTTCTGGTTCAGCTTTTCCAATTTATATTTCCTTGGCAGTCCGAGAAACATTAACTTACAACTAAAATAAAATGGTTCCAAGTTTTAAGAATCCAGGGATTATAACAGAGGCAAACATGAAATTTCTTTGGTGGAAACCAGGTATTATGAATTAAATTTAGCCAAACCCAAGTTCACAGGTTTAAAAAATATGTATATGCCAAGCCATCAGGAAATAAACTTCCTAGGGAGTCAGAGGAACCAGTTCAAGACACATTTAGACTCAGAAGCTTCAGATTTTGGGATTATCTGAAACAATGTGTACAGTCACATTTAAAAATAAAAGGTTGGATCAAAAAACGAGCAACAAAAAGATTATGGGGTGTGATGGTTTGAATGTAATTGGCTCCTATAATGCCATTGGGGGTGGCACTATTAGGAGGTGTGGCTTTGTTGGAGTGGGTATGGCCTTGTTGGAGGAAGTGTGTCACTGTGGGGACAGGCTTTGAGGGTTCCTATGATCTGGATACGGCTCAGTGTCTCAGCTAACTTCCTGTTTTCTGCAAGATACAGGACTCTCAGCTACTCCAGCACCATGTCTGCCTGCATGCCACCATGCTCCCTGCCATGATGATAATGGAGTGAACCTCTAAAACTATAAGTAAGCCACCCCCATTAAATGTTTTCTTTATAAGAGCTGCCGTGGTCATGGTGTCTCTTCACAGCAATAAAAACCCTAAGACAGAAGTTGGTCCCAGGGACTGGTGTATTGCTGTGACAGGGTTGGCCATGTTTTTGTTTGGAGAAATTTGGACTTTGGGTTAGGAAGGCAGTAGAATGCTTCAAGTGCTGCTTAATGGACCATAAGAGTAGGAACATGGAAGACAATGGTGCGGACAGTGATGTGAAGTGTGCTGGCTCAAGAGGTTTCCGAGAAGAATTTTCGTATGTTGCCTAGGGACCATCTTGTGAATTTTAGTGAAGAATGTGGCTGTTTTTTGTCCTTTTTCAAAAAGTCTGCTTGAGGTTAAAGTGAAACGTTTAGGATTAATTTTCCATTGGCGGAAGAAATCTCAAACAGCCTAGTATAGACTCAGCCATGTGGTTACTAGTGGTAACTTGAATGAAGATTTATAATGTAAGCTGAGCAGGGTAAATTAAAACACGCAAAATTTAAGGAGAACAGGAGCATCAAAAAGTGGATTGGAGCTAAATTCTGTGTTCAAGGAGATAAACAGATTAAGAAACGGAATAAAGGGAGTGGTGACCC
>JAQHUG010000008.1:11333729-11347096 GCA_028555095.1 Dicrostonyx torquatus
TTTAAAAAAGACTTTTTTTTTTTTTCTCTCTCTCTCTCTCTCTCTCTCTCTCTCTCTCTCTCTCTCTCTCTCTCTCTCGTGTGTGTGTCTGTGTGTGTGTGTGTGTGTGTGTGTGTGTGCGAGTGCAGTCACCTAGGAATTCAGAAGAGGGCGTTAGATCCCCTGGAGCTGGAACTACAGGTGCCGTGAACTGTCTAACACTGATGTGAGTGCTGGACTGTACTCAGGTTCTCTGCTAGAGCAGAATAAGCTCTTAATCCCTGAGTCATATCTCTAGCCCCATCCTTGTAATTTTAACATGAAATGAAAATATTCTGCAAAGAAGAGCCCTAGCAAAAAGAAAAAAAATTAAAAAACAGAAAGGAAATAAACCTAGAAGAAAGAAATGAGACGTGGGAAGGAAGGAAAAGTAAACAACTTGTATACATGGTTCAATATGCAGCACAGAAAAAAGAAAGGACGGAGGGAAGGCTGGCTAGACTGACTATAAAAGCAAAAGGTCAGGTTATGGAACGATGTCATCAAGAAAAAAAAAAGAGGTTAAATAAATTAAATTGTATAGACACTAATTTAACATAGGTAAACAACTTTTAAAAACAACACAAACTTTGAATGGGCAGATGATCTAGACATTTTACTAAGAAAAGGCATACATGTCCAATATGCCCACAAAGAGCTACTTAATATCATAAGTTATAAAGGAAATTCAGACAAAAATAAGATTAAGGTATTCTAATATATCCTTATATCCTGAAGAAAATATTCAGGCATTTCTGGTACCAGCAACAGTGAACAAATTCTCTGAGAATTTATTTTACAGTTTCTTGTAAAGTTAGAAACACACTCTGCCAATGAGCCAGCGATCCCACATCAGTCTATTTCCCCAAAGGTAGGAAAAGGCCGTGTCCACATGAAGACTCAGGCACCAGTGTTTGTAACTGCAGGGACACCAGCCCGCCCATGTCTGATTAAAGTACCTTAGCCAGTGCAACACAGCTGTGAAATAAGGACAGAGATGACACACAGTCTGTATCTGCAGAGAGGGGACCATAGGGAGGCAGGCAGGCAGGCAGGAATTAGTGTGTGTGTGGGGGGGGGCGAACAAGGGCAAGGAACTGAGGAGGGAGGAAAGGCAGGAAGGAAGGGAGGAGGATTGGAAAGAGAGAGCCGGTGAGGAAAGCAGAGGAGAGAAAAGTATGCACTGACTGTTACTCCCCTTGTTGCTTCTCTCTGCTTGTCCTGTCCCTAGAAGTGTATCATAAGCTCTTGGGAGGGAGGAACTTGTGTTTAATAAGTCCTTGCGCCTGTCAGCAGGAGGACCCGACGGCTGGCTAGTTGGTTCACAGGCCTTGAGAGGCTACCTCAGATGCCAGGTGTGGCTCGTGAAGCCCAGGCCTCTTTAACTGGGGTTCTGGGGAGGAAAATCCTAGGAACAGTTTGTTGGAAACAAGCAGCAGGGTGCCCCACAGGTTGCAGGTGGCCTTTTAATGACCAGGCAGAGCCTCCAGAGGGTCTCTGATCACCTCACTATAGCAATGTGCTGACTTTAAGTTCCAAGTGTGACCGTAGCTACCTTGGGACTCAGGAGCTGCCACCTGACTCTCACCTCTAAGGTCACCTGTAGAAACACTAGTTTCCAAACCCTGGCAACTCTGTGGTCTCATTCTGGACACATGAATTAGTCCCCCCCCCTCACTTCTGTTCCATTCAGTCCCACAGTCCTTTGGGGACCCCCTTTCTGCTGGGGCTCAGCCCTAGGACACAGAGTACTTGAGATGTGTTCCTTCCACTAAAGATCTCAAGTCCAGAGTAGAAGACAGAACCACACAGAATTTTGAGCTGAGGCAGCAAAAGCTAAATAAGCCTCAGGGCTCAGAAGCCAGCACTGAGTCCATAGGGGATTTTAGAGACGATGCCTGAACTGACTTTGAAGCTCACAGACTTTTCAACTTCATTATTGTGCTTCTAAATTTGACTGGGCTTTATTAAAAGAAGCCTGAGGCTGCAGTGGTGAAGGCCATCAAGGGCAAGGCGTAATTCCGGAAGTCCAGCCATGAGTTGACTGCTATGTATGATTGTCAGAGTCTTTAGTGGTAGAGCAGAGTAGATTTAGGGACACTCTGGACTTTCGTGCTAAGCACAGTTGAGCTAAGAGGAGCCACAGGACTAAAGACCTGGGTTCAAAATCCAGGGCCACTTGTTCACAGTTCAAGGAGACCTGATGAATTATTCAGCCCCTCTCAAAAATGGGTTTCCACTTCTAAAAACGGTTGATAATCTCTCCTAAGAGAGGGTCATAGAGATCAACGTTTCCCGGTGGGTGAAGCAGTCGTCTTCAACTCCTTTATAGTGTTGGCAGCTGCAGCTGGCTTGCCTGCTGGCAGTCATCTGGGACTCAGAAGAACTCCACTTGTGATTTCTTGAAGGTAGCATTAAGCATCTGTGGAGACTTTATTTATGAATCCAATTCCTCTTTTTATTATACCTGAAAATTACATGCTTATCATCATCCCAGAGAGCTAGTTATTCCCAAACATAATCACAGATTATCAGAAATCAAGAAAGGATAAATCTTTCACCTGTGTGTGTGTGTGCGTGAGAATCTATTATATTTATTTTACCATGACTCAAACCAATGCAATCCGATGTGGGACAGTTGATATGACTCCGAGAAGCCACCGTCAGTCACCCGCTACCCTGACATTTATGTCAGCTCCACCTTAACATAGTTTAGCTAAATGCTCTCCAAAACCCCAATTCTAGTTTTGCAAAGTATAAAATCACTCAAAGTATTCCAGTTTCAGGTTATTCAGGGAAAATCAGACTACCAGAAGTCAGGTCACAGAGGACCTATTTCTGTAATGACAGATTGAGCAAATTGGCAAAATTTTCCAACTTATAAAACCCACGTTACTGTGAATTGCTTATGGGGTGTCCAGCCACAGCTCATCAAAGGCGTATGGCAGAGCCTAGGAGAGACCTGGGGAACGATAATTACAGGGACAAGGGGCTCTCTGTCCTCCTTTGAGTCCTAGTTTCCTCTGCATCTATAGATTCAAATATCCCTAAACTTAAGGGCTTAACATAAAGATACACATTTATTATATCAAGGAGAATCAGTGGGTCAAGGGTGACTTAGTTGGTAGTTCTGGTTTAGCTTCTTCTGTGGGATTTGCCTGTAGGATACTGGATGTTGGAGATCTGAGCCTGTGCAGCTGCTTCCCAGAAGGCATACCCCAGGACTGTGGGCAGGAAGCCAAAGCTCTCATGAGTACAAGTGCCTTTCTTGAGGTATGCTTGAACGTCTCCACAAGGCATCCCACTCTTCTAGAACAAACAACCCAAGAGAGTGCAAAGGGAAAACAGCACAGTCTCCTTGGCCACCAGGCCATCCCTACTCAGTAGAGTGGTAGAGGACTGGGTGAGAAAGTGGGTACCCAAAGACGGGGCTCCTCAGAGTCTGGTGACTGAGCTACGCCCCCATGCTTCCCTGACTCCTTCACACACAGAGGCTTATTCTTAGTTATGAATACTCAGCCTTAGCTTGGCTTGTTTCCTGCCAGATTTTCTTTAATTATCCTGACTACCTTTTGCCTCTGGGTTTTATCTTTCTTTATTTCTGTATACTTTTCTTTACTTCTTTCTCCACAGCTTGCTGGGCAGCTGCGTGGCTGCGTGGCTGCGTGCCTGGTCCTTGACATCCTCCTCTCCTTGTTCTCTTGCTGCTTCTCCTGTTCCTCAGTTATCCTTCTATTTATACTCTCTGCTTGCCAGCCCCACCTATCCTTGCTCCTGCCTTGCCATTGGCTGTTCAGTTCTTTATTAGGCCATCAGGTGTTTTAGACAAAGAATCAACTTTACAGACTTAAGCAAACACAGACTACATAAAATCAACACACCTTAAAATAATATTTCCCAGAACATGCCTCTTCCTTTGCCCTCTCCGTCCCTCAGCCACAGCCTCACTTCTCTATGTGCCTGTCCTCTCTTCTCCAGGCTTCTTTGACTCCCCTTACCCCCCCCAGCATTTCTCTTTTCTCTGATCCCAAGCCTGTGCTGCTTTTCTCTCATTCCACAGCTTCTGACATCCTCCCCGCCGCGCGCCGCGCGCAGTGCCTGTACTGCCACTCAGGGGTCTCTTCCTGTCCTGTCCCTTTCAGCTTTGGGCACAGGTACCTGAGCCAGTCTTAGGGTTTCTATTGCTGTGAAGAGACACCATGACCACAGTAACTCTTATAAAGGAAAACATTTAATTGGGGTGGCTTATAGTTCAGAAGTTCAGTCCATTATCATCAGAGTAGGACATGGTGATATGCAGGCAGATATGGTGCTGGAGAAGGAGCTGAGAGTCCTACATCTTGATCCATGGGCAACAGTGAACTGAAACACTGGGCATATCCTGAGCACATGAGAAGTCAAAGCCTATCCCCACAGTGACACACTTCCTCCAATAAGGCCACACCTACTCTAACAAAACAGTACCTCCTAATAGTGCCACTCCCAGTGAGAGACACTATTATGGGGGCCAACTATATTCAAACTACCGCAGACGTCAAACTGACATCATTTGCACTAAAAATTAACCACTAGAATCTTAGGGACTGTAAATGAACTGAGCCATTCTGAAACTACCGATAGACATTTCATTTAAAAGGCCAAAGTATGGGCCTAGAGAGATGGTTCAGCAGTTAAAACCACTGGCTGATTTCCCACAGGACTACAGCGGGATTCCCATCACTCACATGTCAACTGACAACTATCAGTTACTCCAGTTCCAGGGTCCCCACCACCCTTTCCTGCACTACCACCCAAGTCAGGCACTAGACTCCAGACACATATGTGGCATACAGACATGTGGGTAGGCAGGCAAAACACCCATACCCATAAAATAAAAACAATTCAAATTAATTAAATAAAAAACCAAAGTAAATTTTCGCTTGGTAAATCAGTGAATTTAACAAAAGCAGGGAAATGGTTCTTGATTTTTTTTAAAAGCCTTTACAAACTAGAAATAAATCAATAAATATTTTTTAAAAAACTTCCCATACAGAACATTGAAACTTTGATTCTATGACTAAGATGAACACATCATATTCAGATTCACTGAGTGTGGCCATGACAAACTGTTCCTTAAGACAGGCTTTTGGAGGTAAGGAAATTGGGCAAATGTTGTTCCAAGAATCTATTTATCTGCAAACAGCTTTCACTGAATCTGTGGCTTCCATTTATAGCCCTGGAATCCGCAAGTGCCTTCTGGAGGCTGTCCTCAGGAGGAGTGTGATGGCAGAAAGCAGTGGGCTCAGTACCTTAGGTACAGCACTCTTGACCTCCTCAGCCAGGCTCGGCTTTTCTGGACAGAGCAGTCTTGCACACATGAGTTCCAACGACAGTACCAGCAGGCTTTACTCACTGCAGCACCAGTTCAAAGGTGTCCCACAGCTGGCAGAAGAGCCTGGGTGACATGTCCTGCGGGTGGC
Source organism: Dicrostonyx torquatus (assembly GCA_028555095.1). Taxonomy (NCBI): domain Eukaryota; kingdom Metazoa; phylum Chordata; class Mammalia; order Rodentia; family Cricetidae; genus Dicrostonyx; species Dicrostonyx torquatus. Next base: position 11,339,207 of record JAQHUG010000008.1, read on the forward strand.
ACTGGGTGAGGTCCAGCCCTGTTGTCTCTGACTGTAGACCAACCTGGCCCTCTGGACTTTATTCCACTTCCTACTGAATGGAGCGCTGTTTCCTCCTTGGTGGTTGCCTTTGGTTGCTTGTCTTAGCTCACTCATAGGTTCATTCTGGAGTATGGTAGCATGGTGGTGGGGGTGTAGATCTGGGTCTGGCTGGGGTGGTAGGCATGCCTTTGAATGCACTCCTGACTGACAGCTCCTTGATGTGTGTGTGGTACTGTCTCTTGCTGTCCAGGGGCTTGTCACATGTGTGGGGCCTTTGGTAGGCCACCCAGAGCCCAGTAAGGGAAGATTGGCATTCTTTACATCTTTGCCTGAGGTTCCAGGCAGGGCACCAGACTCCATCCACTGTGTCTGGAGTGTGTTACAGATGCACAGGAGCAGATGGGTTCATTAGATGGGGGACTCTTTGGAGAAAACTGTGGGAACTGTAAACAAAATATACTCTTTTTTCTAGTAAAAGGTTAAATGAGACAAAGAAAGTTTCAGTTTTAAAGAAATCTAAAAAAAGAAAAGAGAAAAATCCAGAGACAAAAACAAAACAACGAAAAACCACTGTCTGGCAGAACCCCCCCCCCCGCCCAAGTCAGCATTTTTCTAAGATCCAAATACATAGCACGTTTTCATCCATCCTCCAAAATTGCACTTTGCTCATCAACTCTGCTGCCTTAATTAAGCCAATCATGTAGGAATGTGGGGCCAAGCCCTGACCACTCAGAGTGAGGCCCAGGACCCTGCCCTAGGACTACAATCTCAGTAGGGTGCCTGCTGGGTGCGCTCTCTTGCTTACAATCACACGCCCTTTTGCAGAAGCGAAATGTTTTGCTCTCAGGGAATATTTTGGATTGTGCAGTCATTTTCTTGAGACTCCAGACTTATTTCTTACAAGGACAAAAATTTCCATGGAAGCTTCAAGCCACAAGAGGGGGAGGTGCCTCTCACTTTATGCCTTCTTTTTCTTGTTTCTTTGTCTCCCTGGTCTAGGTGATTCCTTTGAATCTGGTGACTTTCCCCTTGGGCCCCTGAAGCATTGCCTGGCACCAAGGACTACTGTTGGGAGCAGTGAGATTCAGCAGATCCTGAATTTCTTGTAAACAACTTGTTTTCACCGCATCTGAGTGCCTATAGGTGCTCTCAGCAGGAGACCCTCAGGAGTTCCTGATGGCAGGGGAATGGTTTCTGGTGCACTTGGTTGGGGTGTGGCTATCCCTATATAAACTGCCCCTGAACACAATAAAGGGGTCATTCTTGGGGCATTCCTGCATCAAGGATGACTCGTGTCTCTCTCTGTGTGCCTTTGTGTGTTTCAATCTCCAGCCCCTTGCCCGGTTCATGAAAGGTATGGCAGCACATAGAGTGCAGATGGGTGTGGTGCACTGCAGACTACTATCCTACAGCAACTGAGGTTCCATAAAGCTATACAATATGACTTTTAAACATAGCCTGATCCATCACATTTACCAGCAGTACCACATGACATCTTTGGTTTGATGGGCCAGGCAGGTATTTTCAGGAGAAGAAAGGGTTGGCTTTCTAACAGGATTTGGCAGTTCTGTGGAGCACGACAAGGAGGCATGACTCGTTATGGCCATCAGAAAGTAGGTAACAACCCGATTGCCACTCTGATTATTGTATTATAAATAGAAATACCCAAATGAGCTCCAACCACCACTGTTCTAGTTTGGTGTCTATTACTATGATCAACACCGTGACCAACAGCAACTTGAGCAGGAGAGGATTTTGTCGGAGCCCACAAGACTACGCAATAAATGTACAGCTGACAGAACCACAGGCAGATCCATAGGAAGTGTATGCACACACATCCGCATGGAATAACCTGTCTTGCAGAGCTATGGGAACACTTGTCTTTTGGAAAAGTCACTGTCATATCTGTAGAAAGCTTGTGAGGCCATGGTCCTCCCTTCAAAATGGGATTCATTCCCAAAACACCTCAGCAGTGCAACTTCTCCTGCATGGGCAGCGGAATGACCTTTTCAACCCCCCCCCCCCATCAGGCTTTGGAGCAGTAACATTCACTTTTTGTTCTAATGTTCAGATTTACATAGTCAGTCCCAAAAAATTACTTGCTAACAGACTACATAGAAATTTCTATAGAAGATGGGCACTGAGCAGAAAAGTAGCATGCCTCGTTCTTACCAGACAGACAGGTCTGGGTATGGGTGAAGTCCAGGTTCAGGGACATTTAGTAACTTTATCTAATGGTTTGGAATGTCAGGCATTTCCCCCTGCACTCTTTCCAGGGTGGTGTCAGCTGTTCCGGAGTGCAGCTTCCTCGGGTTCTACCTGCCCTTTCTTTGTGATTTTGGTATGCATATTTTCATTGTCTTTGCCTATGGAATTTTCCAATTATGTCTGTAAAAAATAGAAACCTCATGGAGATCATTGTCGTGCACACCACCTTTCTGTCTTTGGTCTGTGTGCTACTATACAGCCCGAGCTGCTTCAGGCTAGGGGCTGGAGGTTGAAACACAAACAAAGACAGAGAGACAGAGACACAGACCTCTAGTCTCTAGTAAGAAGTGATATTTTTCAGTAGCACCATGGAGGCTTATCTACCCAACAGTCAGGTGGGCCAACAGGTGAAAACCTTATCCTCTGATCCTCAAGGCAAGGCAACACATGCTCGTGAGGCACAGCTTTCAGTAACTCAAATCAGAGGTAAAAGATCTTTAGCAGGGAAGAACATCTGGAAGCCAGGACTCCAAATGGTTCCAACATCAATGTTTGGTGGTAGGCTTTCCCGCAGCACCCGAGAAATCCGCGTAGTAGCTGCGGAAGGTCTCTGAACCTGCATGCTGCCTGGGACAGTTGTGGTGGTGCATGCCGGTTAGGATTTGTGTCAAGAGTATTGGCAGAGGAGAGATTTTGAAATCACCACAGCACGGGTTGCTATCTCTGCCACCACAGCTACTGCTGCCGGAATCGCTGTCTCCCAGACTGTGCAGACTGCGGAGACTGTCAACCAGCTAGCTGAAAGAGTCAGCAATGCTTTGGACATTCAATATAATCTTAATGGACATATTCAATTGGGCATATTGACCTTGAACCAATGAGTGTCTCTGGTTTAGGAGCAAATGGACTAACTTTGGACTTTTCAATAGTTAATTATGTTATGTGTGTTACTCCTGGCACTGTATTGCATGCTTCTGCTACTGTTATGGAACTCAACCGTCATATGAGAGGGGTTTGGAATACCGCTTTTGTTAATTTTACCACCCAGTGGGTCCATGCTATTTAAGCCGTAAATTCCACCCAGGTTGCGCCTGTTGAGGCCAATGATTAATGGGCTTGAATGGCTAAAGTAGAGGGATGGCTGCAGCACTGGTCTGGATCATTGGCGTTGTCAGTCCTAGGGATACTTGGTTTAGGGCTATGTGTCTGGATCCTCTGTTGATTCCACCACCAATATCAGGATCAGATGAATGTCACCCAACAGGCACTTCTAGCGATGGTTACACGGCCTGAATCCACACAAGTCTGGCTGCTAATGCTGGATAAGCGGTAGCCATAGATGGGCAATACCTTGGTGACAGGATGTCCTAAGACAGGAGGGTTTTCTGTCTTATAAAAAATTTAGCGGGGAGATGTTGGGACCATTTGGAGTCCTAGCTTCCAGCTGCTCTTCCCTGCTAGAGATCTTTTACCTCTGATTGAGTTACTGAAAGCTGTGTCAAAGTTGTTTACCAACTCTGCTTCATGAGCATGTGTTGCCTTGCCTTGAGGATCAGAGGATAAGGTTTTCACCTGTTGGCCCACCTGACTGTTGGGTAGATAAGCCTCCATGGTGCTACTGAATAAAGGACTTCTCACCGGTGACTGGAGGTCCGTGTCTCTGTCTGTCTGTGTTGTCTCCCTGTCTATGTGTCTTTGTATGTTTCAACCTCCAGCCCCTTGCCCAAGAGCTGTATGGTAGCGCGTAGACCGCAGACAGGCGTTTATGCGCGGCAGATCATCTCTTCTCCTCCTCCTTCCCCTCCTCCTCCTCCTCCTCCTCCTCTTTCTTCCTGCTTCTTCATGCTAAGGAATAAAGAACATGTAATGGTAATGTACTTGAGTTAATTTTTTTACCCTCAGATCTCCTGCCATAGACATCCTATTCTGAGCCCTGAGGTGGTACTGAGGCTGCTACTTAAGGTCCCCAAGAGGATTTATTTAAGCTTACAGGTTATAGTCCATCATTGAGGGAGCCAAGGCAGAAATTCAATGCAGGAACAGTGCTGAAGAAGAGAGACCATGAAGAGATGCTGCTACCTGGCTTGCTCCCATGCTCAGTTCAGTTACTTTTCTTATACAACTGAGGCCCACCTACCTAGGTATGGTAACACCCACAGTAGGTTGGGTCCTTCTATATCAATTAGCAATTAATAAAATATCATACAGGCTTATCACAGGCCAATCTGATGGAGTCATTCTTCATCTGAGGGTCCCTCTTCTCAGGAGTGCCAGATTGATAACAAAGATTAACCACCCCAGTTATCCCAACCTCTTTAACCTCTGGTGCCTACAGGTCGATGCTTTGAGCTCCTCTTATATATTGTCTTATGGAGGGATGACAGGCAAGCCAAGATGTTCTTGTTGGCACCCTTTACAAGCACAAAAGTATCACAGATACAGACAGAGGGGTCAAATTAAAATAATATACGTGTTCCACAATAAATTGTGATCACTCTATGTTTTCTTTTGAAGATATATTAAGTGTTGGGTTGTGGTTCAATAGAGGAGCTTACATCTAGTGTATTAGTGACTTTTCTCAATGCTGTGCCAAATGCAACATAAGGAAGGAAGGAAGGAAGGACTTCCTTTGGCTCACAGTTTGAGGGTCCCACATCTCATGGCAGAGAAGATGTGACAGCAGGAGCATGATGAAGGTGGTTACAGTGTGCCTACAGTTTGGGAGAAGAAAGCGATGATAGTTGGTTCTCAGATCACTTTTCCCTTTTTATTTAGTTCTGTTTCCACAGCTTCCATAGATGTGGATGCCCACATCCTAGTCTTCTGATTTCAGTCAAGTTCCTCTGCAAACATACTCACATTCTCATAAATATGCCCTATCTGTCTCCTAAGTAATTCTAAACCTTGCTAAGTTGACAATCAAGATTGGCCATTACCAGGGTTGGATGCATAGCACTGGTATGGAGTAAGTGTGTGTGGGGTGTTAATTACACACACACACACACATACACACACACACATACACACACATATGATATATATATATCATATATATGTATATATATATTCCCATACATGAAACTTTTTTCTTCAAACTATAACTATCTTATCTATCCCTTCTATTTTCCTAAGAGGAAAAATTCCTGTGGTTTTTAGCATAACACAGTCATCAACTGTCCACTCTGGGGGAAAATTTTAGACTCTGATCTAGAATTTTAAATTCTAAATTCTGATCTCTGATTACATTAATATAGCTTATTTCTTCCTGTATTGATTGTCTTAGTTAGGGCTTCTATCACTGTGAGGACACACCATGACTGCAGCAACTTATATAAAGGAAATATATTTAATTAGATGGTTTACAGTTCAGACGTTCCATCTGTTATCATCAGGGTGGGACATGGTGGCACTCCCTTTAGGGGCCATTTTCTTTCAAACTACCACAGTTTCTCTGGATCTTTTTTTAAATCTATCTTTGTTTTATTTATTTGCTTTTATTTGTATATGGGTATTTTGAGTCGAAAGCTAGCTAACTAACTTATTACACCCATTCTGCACACTTAGAAAGAGTCTATTGAGTGACAGTCTGTGGGTCAGTTTTGGCTGTGGTTGACTAGATAGCAGAAAAGTCCAGCAAAGGGAGAAATGTCAGCAGATGAGGAAGTGGACTGAAGGAGAGGAAATGGAATTAGCAGGGCCTCACTTAATTGCGTGGCCTAAGATCCAGTCTTAGGCCAAAACTAGCCTATCCAAAGCCAAATTGCAAAGCTTCATTTTTTTAAATTAATTCTTTCCCTCCTCCCTCTGTATACTCTCCACTTTTCATTTTGCTTATTTGCTTTGGTTCTGAAGAGGTGTTGAATATCGTTTGTTTATGTTTCTAAGGATTTTAAAATAATCTTTTAAAATGAAAGTGTTGGTCTTTATGTTGTAAAAAGTTATAAATGTCTCTTTGGTGTGTAGGCTCTTTGCTGTAGACATCCATTAAGTTCGTGGAATTACAGTTCAGTACACAGAGTGAAAGGAAGACTTCATACCAAACGCGTGGAAATACAAATTCCTGGGTAGAAGGGTTCATCTGCTTGCCCAGGCATTGTCATAGAACATAAGATTTCCATCTGATGAGGCCATTGCTATGAGGAAGCTTGTTTAATTTGACTAGACTATTCATCAATGTCATTGCTGTGATGACAGAGTGCACCATTATGAAAAGTGCACTGTGAAGATGAATGCAGCATCCAGCCATCCCCCAAGAGTTATCTATGGAAAGAGATACAGCCCATGAACTGGAAAATACAAAGCACATAACAGTAAGCACCATAAGGAAGATGCAGAGGCCATGGGACTTAGATGATAAAGAGGTCTTAAGGAGGAGGTAACCTTTGCCTCAAGGGACGCATCATATTTACTGGGCAGAAGAATCAGTAATGAATGGCTTTGAATAGCTGATGAGGGGATTTGGCTCTAATAGCGTAATAAAAGGGATGTCAAATGCAACCCTCCTCCCCTATTCATGCACCTACCTCATAAAGCTAAGGAAATTCCAGGGATTGACTATGACTAGCTTTGCTGGCCAGAGGATAGCCTCTCAGTCCAGTGCTTCTTGATGCATAAATGCCAAATGACCAAAAGTATTGAAGCTGTCATGGAGATACCCCTGAGGTCTCCCTGCAAGAGGACCTCTGTTGGATTTGCCAGCAGCTAATTGACCCTCTCCAGTTGCTGCACATCTGAATCCATCACCCCTGGGCCACACTTTTTCTGGCTCTTCCCAGCCAGTGGTTGACCACAGAGGCAGTGTTATTCTCTGGCTCAAGGATAATCTGTCCATCTGCCTGGGATTTACCCAGGATTGCTGTGAAGGTGAAGACTCCTCCTGGCCAATCCTTCTTCCCTCTCCATTCACTTCCTCTCCATCACTTCCTCTTCAGAAACACCTCCCTTCCAAAGTCTCTTGTCACTTGACACCTTGGGATGCATGTGCTTATCATCAGTCAACTAAGTTGCTCTGAAAGAAAAACCTTTCTGCCCTTCTGTTCTGAAAACGGGAAGCCATGGACAAGTGTGAAACAGGGGAATGACTCACTTAGTATTATCTACAAGCAACGTGAACAGAATACGTTCAGCCAATTAGGGACTATTTCAGTAACTCAAGAGGCTATGGCATTGGGGTAAAATGATGGAAACGGGAAGGAGAGTGGGGGCACAAATAAGGGTGGCAGTTGCCTAGCTTGCTGCCCTACTCACTTCCACACTGCCTATCATCAAGGAAAACACTGACAGATAATAAGCTTTGAAGAGGGAGAACAGTTAGAGTCAGGAAAGCTGGCTCAGACCCAGCCCTGGCCAGATGTGAACCCTAGGAAATGACTGACTCTGACCTCATCCTTTACTGCTTGGCAACACATGGGGCCAAGGAGACAAGACAATTTTGAAAACCACACTTATCCTTGCATGTACTTCTGTTTTGATTTCAGAATAGCATGCATAAAATAAAATTTGGCACCTGAATTTTTTATCTTTAATATGTTTCTGTTCAGGGGTGTAGTGATATTTTGTTTGTGTTTAATCAGATACAGTTTGCCTGAAGATCAGAGTGCAGAGCTAAGCCACTAGAGGCCAGGGACTGTTGGCACACACCTTTAAACACAAGACTTGGAG
>JAQHUG010000008.1:11366847-11394990 GCA_028555095.1 Dicrostonyx torquatus
AGGAAACAACCTTCCTCAAGACCCAATAATACCACTTTTAGGTATATATCCAAAGGATGCTCAATCATGTCACAGGGACACGCGCTCAACTATGTTCATAGCAGCTAAATGTTTTTATAGCATTTTTTGTTATTGAAGATTCATGTGCACAGGAATCTTTATTGAAACACACAGTCAAATACAATTAGGTACTTTCTTCGCTAACTTTTCATTATAGTAATTCTTTATTTTAATTTTATTTTTATTTATAAATCCTATCTGCTTGTGAAACCTGGTTTTTTAGATAGGTACCAGGAGGACCCTTTGCCATTTTGAAAACTGTCCATTTGAAATTTCCAAGAGACAGGAGACTGGCTGGTATTTGGGACCTGCTCTGTACCAATCAACCCAGGGTCTCATTTTCTCAGCAAGAATAAGAAGCTTCCAGTGGGGTACACTTAAATGTTTAGCTCTTTCAATATATATATAAAATTTTATCATGTATTAAAGACTTGAGAAAATGTACATGCTAATGAGATATATGGGTTTACTATTACATAAAGAATGAATTCTTAGCCGGCTATTTGATACTGCAGGACAAAGAGCATCTTTAGTGCTTTTTAAAATTGATTGATATTTCAAGTTTATGGTTTGTCAATGCTAAGAGAGCCACTTCACATAAATATGCAATAAAATCTGGCACAAATATGTTTAGGACCCTTTCAGAAATAGTTGGAACTTCTGTCCTTTTCTGTGCCAAAATCATTTAGCATCTTTTTAAAAAATGAAACTCAAGTTAGCAACTCAAACAAAAAAAAATTTCAAATCAAATATTTTAACACAGTATAATCCTAAGAGATCTATCAATAATTTGATACTTAGATGCTGAGGAGTAACAGTAGAAAAATATTATAAAATCTTTCTGTAGAGCAAAGTGCCCAAGACGTATATATGTTCAGAACCAAGATGGTGAAGTTGTATAAAGCAAAATAAACAATACAGCCAAAAACACCTCAGATTTACTGCACATCTGATTTTGAATTAATTTTGGCTGTTTTAATTTCAGATACCTTTTCCTATTGTCAAAGTTTTTTTGTGACTGCTATACTCAGTCACATGACCCCATATGTCCACAGTTTAGATGCTGGGATCTATTGTCTTAGTCTCCCATGAGATTAAAATAGAGCTGAAGAGCTTTCTATCATCTGATGACAAATTTCAATGTATCACTCATGTGTCTGTGGTGACGTTCTTATAAACAGATCCCTATGCTGCTGTTTTATAAGTGTATAGCACACACAATTATGGACAGTGACTAATATTTGGCCATAAATTACTACGTTACTGGTTTATGTATTTACTGTGTTCTACTCACCATTATTTTAGAGTGTATCCTTACTTATTTAAAAATAAGGTGGAGACTGGGGAAATAGCTTAGTGATAAAGAACACTTCCTTTAAAGGGCCCAAATTCAGTTCTTAGCACTGTTAGCTCACAACCACCTGTGACTCCAGCTCCAGGGGGTCTAGTGTCCTCTTCCAGCCTCTGTGGGGGGACACACACTGAAAAAAAGATGTTTCATGCATCTTTGGTTTACCGTAGGGAGTGATTAATGTGGATTATGAACTTGATTGGTTGATGGTTGCCTAGGAGATTAGTGGAGCACCTTTCTGGCTGTGTCCTTGAGGGTGTTCCTGAGGTTTGGTGTGAGTTGCTCCTCTGCTGTGCCCTCCCTACCAGGATAGACTGTAGTAGAAAACAAAGATAAATCTTTCTTTCCTAAGAGTTTTAATTTAACTTTGTTTTGTGTGTGTGTGTAGGTCAGAGAATGATTTAATGGAGCTGGTTCTCTCCTTCCACTGGGTGTGTGATGAACCCATTTGCTCAGGCTTGGCTGCAAACACCTTGACTCCCTGACCCATCAGTCCCCTTTAAGATGTTTTCTCGGATGTTTTGCCATGGAATTGAGAAAGTTTGAGTAATGGCATCATTTCTTGATTGTAAAAGTCTGAGTTGAGTGATTGTCCTATAACTATCTGGCACAGAAATACTTTGTGACAGTCACATCACGATAGAACTCCCTAACAATGCCTTTCCCAGAATGCGTCCATTGTTACTGATGCATGATTGTAGAAAGGTCCTCACAGTGAACAAAATTTGCCTATGACAATCACCATAGCAACAAGCACCCTTGCAGGCTCTATCCCGACACCAAGCGTTGCCGGTTAACTACTGATCTGAAAACCTCAGTTTATATCAGAGTACCACTTTTTAGAAGGCATTTAAATAGAGTTTGAGAAGAATTTTATGCAGAGCTATAGCAGTTTCACCATGGTGACCTGTAACTATCTAGACTTGGTTTATCATCATTGTCCTGATTTACCCCATAATCACCATCAATATCTTAATGATGTGATGCATGGCATACAGGTTGCCCTGTGTGAAGATTTATGTGTTTAAGATGTAAAAACATTTAGACTAAATGGTAATTTATGAAGAATTGTCATGGGTGAAGATCCAAAGGGCGAACAGTTATGTCAAGGCCTGAGTGATATTTATGGTGAACTGTTTCCCATCATGCTGTGGTTCTTCCAGAGTATGAAGACATTGCCACACTATTTGTATCATCTACACCCAAAATGGGAAAATGCTTTTTTGCCAGGTAACGAGTCTCTACAGTCTGTTGCTCTGTAGGGCCATCTGCAGACTCCACTTGGACACCATCACCATCCATCACTCTGTAGTTTAAAATGTACCTACAACAGGTTGTTTGTGGCTGAGCAATGATCATAGCTGACATGAAGCAGGCTGTGGGAGACGCTCTGCACTCAGTTACTCACTGTGTGGGGCGCGCCACTCATTTACATGACCTACAGTTACTGCTGTCAAACTTGCCCACAGGGAAAGCCATGAAGTGATGAGAAGGAAATGACTGCCTCCGTATTTAGTGAGAGTCTGAGCTAATCTCCATCCACTGCGTAAAGGGTAATCCTCCAAATGCTGGAATCTTTTCCATGTGTGTGTGTGAGCATACATTCAGAGATGGATGAAGAGTGATGAGCTTAGTTTGGTGTAAAGCAAGCATTTTGATAAGGTTGAGAGCTTGTGAGCCAAGAGACTGAATTCACACAGGACTCTTACTGGTTTCTCCTACAGCCATCATCCATACTTGCCCAATGCCTACATCTAATCAGATAGAAAGTGAATTCTCCTATTCATGAAGATCTGAGAGCACATTCTGTTTTGCAAAGGGACCCTCCCTGTGGTTGTAGATTTCCTGCAGGGACGTTGGACAGCCACACGGAGAGACCCTTCCTTCCTGTGCTTGAAAAATGAGCACATGCATGGATGAATTCCAGTATCTTTAGTTGGGAAATCTCCATGACAACACATTGCTGCTCTGACCGCTCTGGGTCCAAAACTTCCAACCCAGACTGCTTGGCAGCACTGTGAAGAGGGAAGATGTGTTTGTAACAATTTTTTTAGGTATTAGCCTTTTTTTCTGAATTTCTTCTATCTACCCACCCCATCTCAAATCACAAGCATGCACACCCACACAGCACTACCCATATCCCCGGAGGAGAAACATCATCCATGTGTCTGTCTCTCAGGGCATATATCTTTCTCCCCAAAGTCTTTATCTGATAAGAGAACCAAGAGTGATAATTTGCAAACACACCATTGTAGTTGTCTCAATAGCAAAATCATAAAGCAATGTTTTTCCAAAATCATAGCCTTGGATCTGATGGAAAAGAAGACTTCATTTGTACAATTGCACAAACAATGAACATGGGCTCATAATGCATGCTCAGAGAAGCCACCCTCAGGTAACTTTGCAGAGCTGGAAGGGGCAAGAAACCAGAGTACTTAAACAACATGATAGGAATTTCAGATCTGGGATGCCCAAGTAGTGAGAGAAAAAATTCAACTAAATAAACAAAGCTGTGCCTCAGAGAAAGGAACAGTGTGGACGGCCACTCTGGAAGTCATCAGCAGATAAGGAGAAGAACATGTAGGCCAGTGTTTCTCAACCTATGGGTAGAGGCCCCTTAGAGAATCGAAGGACCCCTCCACAGAGGTCACCTAAGACCATTGGAAAACATAGACATATACATTATGATACATAACAGTAGCAAAATTAGTTACGAAGAAGTAACAAAGCTAATTTTATGGTTGGGGGGTCTCCACTTGAGGAACTGAATGAAAGGATTACAGCATTAAGAAGGTTAAGAACCAAAGATCTAGGCTAAGGTGTTTCAGGCTCAGCATGCACCCAAATCTTCAGGAAGATTTATTAGCATACCAGCTGCTGGGCCCCATCCTAGGATTTCTGAGTAGAGAGGCCTAGGGCTGGAGAATTTGAGTTTCTAGCAAACTCCCAGGTGAGGCTGGTGTGGGAGTTGTTGAACCATTTTCAAGAACTACTGGCTGAGAGCTGCCAAAGACAGCTTTCTGTCTTCAGGCCAGTTAGGAGCTGTTGAAGAGGTGGATGTGGGAGGAAGATGAATCAGTACGCTAACGCATACAGTCAATCCCCTCGGTCAAGGTTTCATTTTCCACAGTTCCAGTGCCCCGCAGTCAACTGCAGTATGAAAATAATAAGCGGAAAAATCTCAGAAATAAACAATTCATAAATTTTAAATTGTGCTCCACTCTGAGTAGCATAATGAGATCTTCTGCCAGCCTTCTGGTTCCACTTCCCCCACCCCCGGAAATGAATCATACCTTTGTCTAGCATATTTGCACTTTGCTCCTTAGTCATTCAGTGGCCTCTCCCTTATCTGATGACCATGGAGGTTTCACAGTATCTATGTTCCAGTAACCCCTGGTAATGAGCCCAGTTGTGAAAATAGTGAAGGTGGCAGGTTGATGCTGCAGAGAAAAATTGCAAAATACTTTTGCAAGTGAGGAGGCAAAGGCTTTGATATGCGTTAGTAGAGAAAGGAAAGCAAAACATGCAAGGGTTGTGTAGTGTATCTGCTAGGGACACTTGAAGGAAGCACGATTAATAAAAACTCAGAATAGATACTGGAGTTCAACCTGAAGATCTGAAAAGCAAAGCAGCCAGTCATTCTACCTCAGTCTGAAATGGCGATCACGCCTCCAGGAATCTCAGAATGAAACCGAGACTCAGAGCTGTCTCCTCCTGTTTTATAATCCTCTCTAGTTCTGGGATTCAGGGTGTGCACCTACCACCTGGTTTCTATGGCAAACTAGTGTGGCTACTGAGATTAAAGGTGTGTGTGTCATTTGTGGCTACTGGGATTAAAGGTGTGTGTCTTTGGTGCCTGGTCTGTTAAGGCTGGCCAGTGTGGCTGTTTTACTTTTCTGACCCTCATGCAAACTATATTTATTAAAATACAAATGAGATGCCACTAAAGACACTGGGGTGTCCTCTGCTGATTCAGGACTGCTTTCAGTGTTCACTGCTCGGTCAGCCTCCTGACAGGATTTTCCTGTCTTTCTGATGAGCACCGTGGCTTCTAGAGCTATTCCTCTAGTTTATGCCTAGGATCTGCCATGATCAGGCTTAATCACCCTAAAGGAACAGCATTTGATTTTCTACAACTTTCTATAATAGCAGCTTCAAGTTAAGAGCTGCTGGTTTCTCTTGGGCATATACCCAAAAAATGCTCAATCATACTACAAGGACATTTGTTTAATTATGTTCATAGCAGCATAATTTGTAATAGCCAGAACCTGGAAACAACCTAGATGCCTTTATCCAAAAAATGGATAAAAAAAAAAAACATCCTGAGTTAAGTAAAAACATATCATTAAACCAACCTAGTAAATTCCCCTTTAACAAATATTCAGTCTTGTGGTTCAAGTTCTCTAGAGAACTTTGATTAGTACAGTCATTTGGGGAACTTGAAACACAGTGGTGTTACCAGGGGGGAAAGAGCTGTGAGGCAGAGATGCTGGATGGCGTGCTGCTACTGTCCCTGGAACAGAAAAACAAAAAGAGGAGGTAGTTCTGATGGAGTGAAAATTCAGTGGGATATCTCTCTCTCCCCTACCCTGTCTCTCTTTGTCTGTCTGTCTTAAAGAGAGAGGGAGTATAGAGATGAGACAGAGAGAGACAGGGGCAGTAGAGAATCTACAGAAACCAGAGAAAGAGGGTAGGATACTATTGGTTCTCTCTTCTCCCAACTTCTGATCTCATGCTCATTGTTTTCATTGTCCAATCATATTCAGACATTGGGCAATGCAGTTCTGTTCACATAGAGCAGAGGAAGAAGGGGCAGATGGAACAGGACAGATCCTGGGCCAGCAGAATTGTGCATTTATTATCTGGAGTAAGCATGTACCATTATTTGATTAAAAAGTCTAAGTAAATACATAAGTCACAGTGGGGTAAAACACAGAATCTGGTTGATCAGCTCAGATTCCACCCATTTGCTTCACCAGTCTCATAAACTTCATGTACTGAACAGAGTTCTACAGAGAAATGAATTGGTAGAAGGCAGATGATGGATAGATAGGTAGATATATGGATAGGAAGGATAAAATAGTAGATATGGTCTTACATAGATAATGTATAGCTATATATTATAGATGGTAGATAGACATAAATGATAGATATAAATGATACACAGACATGTTGAGATAGGTGATGGATATATAGATAAGACAGATGAGGTTTATTGTGGGGATTGGCACACTTGATTACTGACACACTTGAGGCAATCAAGAAATTCTCTTAACCTTCAAGCTAGAGGCTCAGGAAAGCTGTTTGTAATTCAGTCTAAGTTCAAAAACCTAAGAAGCAGGGAGCTGATGGTATAACTACCAAAATGATAAAAAGGCATGAAAACCAGGGGCTCCACCATTCAACAGCAGGAGATGGAAGTTCCACTCCACAGAGAGTCCGCAGTTATTCTTGCCTCCTCTTATGGTCCTCAATAGACCCTCCCCAGTTTGGATGATGCCGGGTCACAGTGGTGAGGTGAATATTCACGGCTCACTTTGTCAATTCCAGAAATACCCACATCCTCTGACCTAGAAATAACCCATTACCAACTATCTAGTGTCCCTCAGCTTAGCCAAGATGACACAGGAAATGAGCCATCCATCCATGCTATCCCTTCACACTCTCCCTTGCTCTTCCTTCTTCATCCCCTTCCTCTCCTCTGTGCCCACTGCTCCCCTCATTCCCTGCCGGGCATATATCATCAACAGATTTCCAAATCCTTAACTTTGACAGGTGACTCTTACACAAGCAGACTGCTCACTGCCACCCTTCTTATTGACTAAGCTCTCTGATGTACCTGATGAATGTTGGTATCTCTGCTTTGTTGGGCAATGACTGACCCAGAGTGGTCTGTTAGCTTGCTCCAGTTCACCCAGGAGATGTAGAATTGGAAACTAAAACTCTAGAGTCAATGCCCTGGTGCTGTGGGAGCTCCTTCAGCCAATAGCCTTTAAGTTACTGGCCCACTTTGGGTGTGGTCACATGTACTATATATACAGATATAAAAGTATGCACGGCCCCTTGGTTGCCTGATTCAGCTTCTGTTCCCCGCTCATACAGAGAACTACTGATCTGTGAGTCTACCCCTAAACAAAGAAACCTTTATTATACTCCGCTCTGGGCTAGTACGGGAATATTTTGTTATAATCAATAACACCCTGGGAGCAGTTTGTACCCTCTGTGATCCTTTATGACTATGAAAAGATCATCTCTAGAGAAAGCCTCCTCCAAGCTTTGCTGTAATGAGCTGGTTCTGCTACCGTAACTGTGCCTTAACTGGGCAACATGCCATCTTTTGCCTGACAGAAGAAGTGACTTTCCAGGGCAGAAATGGAGACAATGCCTCAGGAAGTACCAAAAAAAAGGAAGTCTTCCTGGGACAATCCACGTTCACATGAAGACATGGCACAATTGTGTATGATAACATCATTTACCACAACTTGAGAAAAATCTTTCTTGGTTGCGTTATTATTTGTAACATTTGTCAATTTTTTTGGTTGAAATGTTTTTGCCATGGCCTATTTCCAGTTATCAACAGGAAGTCACTCATGTCAGAATTGGAAAGGAATGTGTGCAATTAGCACTTGTGAGCTAGTTCGAGCAAGTTTTAGCTTGCCTCCACGATGACTTCATTCCCTCTGTCCCCAGGAATATCCTCATCTCCAGGTAAAGTCTGTCAACTCCTGCTGACCATGAATTTATATCCAGAACTGGTCATGTGAAATTCCCATCAAGCAAAGCAATTTCGATGCCCTGGTGGATGACGTGGGCTTTGATGTTCTCTTTTAAAGTTACACATGACAATAAATAAGCTCATCCTCACCACTATGTACATCATGATATTTTTTTTTTTGAAATTCAGAGATTAAGGGCATAGTTCTATTAGAACGCAAATCCCTGCTTCTATACTACTAACTCTGTAACCCAGGGAAATTCTGACTTTTTCTTTGACTTATTTTCCCTCTCTAACTAATAGAAATCCTAGTAATGCAGATCTCATTGATGGTACTCGGTCAGTTTTCTG
The DNA here is from genome assembly GCA_028555095.1 of Dicrostonyx torquatus. Taxonomy (NCBI): domain Eukaryota; kingdom Metazoa; phylum Chordata; class Mammalia; order Rodentia; family Cricetidae; genus Dicrostonyx; species Dicrostonyx torquatus. The sequence continues at coordinate 11,375,325 of JAQHUG010000008.1, forward strand.
ATGCTGTGACCAAATACCTGAGATAATAGCTTACAGCAACTTATAAAGAAGAGTCACTTAATTTTGGCTCACAGGTTTCAAGGTCTAAACCCATGACAAGTTGACCTTGTTGCTCTTGGGCCTGTGGTAAGGTGGCACATAATGCACAGAGCATAAGCTGCTCATGTCATGGCGGTCAGGAAGCCAGAAAGACAGAAAGAGAGGGACCAGCATCCCGACATTTCCTTCACATACAGCCCCCTCCCAATAACCTAGTTTTCTCCCCTGAGGACCCTAGTCTTAAAGGTTCTACCTTCTCCTAGCAGCACCATAAGCTGGACACATAACCCCTTAACTCATGAGTGTTTGGGGACATTCTAGATCTGTTATAGTTTTAACATAGAGTGTGCCCATAGGCTCATGGTTTGAATGCTTGGTCCACAGCTGGTGGCACTATTTGGAATGGTTGGAATCTTTAGGATGTGTGAGTCTGAGTAAGACCTAGAAGTAGGTCCCTAGGCTTGGGAGGGTTATACCCAGACTCTGGTTCCTGCATTTATTCTATTTCCCTGGTTGCATGATGTAAACAACTATCTCCTGCCACAGCTTCTGCCACCATTGGCTGACTGAGCTGCTCAGTCCTGCCATGATAGACCAGAATCCCCTGAAACTGTAAGCCAAAAGAAGTCTTTCCTCCCTTTAGAGGTTTCTGTAGAGTATTTTGGTCACAATAATGAAAAACAAAACAAACTCAAATCCAAATCAAAAATCCAAATCGCAGCAGTTAGTTCTAGGAATTAAATAGTTTTGCATATGTAAAACACTTAAGAAAGCACCTGATTAAAAGCAGCCCCCAGTCAGTGGTAACCAATGTGATCACTGTGTACTGCTTGTCAGGGTGCACCTGTTTACAGACAGTAAGGCACGGAGGTGGTAAGCTGAAATCTAGACTATTCTCCAGCCCCGAGAGAGGCGGCAAAGCATCTGAGGAACTGTAGACTAATTTCAACCAGGAGTAGTAAGGGGATTTAGTTCAGTGTTGCACTCCAAAGGGGAAATCCCTTCCAATGTAGTGCTTTATGCCTCCACCAAGAAGCCTCACTGCTTCTCAAGGCTGCCGTTTCCATCTTCAGCTCTCTAATTTGTAGGCCCTCCCATGATGAAATAAAGCCAACTTCCTGTTGTTGGTCCTGCAGTAGATACCCAGGAAAAACAGATCTTTCCTTTGCCTGCAGAGAAATTAGTGGCTAATCTGGACTTATTAGCAACCATCACCAACTCTGCAGAAAAACTCTCCTTATGAATTACATTAGCTCACAGAACTCAGCAACTACAAGCTTTGCACCTGAAGACTCTCAGCACCCTGAACTGCCAGCAGTCAAGGCCAACTGGTATGTGCCTTGGTACCACCCACTCTGCCCACCAATGGATACTGCATAGGAAGGGTCCAAGAGCCCAGCTCAGCTCTCAAGGCACTCTTATTCTTGGGAGGGAGAGTGTGCCTTCATCAACCAGGATTGTGCACAGTGAGGATGAAGTAGATTTCAAAAAACAAAAACAAAACCCAACCTCAACACATAGCATGGTGGTGGGAAGATGATGGCTTCTACAATAGCTCTGCAGATATTTGGAGTTACTAATTAAGGGTATTTCTTCCACAGCATAAATGTTCCTCCTTGTGCTATGATGTCTCAAGTTGCTGTGACCCTTAGCTTCTGTAGAAAATAAGAAAGAATATTTGAAGAGTTTGGATCAACCTGAGTTCAAATACTTGGCTCCCTTGCCTGTGATATGTGACCTGGGGCAAGTCATGTAACTCCTGAGGGTGTTTCCCCCATTGTAAAATTGGATAATAATAATAATTTTTACTCCGTAGAGCTGTTGGGAAAGTGAAATGAAGGTTAGAATAGCGTTTGATGCCCACTAAGCAGTATTCATTTTTTTCTTGTTGATATTGTTCTAATGTTGTTTACATGCTATCCATACATGTTTGCTACATGATGGCATGTATAAACACACACACACACCTTTTATCTGATATCTTCTCTCTTTTTACCATAAGAAGAAAAGCACTTCTTACTTTTTTTTTTTTGTTCATTTCCTGTGGTACTTGGAATGAGAAATGTCCCACACAGTTGCAAGCATTTGAACATTTGGTCCCTAGTTGGTGGCACTGTCTGGGCAGGTCATGGGAAGGTACAGCCTTGCAAGAGGAAGTCCATCAATACAGATGGACTTTGACAGTTTATAGCTTTACCCTACTTCCAGTTTTCTCTCTCTCTCTGACTTGTGCTTACGTTGGAAGATGTGATAAGCCAACTTCCTCCTCCCACCCCCATGCCTGTCATTTGTAGCCATGCTTCCCTCTCATGATGGACTCTTATATTTTTGGTTGTGAGCCTAGCCTTTAATGGCTGAGCCCCTGATGGACCCTTATTCCTCTAGAACTGTAAGTCCAAAAACTTCTTCCCTAAGTTGCCTTGGTCATGGTGTTTAATCACAGCAACAGAAAACAAATGCATCTCTATTTCTGATTCTTAAAACATGCATGGTGCTCAGCAAGCATTTAATAGATTAAAGAATAATCAACAGATTGGTAGAATGAATGAATGGACCCCATTCCTCAACATTTTACTGGTATCCAACATGCAGTGTAAGATTGTCTAAAATAACATCTTCCCCATGTCAGAACCACAAAATGTCTGGTTGGGGTATCATGAAACCCTCTCACTGTGGGGGTTTGTCTTCTCAGCACACAGAGGAGGAGGGCAAAACTATGCTCCAGGAAGAACGCCTGTGTACCTTCGTTAAAAGGAGCCGCCGGGGAGCATTGCAGATGGAGATGTGTCTTGCCCATCCAGAAACTTGCAGTTCATGCTTCCAGAGACTGGTTACAGTTGCCAGTAACTCTTCCCGAAACTGAAGTCTGAGGCCAGGAACAGTTGTTGAACTTGTGTTTCCTACCTGCCCTCCCTGGGGTAGTCTGGGGAGATGCACCTGACAGTCACTTCGGAGTACCTCATTACTGCATTTTCAGAGCTCATTCTTTAACCAATTCTTCTTGAAGTTTACAAGCAAATCCAATGTATGACATTGACTAGGGTCAAAATTCAGAAAATTGAGGCAGTGTTCACTCAAATGTCTTAGGTTAAAAGAAAAAATACCTTCCACATGGCAGGCCTTGGGCACCTAACGCAAAGCAAAGCAAAGCAAAGTAAAACAAACAAACAAACAAAAAGCATTATTTTTGCCTACAGTATCCATTCAACTCAATTCTGTGAACATTGACTGCACACTGACCACATCCCTTTCATGGGTCTGGAGAGTGGCAGAAGTAGAAAGTGTGTCCCTTTCATGCCTTGAGTTGTAGCAGAGGTTGATCTGGGGTCCTGCTGAGTCCTGCTCAATCTGGAATGGAAACCCAGCTCCTTGGCCTAAATTTTCTCTGGCCACCTGCTCATCCTACCCTAGCAGCAGGCTAAGCTGTCACCGAGATGGAGTGTCATCAAATGGTGTCTGCCACCTACTTAATTTAACAACCTCCTGCCTTCACTGCAGATTTTATTTTGGCTGAGTTCGGGGGCTGTGCTGCAGATGGCTTTACCATGAGTTCGTGCCAGCTGTTGGCCTCCAGGAGACTTAACTGAGCCCCATTCTGTGAGCTGTGACCCAGCTTCTGTGCTATTCAGAACCCCTAAAATCTGCCGGTGTCATTTGTGCATCTGTCCTCGGGCTTCCCTAAATGTGGGCCAACCTGCCGCCAGCAGCCTCAGGCACTCATAATTACAGGGACAAGCTCAGGGCTCTGCCAGTGCCTCTGAAACTTTAAGACCACCATCTTATCCCTTTCCCTGCCACATTCGGTCCTTGATCACCTCTTCTCATTGCCTGTTTCCCTCAGTGTCCTCAAACTCTTCCTCATCTTCAGTTTACTGTGATGTGGCCCTCCTTGGTGGTCCCCACCTGCATCCTCTCTTGAGGCTTTCAATCTGGGTGTCATGGTCCCTCTCTACACCAAGAAGTCACAGACATCCCACAGCCAGTAGACTCCCACAGGAGCTCTTCTGTTCCAAGCCATCCAAGCCTTGTGCGTCTGAGACAAGGCGCCGGAGTTCCTAACTCTCTCCTCCCTCACTGCCATCTGGCCACCAACTCCCACTGAATCTACCCCATGTTTTAGCTCTTCCCACCCCTTCTGCCATTGCCTTAAGTCCCTGTTTCTTTTCCACTTAAAACAGTACAGTAACACTCTATGGCAACCCTCTGTTAGTCTTAGCATCTATATTCCTTACTTTTCTTACTACTGTGACCAATACCTGACAAAAACAACTTATGGGAGGAAATGGACAGGTTTCTTCTGCCCCATGGTTGAGAGCTAGAGGCTCATACTGCTGGGGACGGCATGGTAGAATTCACAGCAGTGTGAGCATGTGGCTGCGACTCCTTATGTCTTGGTGGAGCAAACAGCAAAGGAAGTGGAATAACAAGGCTCATCTGGTTTTCCATTTCCCCCTTATTCAGTCTGGGCCCCCAACCACCCATGTTAAGGGTGAGCCTCCCTCTAAGGCACATCCAAAAGAGTGTCCTCTAAGTGGCTCGAGATCCAGTCACGTTGACAATGAAGATTAACCAACCATCCCAGGCTCTCACTCCAATCCATTCCCCCAATATACTGCCAGAGAAATCATAAAGCAAGGCCTTAATCAATATGTCCTGCTAAGAACCCCCCAGTGGGCTCCATTATCTGTAATAGCAGCTGTTATAAGCAGCTCTTATCTCTGGCTAGGTTCCAGGCTACACTTTGATGTAATCTGCCTATGGTAGCTGATTTATCCCCCAAACAACACAAAGGGAAAATTTTAACTACTGACCCACTTTAGAGATAAGTAAATGAAGCCCAGAGGCTGAAGTCTGGCTTCCCTGGTCCTTGGGTCAGAAACAGTTCTAAGTCCAGAGCTCCAGGGTCTGGCATGTGGGTGCCCTGCCCTTGGCATTGGAAAGGTGAGTCAGTGCAAGGAGGGAGCAGATGGTATGTGCCACACCTCTGCTCAGAAGTACAGGGATAATGATTTTGAGATAGAAGTCAAGATGATTGATTCCCCAGTATTGCCAATCCCTTTGTCTTTCCTCCCTTCCTGTCAGCCACACTTCCTGGCCTCGTGGTCCCAGGGGAGAAATGACACAGAGCAGAAAGAGAAACATAGGAAATGACTCTTCCTGACCTTGGATTCCAAAGTGGGAAAGCCCTTGCACTCTACAAGACTGACAGGAGAAGGAAAGAACTGGAGGAGGGGGGGGGCTCCAAGAGTTCAAAGAGACTAAAGAGACAGTGGGGAACACAGAGCCTGTGAAGTTGGCAGGGAAAGAGAGGACTGAGGTTGCCTGAGGGCTGAAGGGCTTCCAGAAACAGTCAGATGGTGCTGGAAGTGGAGCTGAATTCAGAATCCACCATGATCAGCTTCTTGTTGGGTCAGCACCTTCATCACCCCAAGCAAAGGGCATAATGGGGACCAAATAGGAGTCCCACGGGGACCAGCTAGGGTTGCACCAGACCATGGCTGAGTTGCTGCCACTTTCACATAACCCCATGTTCCTTGTTCTCTGGTGTCTCCAAAGTTCCCCTGTGACTGCAGCCTAGCATCCTGTTAGAAGGCTTCTTTTTTGGCTCATGCCTTTAATCCCAGCACTCGGGAGGCAGAGGCAAGCAGATCTTTGTGAGTTCAACATCAGCCTGGTCTACAAGAGCTAGTTCCAGCGCAGGCTCCAAAGCCACAGAGAAACCCTGTCTCGAAAAACAAAAAAAAAAAAAAAAAAAAAAAGAAGGCGCTAAGCTTGTCTCCATCTAATCTAACCCCTTACGAAGTCTTGGGATTACCATAAGCTAAAGATAAGATGTGTCCCCACCAAAGACAAAAGATAGCAGGGTACTCAGTTCACCCACCAGAGCAGTAGAGGTTGACCTGAAGATTGCAATTTATGATGAAGATACATTATCTATACACATGAAATGGTCAAAAAAATTTAGAATATTTTTTAAAGCCATTCTTTGTGAAGCCCAATTTTTCAACTTGCAGAGTTAATATTTAATTTTTAAAAAGGGTCCCTAGACTGAAGGTGTTGGAGACATGAAGTATCAAAATGTGCTAGTTAAAAACAGCTTCATGATTTTTGTGGAATGAATTACTTAGTAGGTGTCACTGTGGAAGTTTGAATAAGAATGGCTGCTATCTGTTCATGTATTTGAATGCTTGACCCCAGTTAGTAGAATTGTTTGGGGAGAATTGGGAGGTGTGGCCTTGTTGGAGGACTTGTGTCACTGGGGGTGGGCTTGTGGGTTCAAAATCCCACACCAGGCCCAGTTACTGCCTGCTGTCAGGGGATCAGGATGTAAGTGCTTACTTACTGCTCAAGTACCATGCCTGCCACTGGTCTGCATGCTGCCATGCTCCCTGCTGTGGCGGCCAAGGACGCACCCTCTGAAATGATAAGCAAGTTCCCAATTAAATGCTTTCTTCTAAAAGTTGCCTTAGTCGTGTTTTTTGTTTTTTTAAATACAGAAACTGAGACAGTCACTATATAAGAATTTTTTTTTAATGGGGCTAAGACACATTGTAAGGTTAACTATGTATTTCCTAAAGATTTGAAACATACAAAATGTAACTAACGTCATAGTTGTTAGACTTTGTTCAGGTGATACTGAAATTGGGGTCACACCCTGTGTCCCAAGAAGTCAAGTTTGGCTATCCATTCTCAAGAAGCCAAATTAAACCTCCAAATTAATAGTTTCCAGGCAGAGAAAGGCCATTTATTACTCAGTGTCCCCACATGGGGAAGAAGGACTAAGAGGTCCAGGGACAGCCCACTCCAGTCCATCTGCAGGGCCATGAAGTGAGAGTGATGTTGAAAGACAGAGCCAGGAATGGGCTCACCTAAGCCGTCTAGACTGAGGTGTGGGTCAGCTCCAAACTGACCCAGCCTTGTCTGGGCTACAGGTTCATCCTGAAAAGTCTAACAGTTGTTAGAACTGTGTTTCCTAAGTGACGAGTTTCTCCTTCGTCTGGCACCAGGCTTTCCTTCTCCTGACATGAAATTCCTTAAGGGGAGGATGGGCAGAGTGTTCAGTTTTGGGGGTCTATCTATCATTTCAGTAGACTGATAGTCAGGGGGTAGAGTGTTCAGTCTTGGAGGTTGTCTGTCATTTCAGTCATCTGATGTCAGATTGAAAGACACAAGTGTCTCTTTAGAATGTCATCATTTCTGAGAGGTCAGTTTGGGACACATCCCTGTCATTCCAGCAGCTGAGGAACCAATGCAGACGGGTCAGGATTTCAAGGTCATATGCAGCTACAGAGCAGAGTTTGAAGCCAACCTGGGCTCCAGGAGGCCTTGTCGCAAAACAAACATTTTTTTAAAAGAAAGTAAATTCCATAAGATGCTAAAAAACGGCCTAAAGAAATATTTGGCATCATATATACAACGAAATTTAGCTAAGATCTGTATAAGACAAAGCACAAAGTGCATGGGGAGTGAAGGGGCTCTGGAGAGTCGCTCTGTGTGCCTGTGGGTGTTCCAGTTACATGCTTACAGAGCACAGCCCGTTTCACAAGGAAAACCTCTTTGCTTGCAGAATTGTCAGTATGTGCACAGCATGTTCTAGATACCTAGCCCTCAATAGCAAAGTCCTCTGAAATTCGGAGACACAAAGCCCCAGACTCTGCAAGTAGCACTTGGATGAGCCCCGCAAGACAGCTGATCTCTGCTCCATGGCACCTGGAGACCCCAGGGGATTCTTTTTCTCAAGTTGGCTTCCACATCATTGAGTACCACCAGTCATCATTCCATTTTTAAAGAGATCCTCCCCACCCCCACCCCAATAGTTGTCTATCTGTGGACAACTCTGGGCATCCCAAGAGTCCATGAATAGAAGCCACAGCCTCTCCTTTGTCTTGATTCCAATATACACTCTGGCACATTGTGAGTCTTAAACTGGAGCACCCAGTCGGACCATGAAGTTGTTGACTATGGAAGGACCACTTCCTCAGTGGGGACCATCACCTCCCCAGTGGGGAGCTTCTTTACCAGGAGCTATTGCTGACCCAGGTGTTTAGGTTCCCCCACCTCAGACCCTTCCCTGATGGGAGAGGGCCCACCCTGTTTCTGAGCTGGCAGACCTGACTGTGAGCTTTCTTCACTGGAAGCCGGAGTCTATCTCCGGGTGACCAGATTGGTATTAAGCCCAGGCTTTCAGACACATCCACAAGATACTTTCCCTTGCTACATGCTTTTCCTAGCTTCTAGGAGAATTCTCAGGACACGTCCATGGGTTTTACAACTATAAACTTACTGCTTGCATGAATTCCTAATGTGCACCCTATGGAGATCCCAGCAGGGACAAGATTGCTTAAGTACACTTGCTCGAGTTAGATGCCTTTCTGGCCATCTGCCTGCTGTCTGAGCAGAAGGAAAGATACACTTGATTCTACAGTTCCCAAATTAGCCTCTTACAAGAATGAAGTCAGATACTCAGTGTCAAGCCCTGCCCATTCTGAGTCAGGAACCAAAACAGGTCATTGACCATGAGAAATACTGAGATTTTCCTGGAAAAACGGAAGTGGGAGATGACGGTGGGAGGATGGAATGAGGCAGAGGACTGATGCACCAGGAGACCTGGGCAGAGGTTAGAAATAACACCTTCCCTGTTTGCTCAGACAGGCCGTGAGCAGAGCTCTGCCATGGCTCACTAGGTCACTCAGTTCTCCGAAGCCCGAGTGTTCATCTGGCTGGACCGCCCACAAGGATGCTTGCCACCGAGACCTGCTGGTTTCTAACATCCCTGTAGCCGTATTAGTTACATTCTGCCATGACTATAATTCTTGACGGAAACAGTGTACAGGAGGAGAGAGTTCATTTTGGTTTCTGGTGTTAGAAGGTTTCAGTCCATTGTGGCAGAGAAGGCATGGTGGAACAGTTCTGTTCCTGGAAGCAGGAGAGTGTGGTAAACGGTGCTCACATCACAGCAGATTGTGAAGCAGAGTATGGGCAGGAACCAGGGGAAAATATGACCTTCAAAGGCCTTTATTTCTGTCAGTGGAGTTCCACCTTCTGAAGGTTCCTCAGCCTCTCCAAATAGTGCCAACATCTGGGGTGCAAACCTTTATGCATGAGCTCCTGGGACATTTCAGAGTCAAACAATAATAACCATCAAGTATCTGAGCTAAAGAATCATGGATAAAGACTTACTTATTTGGTACCTGAGCTAAGGTGCAATCATTCTACTACTGGTGTCTGGGAACTTTTTTTTTGGGACAGTGGACGTGAGTCCAGTATTTCCACAGTGACCGATTGTGAAATGGACTGAGAAGGCCCATCTCATCTATCTTCACTGCTGGGTGTCTAACGTGTATATGCAGCCATGTGCCCAGGGAGACGAGCAGGTCACCACAGTAAGGGCATTTCAAGAATGTTCTCTATGTTTTAACAAGATCCAGTGTGTTCAAAGTGGTATGGCAGTAGATAGGGTAGCTTGCTTCCCCATCAGGGGATTGAACCCTGGCCTCTCATGTCACAGAAAGGAATACCTGCCACTATAATAAAAAGGATGTCCTCTATATTCTGCCTTGCACTGTCTTTGATATTTTCAAAATCATTCCTATGTGACATCTTACTTGATCCTTATAGAGACAATCTCACTACACACAAGGAAAATGAGGCCAGAGAGTATGTGAGGACTGCATATACTCCAATTTTACTTTGCTTTTTCTGGTAAAGGAAATGGAACCAGAGTCTTGTGTATTCTAGAAAAAGACTCTACTACTGAGCTATACCCCTAGACCATGGAGCTCAGGTTGGCCACAAAATGATGATTCTCCTGCCTCAGCCTGGGAAGCTGGAGTTAATAGGCATGTGTTACTACACCATGCTTAATAGACATCTTGGTAGCATCCTTAATTTTGTTCAGTGCTTCAAACTCAGGCTTGATAGCTCCAAATCCCACTTGTAACAAAGCTGGTGCAGACTTCAGAAGCCAGTTTTGTGTGTGTGTGTGTGTGTGTGTGTGTGTGTGTGTGCATGTGTGGCGTGCCCTTTGTTCTCATACATTCCTCTTTCCTCTTCCAGTCTCTATGACTTGTCTACCTGGCTGAGGAGAAAGTTAAAACTGTTTTGAGACCCATCTTCCCTCCTCTCTGTGAATCTCACCCTTTTACTTCAAATATGGGAAAGCAAGGTTTAAGTGATGTTGGAATAACATCACCAGGTCAGTAAAGAGCCAGTGATTGAGGCTAGATTGTAATTTCATCCCAGAAAGCCTGAAAGCAAGCAAGACCTTAATGAGGAGTCCAGCTGCTGCTTTCTTAGAAGATTTTGGGAAAACAAAGTATAGAAGGAAGTTTGGGGCCCTTAACTGCCCCAAATAGTAGTATCAAAGTCTATCAATGTCAATAGTATCAAACTCAGGTTGCCTCTGTATAGAGACATGGTTCATCAGAATTTCCTGCTAGCTTGTCCAAGCAGCACCAAGATTTCCCTCCAAGCCTGTGGTCTCCAAGAACTGTGCTTGATTGCCTATGTCAGAGCTTACCACCCATTGCTTGACTCGCTGTCTGCAGATAGCTCAGCAATGACTGTGGAATGAATAAAGGGGTAGCACCCTAACAGCAGCTGCCTGAATTGTGGGCACACAGCTCCAGTGGTACCCTGAGACAGCCTGTCACTGAGTCACAAAGCCACAAGGACTCTGACGGAGATGAGGATGCTATTTCCAGGGGAGGTCCCATAAGCAAAAGGAGACAGATGGAGGAGGCAATTGTGGCAGATGGTGTCCTTCCAGGGGGGAACAAGAGAGAGCCTGACGTCATGAAGGAGTGGGGCTGGGCACCTCGTGATGACTCTGTCCTGTTCTAAGGCCACCTGGCAGGGAGCTGAAGGAGGAACCTACACTGGAAAGCTTGGAATTCTTTGGGCTCCTAAAGACATTCTGGGTCATTCCTAAACCTAGTAGAAGAAATTCTGCCCAGTGTTGACTGCTGCTGCCGTGAGCAGAGTTCTGGGAGCTTCTCTCTGTCCTTACTAATTTTATCACAGCTGATTAGTGCCCTGGAGGAAGGTAAAGAAAAAAGTGGATTTAATCCCAGCACTCGGGAGGCAGAGGCAGGCGGATCTCTGTGAGTTCGAGACCAGCCTGGTCTACAAGAGCTAGTTCCAGCGCAGGCTCCAAAGCCACAGAGAAACCCTGTCTCGAAAAACCAAAAAAAAAAAAAAAAGAAAGAAAGAAAGAAAAAAAAGAAAAAAGTGGAACACTGAGCCTCTTGGGAGGCAGGGATTAGAAGGCAGTTCTGACACACTGGTCATCAGCATTTCCCGCTGATATACAGACAGCAGAACCCAAGGAAGGGCATCATTAAAAACACACTTAGGACCACCATGGACTGTTTCGCAGGCTGTGCAGTGAACAATGTTGGGGCATCATTGTTTCATAATCTCTTTTGAGACTCTTTTGTGCTGTGGAAAATATGGCAAAGTGTACGTGGAACTCAGACTAAGAAGCTGTATACAGCTCCACACACAAAGATCAAAAGAGGGAATTAGTTCTGAATTCAGCAGATAACTGACAATGAGTCACCTTGCTCCTGCCATCTTATTTATTCATCTCTTTAAGGTTATTTGAATACAGAGCTGCAAAACCAAGCACTGTTATATTTAGGACTTAAGTAGTTTTTTTGTATGACACACACCATTTTCCCTCTGCGTTCTCCAGAGCCATAATAAATAAAGACCATTTCATCTGAGGCCAGCATCTGGTTGATTGAACCCCAACCTGGAGGACAATTTCAGGCTGCCTGTCAGTCCTGGAACAGCACCGGTGTGGTCTGCAGCCATCTCTGTGGTGCCAACAGTCATGGTCTCTGCTTCTGTTGGCCCCATCAGTGGGAAGAAGTCAGAAGATTTGAGTGATCCTTGGAAGACGGGGGTTACATCTCCGTGTACTGTTGGGAAACCAGCAGCAATAGTTGCTCAAGTTCTCAGCTCCAACAGAGTTCCCACTCAGCTTTCCACACTACAGACCAGAATTGGTTCAAAAATTTGTGGTCACAGCTTATGGAGGAGAGTCTTTGCCACGTGGCTCTGCAGTGCTCAGCTATAGGGTGCAAATGATGGGGAAACCCATACCAAAGGCCGCTTAAGCTTGAGACATGCAACATTTCAGACAAGCTCATTTAACTGCAAAGATAGGAGGTGAATCACAAAATTTTCAGTCCTGCCCCCTTCCCCCTCAGGGATCAAGGCCTAGAGTCAGTCCATTTCTCCAAAATAAAACACTCCCTCATAGAGGGAGGCACCTCAGGAAGTATACACAACTTACAAGTCTCAGGAGACTCCTGAAACTTAGGAGATTTACAGGCCCCTCTCCAAGTTATATGAGCAATAATGAGTGCTACAGAGAGAAGGCTCTCCACCTAGCTGAGCTGTCTGGAAGTCCTGTAGGGTAACATGGATGCAGCTGTTGTGAATTGTCACCTGTGGTGGGATGAACTTTTTGGTGGTGTAGCTACTCTTGAGTCTTGCATGCTTCTGTAGGCAAATTTTAACCCCCATTCCTGTAAAGAATTTTAGCCAACTCACTGCCTCATCAGGTTAAACTCAAGTGGAATAATTTCTTTGATCTATTGTTGGTGCCTATCTCTGTAGTGAGTTTTTCTTTTGGGGCCACCAGCTCACAAAAAATGACATGGAGACATTATTAATTATGAAAGCTCACCCAATAGCTTAGGCTTGTTTCTAACTAGTTCTTATAACTTAAATTAACCCATATCTTTTAATCCATGTTCTTTTATGTGTCATTTCCTTTACTCTGTACTCACTATCATGACTCCTTTCCATCTGGCTGGCGACTCCCCTTCTTCTTCCCAGCATTCTCTCTGCCCTGAAAATCCTGCCTAGCTATTGGCCATTTAGTTTTTTATTAAACCAATATCTTAATATTGGTTTAATATTTAATATTACTTATCTTCACATAACATAAAGAAATACTCCACAATTCCCCTCTTCTGTCTAAATAAAAAGAAAAGCTCTAACTCTAACATAATAAAACTATAAATAATAAGAACAATTATAAGTTAAGCATTATATTTACAATGTCTAGTCCATTTGTATTTGGTATATTTGGAGAAAATACTCCATTATTTATTCTATCTTGATAAGTCCAAAGCTCTGTATCAGTTTACATTCTATCATATCTAAGGAAAACTGCGACTATAGCTAGCTAGTCTTTAACTCAATCAAAGACCCCAGAGTGATGTAATATTACTTGAGTAAATAAGAAGTATAGAGAAAACAACTTCCAAAGCTATGAAATGACAGAGATATCTGGCTGCCTGGACAGTCAACCCAGGGTTCCTCTACAATGTCGGGGCACCCATCTTCAGGCAATAGACCTAGAATATTTGACTTTTAAATGAAGCAGGAATTCTGAAGGACTATCTTACCATGTCTTGACTGACAAAATTCAGCAGTTGCTTTTTTGTGTCCTGGGTATCCAGTTTGGATAGCATACAGTCAATAATTGAGGAAAGATTAGTTTCTTGAAAATGGTTAGTTTTGCCACAATGAAATTGAACTCCATATGGAATTTCCTCAGAGCTAATCATCTTCTCTGAAATAAATTGTTGCTGCCAGAAACAGACATGTCTCACTGTCAAGGAAAGCCTTACGCTATTATAACATGTTAAATGCCATATTCTTTAAGTGTTTGGAGTTCACTTATCTATCTAAAACATATCTCTGTATGACCTTGAATATATACTTAATATGACTATAAGTTTGATTGTCATAGATAACGAACTATTAACCTGTATTTCCTTTTTATCCTAAATAGCTTTCAAGGACTAAAACTTTACATTACATTTTAAAGTGGACTGCATAGGTACAATACTTTAAATAAGAAATAGAAACATATAATACAGTACAATAAAAATAACCTTTAAGTTTGTATCAAAATATACAAAATTCTATACCAATGTAAAATATTTGAGACAGGTGCTTGTTCAAAAGTAGGCTCAACCCTTTTATCTACTCTACCCTTTTATCCCATCATTTCCATATTATAACGCCCCTTTTTCTTTTCAGAATGAGATCCCTGAATCTAATGTCCTTTGTTCAACTTTTTTCCTGAACATTACCGGTAACAACTGTAAACAATCCCTACACAGTGACAAATATCCTTAACTCATGGAATAACCAAAAACCACTCACCCCACCTCTTGGGAATGTGGGCACCATGTTTTCTAGACTGTCTCCTACTGTCTGGGGGACAGGCTATGGCATCTCTAGGGCACTCTGAGAAAACTGACAAAATGGTAAGGTCCTGGGGAAACTATCCATAGCATTTGTTGTCCAGTCTCTGGCTATATGTCTCAACCATCACACAAAGGTGGACAGGCTAAACCACTTCATAAGAACCAGGTGGCTCAGTGACTACTATCCATATAAAAATTACTTGACACTGTGTAAGATAATAAGAAGGTTTATTTTGATATACTTTTATGTAAGTGGTGAGTTCCAAACTCAGATGGCCACATCTGGAGAAGGCTTGGCACTGCTTCAAGCCACAAGGCAATAGGAAAGACAAAGAGAATACAGGAGGAGAGAGAACTTAGGCTGAAAGGCTCCAATTCATTCCCAGGGCTCTTGCCCCAAGAAGCTGAGCACTCCCTATGAGGCTTCCTTCCAACACTGCCACACTGAGGCATGAAGGTTCCAATAAAAGGGCTTTTAAGGAACACACCTAAACCATCATACAATGAAGAAAGAGACACAGCCCATGCTTACACACTAGGGCTAGCCCTCTTGCCATCACCTGAAGGAGCCCAGGCTAGCCTCCAGGATAACAAGAATAAGTTGGTCCCATGGTTCCTGTCACTCCTGCCATCAGGCAACTTGCCAGCTACCAGATTTGTGGAGAAGACATCTTAGACCATCCAGCCACTAGCCAACCAGACATCAGAAACAGAAAGCCCTAAAGGACTAAGCTGACACTAGAGGAAAATTCACAAGGAAAAGTTACATAATGAGTGAGAGGCAGTGGTGTGGGATGTGGTGGAAGAAGGGGCACCAAGGGGAACTGGGGAGGGAGAGGGGGAATAAAGCTGAAGAGAAATTCAGGTCATGGAGCCATAGACCACAGCTGAGATGGAGACCCAGGGGTTTAGGATCTATGTACCTTTACTTGGTAAAACTCGCAATTGGAACATTATTAATTTGTGTACTGTGCCACACCAAAATGTTACTCACAGAAGTATGATTCCCGCTTACAAGCAAGAGATTTCCTCTTTTTCTTCTCTGCCAGCATGATGGGACTGACATCTGCATGTCTGTTTGCATAGTGAGATCACTGCTGGCATCTAATCTGTTGTCATGCAGTTATTGTTCATTGTTAGTTTTGCTTTTTTCTTTGTTGTTTATGTGCTTGGCCCATTTTACCCATGGACTCTTTCTTTTCTTATTATTAGTCACAAGGCTGTGTATCCGTACCTTTGTCTCAGATACACTAGCTTCCTCATTAGAGTTTGCCTTCTAGTTATTTTCAGAAGGCTTTAAGTATTCAAGAACAATAAAAAAGGTAGCCATTCAAAGCCTAAAGTCCTGTGGGTGTTGACAAATGTGTGTGCCTATGCTCACACCAACACAGACTACTCTTAGCACTTGTCATGCAGACAGTTCCTTCTTGTCCCTCTTTAGTCCTTTCCTACCCAACTTCTGACCCGTGAAAGCACCCAGCTGCCTTTTCTAGCAGGTATTAAGAATGTCTAGGGTTTTCAAAACTTATTTTGCTTTCTTAAAAAGTGAAGTCAAATGAGTTAGCTGGTTTGTGTGAAAGGCCACATAGGTGGATAGGTGTCTCAGCACTGACTCTAACATCCTCTTCTGGCTGCCTTCTGTATACCTGCATAGACATGACATACACTTACTCAAATGCACAAGCAGCAATAAAAAATATAAAAAATATTAAAATCATAAAAGACCACATCAGAGTTTACATAAATATCTACCTGTGTTCTACTCTCTTTATTACTTTTTTCATAATTATTGTTGTGTGTTTGGGTATGTGTGTGTTTAAGTCAGAAAACAATTTTTCTAGTCATCTTTTAGACTTAACCCTTAGTTCATCTGGTATTTATTTTAATGTCTCCAAGAGAAATTTATGCTATTATCGTTTCCTAACTATCCAATATTACTTTATCCTACACACACACACACACATACACACACACACACACACTATTTCTATTTTCATTGGATCCCAAGTTGTTGATGACTTTATCTCTGCAATAGTTTTATGCTTTTGAATGGCAGGTAAGTAGGTACCCTCTCCACTTCAATCAACATTTTTTTCTCCTTTTCAAAGTTTTCTTTTCAGTTATTGCTCATAAAATATAGAATCACTTTGGTATGTTCTTCAAAGGAAGAGAAATCATAGAAAAAGAAAATGCATACTCTTTAACCATCATTTATACTATTTAATCATCTATATTTTTCATTTCCTTAAATATCATTTGTCTGTGTGATCTCTGGACTTCCTAGGGACAATAGTCATTTCTTATGTCTTCATATTCATAATGCCCTGCACATAGAAGATGCCTATCATGTACTGGCATGACAACCACTCCCAGATATCTATGTCACCAGATACCTTTAAAAAATAAACATCTTTAAACTATTCAATAGAGGAAGGCACAGAGATGTCCACTACATATTGAACTTCAACAGGTATTTTCAGCCAACCCAGGCTTGCATTTGGTTTTTAAATTTTGAAATATGCATCCACATTTAAAGGATTCCATACAAAACAAATTAATAAATTAAATTTGGCATTTAAGTCAAAATGGTTGTCCAACTTTTTCCCCCCTGTATTGGGTTTTCTTGCTGAGTTGAGCTCTACCAATAAACCTCAATGCAGATTTTATATTATTTTAAATTTTATGTGAATGCTTGTGATGAACTTAGTAAGGTTGAATTATATGAAAAGAGTCCCTCCTGATGCAGGGAAGATGGCTCAGTGAGTAAGATGCATGTTCCACAAGCATGAGGACCAGAGTTAAGATCTCCAGCACCCACACAAATGCTGGGTGGGAGATCCCGGTGTTTGAGAGGTGGAGACAGGCTCTCTAGAGAAAGCTGGCTGCATAGACCAGCTAAATTACCTATTCTAGGTTCAAGTAAGAGCCTTACCTCCACATGCACTCACATATACACATGTGTACCCATATACATGCTAATACATACACTTATACACGTGCAAATACACATGACATCATACACATGCACCCATACACATGCAAATACACACTCATACACATGCAAATACACATACACAAAAGAAAAATGCACACATGGAAAAATGAATCTGTATACAATATGAACAAGAAAATACAGAGAGTGAACTGATTCTATATAACTGAGTCAGCCCTTTATAACCTTAATGTACACTTTCAGTTGAAACTGAAATACCTATCTGAAGTAAAGTCAGGGGGGTCTGGATTTCCAGGTTCCTGCTTCCATCAAAAAGAATTCAGAATGGAAATGAACTCAAGAATTACAGGAAGTTTCTTATAGAGCTAAATTACACATCCAAGAGGTAAGCCAGGCATCTGCAGAGAATGGTGGGACTGGGGTCCTGGATGGCTTGTCGTGGGAAAGGTTTATGGGGGAGCCATTCACTTAAGACAGAAGGGAGGTGGGAAAGTCCAGGAATGGTTCAAGGTTTTTCTCAAAACAAGGTTCTCTTTCTTCTTTTGTCCCTGTATTTGGTATTCTAGCTGTTCTGGTTTCCTAGCTGGTATCAGACACACGAGAGGGGAAAGTTTCTGGAGCTGACAGATGGACATGCCATTGTAATGAAGCAAAACTCAGTCAACAGTGGTCTGGTTTGGTTGTGTTGGTACTGCCTGGTTTGGAATGGTTTCATTCCCTCATTGTTTGAATGGTCGCATGATATCCTGCTATCACAGCTCTGAAGTTTCGTCAGCCACCTGGCAGTGCTTATCTATGCTCCGAATACTCATGCCCCTGTTCCTTCATCTAACTGACTAGGAAGCCAAGGTAAGATCCCAGTCACGTGATTGTGGTGGGAGCTGGAACCAGAATCACCCCGGGGCACTTCCCTTGTTGGTGTGCTGGGAATGCACAGACTGCTCTTTAACTCTGCCAGTGAAGCAACAGCTCTAGGAGTTCCCTTGGTATTTTAGGGTAGGGTATTCTGGTATAGTGGGATCCCTGTCGTCCCCTGAGAGAAGAATTTCAGAATGGACCAGTGTGGAGCAGAGTTGGAGTTTATTGAAAGACATTTTTAAATAGATATTTTTTAACAGGGAGATCTCAGGAAGAAACACAGACCTGAGAGTATGGATACTGCAACTTCTTTTATTGCTTTGTTAAAAAATAAAACCCAGGAGTTAAATTTTAGGGAAAAACCTGAGAGATATACAGAGTGATGGAAACAATCACCTGCTCTCTTCTCTAACTTCCCCAATAAAAAAGGCTGTGCATCTCCTTAGGTTCCCCCTATTCCTTCTGTGTATCCCTCTAACTTCCTCTGATCCACCAGAAAACCCTATAGTCCACTCTGGCCAGGGTAGTGTGGACTCCACCCTTCAAACCAAGGTCCAACTCCACCAGCAGTCTCGGAGTGGCAACACAAACAAATTTCCTGCACTATTTCCTCCTTTTTGTTCAAATAAAAAGGAAGGATTTTAACTCTAACATAGTAAAACTATAAACAATAAGTATAATTATCAGGTATTGTCTAAATAAAAAGGAAATATATTAACTTTAACAGAATGAAACTAAACAATAAGAACAATTATCAAGTAAGAGTTACATTCACAATGTACAGTTGATTAGTGTTTGACAAATTCAGAGAAAATACTCTTTTATCTGTCTTCACTTAGTGAGTTCAAAATTTTGTATCTATCTTACTTTCTACTATAACTAAAGAAAACTGTTGCTACAAAACGTTCTGCAGACACTTAAGAGACCATGGATCCAAGCCCAGACTACTATACCCAGCAAAGCTTTCAAATACCATTGACAGAGAAAGCAATATATTCCTAGATAAAACCAGATTTAAACAATACCTATCCACAAATCCAGTCCTACAGAAAGTACTAGAAGGAAACTTCCATCCCAAGTAAGTTAGCCATACCACAAATGCAGGCAATAAATAACACCACACCAGGAACATGGCTTCTTTGATTCTGTCCTTCTTCCTCCCAGGATTCAGTTCTGTTTTTTCCACCTATCTAAGTTCCACCCTATCAACTAGGCCAAGGCAGTTTTCTTTATTCATTAACCAATGAAAGCAACACATAAACAGAAGGAACTCCTACTCCATTTCCCCTTTTCTGTTTAAACAAAAAGAAACGCTTTAACTTTAACATAGTAAAATTACATATAACAAAACAGTTATCAAGCAAGAATTACAGTTACAATATTTATATCTACTATATCTTTTATCATAACTAAAGAAAACTGTAACAATAAATTCTTCAATTCCATCGAAGACTTCAGAAGGATGTAATATTACCTATTACCTATGTAAACTGGAAGTGCATTATAAACAACTTCCAAAACTCTAGAATTGACAGAGACATCTTGCTGCCTGGACAGCCACTCAAAGTTCTTCTATACCATT
>JAQHUG010000008.1:11425617-11435779 GCA_028555095.1 Dicrostonyx torquatus
TCACAAAGATCCGCTTGCCTTTGCCTCCTGAGTGCTGGGATTAAAGGCATGCACCAGCACAGTCTGGCTTGTGGTTGCTTTTGGGTACAGAAATTATCCCATGCTTTTCCAGTTTTACAATTTGGAAGTTTAGCTAGTTGGGGATTGTTGACTGAATTTTCTGTCCTGCCCGGTTCCCACAGTTGTTAAGTCCCAAAGAAATCACACAGATTTCTACATTAGTTATAAACTGATTGGCCCATTATCTCAAGCTTCTTATTAACTCTTATACCTTATATTAACTCATTATTCTTGTCTATATTAGCCACATGGCTCAGTGTCTTATTTGGCGAGGCAATCACATCTTGATTCTTCTGTGGCTGGGTCAGGACTGCACACTAGGACTTCCTTCTTCCCAGAATTCTCCTGTTCTCATTGACTCGCCTCTACTTCCTGTCTGGTTGTCCCGCCTCTACTTCCTGCCTAGATACTGGCCAATTAGCGTTTATTTAAAATATAATTGACAGAATACAGACCATTGTACCACAGGGGATTTATCCTGAGGGCTCTCCTCCCTTTATTCTATTTCTGATCAGACATTTTTCTTTAAACTTCTTCTATCTTTCAGCACAAGCCATGGTTCCAATATTAAATCTCCCAGTGCTCTTTTTTATTCCAAAGTGTACATTGTGTACAGTGTGCTCTTTTTGTTGTACATCTTTACAAAGAGTGATTCTACAGGGCAGAATCAACATTAGGCTGTCTGGAAATCTCTACCAAAGAAATTAGTTTATCGCTTTTCCATTTAGCCTCAGGCAGATTCTTAAGACATAGATTAAAAAGTAGCCACAGCCTTTCCCAAAATAGTACATAAATAATTTTTAAGCCCAGTTGTTAATATTGTTCCCCTTTGAAGCCTCATAAGCTAGCTTTCATTGTCTACACTGCTGTCACCACTATATTCTTCTGAGCTCCCACTAGGATGGCTCATTAAGTCCTGCTTACAATGTTCAATCTCTTTCCTAGATCAAAGTCCCAAAGTCTTCCACAATCCAACAGAGCAAGATTAGTAACACCCTACTCCTGGTACCAATTTCTTTCTCAAACTCCTTTTTATTGCTATGATAAATGTGATGATCAATATGATTCATAAAAGAATGATTAAATTCATTCATGGCCATCATAGAGAGGAGCATAGCAGCAAGCATGATCCTGGAGAAGAAGCTGAGAGCTCACATATTAAGACACAACTGTGAGGCAAAGAGAGAGGAGTCCAAATGATGTGAGTCTTTTGAAACTTCAAATCCTGTCCCCACTGACACACCCCTTCCAGCAAAGCTACACATTTTAATCCTTCCCAAACAGTTCCACTAACTGAGGACCAAGTATTCAAACATTTGAGCCTATGGAGGCCATTCTCTTTCAAACCATTATAGCACCTTTGAAAGAAAATTGTGATGGTTCTCAACTGTTCTCAGAGGTATAACCTAAGCTCTAAGACACCCCAGGAAATACCTCATACTCTAACTTTAGCAGAGAAAGGGTTTCTAGGATTTCATTCTCAATCCCATTTTCTGACACTCTGACTCAGCAAGGTAGGGTCCTCAGAACTCTGACATATACTCAGTTGATTCTAATGTGGTGATCCAGAGACCTTGGCTGGGGGACTTTATACTCACATCCCATGCCAGTTGTTTCTCTAACCTGGAACAAAAGCAAGGTGGACGCCACAGTCAAGGGTCTGAAGAATCTGGGCTGCCTGGCCTGGCTTCATTGAGTCTGTCTCTTCCCTTATAAATTGAGACTGGTAATGCTCAACCCTCCAGATGTTGATGGGATGTAATGCCAGTGTGATGTGGCTTCACTGATTTGACTGATTGTTGGTGGTGTGGCCTTCTAGCTGAGCCTCTTGAGAGTTGCTTAGAAGCCAGAGATTACCACAATTAAAGTGAGGAAGGTGGGGTCTTTTATTTAGAAACTAGCATAACAACCTCTTCTATCCTTCCTGGACAAGCAGATGGCAATAACAAAAATTCATAAGAACCACTTCCAGACCAATTCTCAGACAACCCATTCATCCAGCACACATTTGTTGAGGGCTCACTGTGCCTAGGACTCAGCAGTGGTTCAGAACTAGCTCCTCAGTCCTGCCAACATCTTTCTACCTTATAGGAACACATTGAGATCCTGAGTCTGGAAGAAAATAGAGCAGCAGGTGGAAATTTTGGCTCAAATTTCCTCTTCTCCTCTTTCTATAATTTTTCTTCTCTAGGCAACCAGGCAGCAGACAATTGTCCCCATGAGTCTCTGATTGTACAAAGACACATTGTTTCCCTCTTCTGTTCTTATACTGCAGACACACTCAGAGATAGTGATGTCAACAAACATTCTCCAGCCTCAATACAGTCCCAACTCATTTGAACCTGGCCAATGTGTTAGACTTTACAGTAGAGCAAACTGAAGGTTGTCCTTATTGACCATAGACTTGCCAACCTAGTCTCAGTGAGCTTGAAGACAGCACTGTGGATTTGCACACAACCCCTTCAGGCAGATACTAAAGGAAGATGGGAGAAGGATGGTCTATCATGTATATCCCCAGTGTATGCTGTTCACCTGCATTTTCCAATAGCCCTCAAGAAAAAACAGAGAAGGCTTTTGTCCCTTGTATAGAAAGAATCCTGCATTGTTTATTCTCAGCCTCTTCCCTAGGCCATTTCCTTTTGGGGTAGAGAAATTGTACTGGTTTTTGCAAACCTGACACAAACTCGAGTCACTTGAGAGGAAGGAATATCAGTTGAGGAATTGCTTCTATCACGTAGGCAAGATTGTGGGGTATTTTCTGCAGTTCTACTCATGGCAGGTGGTCCTGGATTATATAAGCTAGCAAGTTGAGCAATCTATGAAAAGCAAGAGAGCAAACTGTATTCCGCTGTGGTCTCTGCTTCAGCTTCTGCCTCCAGACTTCTCCTTGAGCTCTTGAATTTGCATCCTCAGTGGTGCTTTATCACAGCAGCAGAAATCAAATGAAGGCAGCCAACTCCTGTAGCTTTAATTGATTTTGTGTTCATCCTGTCCCTTTTTGATATCTTTCAGCTCTCTCCTCCAGTTCAAAACTGGCCATAGAGAGCCAACAAGATTCTGACTAAAGTCCAAAGGAGCAGATATGTGTCCAAGTGACAGCTAGACACAATTTTAAACAGGTCTCTGGATGTTGTTGCTCTTTGGACAGACACCTCAGTTAAAGTCTCAGATGCAGCCAACATGCCAGGAAAGGGGCTGTCTCAGGCTCTGGAGCTCTAACCAAGTTCTCCTAGGTGAGGGCTTTGGGGAATGTCTCAAGAAAGATGCATAGGTTACCAACAGCCTGTGTTCCTGGAAGGACTGGGAGATCTGGGAAGATACTGGGACTATCCAAGACTTTTCCCCAGATCCTGGACTCCAAACCTCCATTCTTCTAGACTGCCACTGTGGCACTTTTCCTGAGCCTGTGCTGTTCAGGTGGCCTGAGCGGCATTCCACCTCTTCTCCTCAAGGCCATGTCCCACGGCCTTGCCAGTAAGCTGTGTCTCCTGTTGCTCCTGTCCTGCACAATGCTTCTTGCTTGCCACCCTACAAGTCCCAGAGCTGCTTTGCAATGAGGCAGCAGTTTCCATGACCCCTTTCTTTGACTTTATTTTGTCATTGTTGCTTTATTTTGTTCATTTGTTTTTTGAGATAGGCTCTTGTTATGTAGAACAGGCCGACTTCAAATTTAGCATCCTGCTGCCTTGCCATCCGAAGTGTTGGAAATTCATTTGTGCAACACTGCTCCCTCAAAAGCATCGATGGGGAGGCATGTTGGGGACAGAACCCAGGGCCTTGCATATGCCAGAGAAGCACTCAGCCACCACGCTGCATCCACAGCCCACAGGACCATCTCTCCTGTTGAGCTACTTTGCCACTTCCCTTGAGAAGAAAGCAGTCATTACAGGTCATGTACTTGTTGTGTGCCTGTTGTTATATCTAAATGTCATTTAATCAGTCTGTCCCCTTCATGATGCCACCATCATTGACATTTTCATTTCACAGACGAAAACTGAACAGGAAAAATAGAGAGCTAGAGTTAGGATTCAAACTCACCTGATGCCAGTGCCCTGCCCTTTCAGCATGTGTTCTGAGTCCTTGGGTCTCCTTTAGTTTTATAAGCAGGTGTATCAGTAATGACCTTGTAGATGAATGGCACCCAAGAAGTTCTTTTTAAGTGGATAAGCTAGTCTCAGAACATAAGGAGAAAGCAAACCAGGGATTGTTAGTAATTTAGACTTTGGCATAGCTTCATGAAGAAAGGGGTTTACACATTAAGTGTGTGGGTTGGGGGGGTTAGAAGATAATGAACTATTCTCCAATTGGTAAAAGGCAGGGATGTTTAACATTCCTCTCATTCCTCTACTTCCCTTTAATAACAGAGAGGACACCCAGTTGGGTAGGACTGTCATTCAGGACCACACCCACCTAGCCTAGGGTGGAGCCTGGGCTGCCACCCACCTATGCTCAGGTTTTGGTGGAGTTGTAGCCGGCATCTTCTATCTTGTGTGAGCTCAGTTGTGTTCTGGGCTTGCATTCTGGCAGAATAGACGGCCAGAGCTTCTATCCCAACTGGAGACACCATGCTCTTTCTGAGCCCTTCTGAACCTGCCACTGGGATTCTCCATACTTTGCAGTCTACTATGGAGTGTCCCTTCTACCAGCATAGAATGGTGGCAGGGTCCCTTGCCTGTCTCTGGTGTTCCAGGAAGGCCCATTGTCAGCTGACTTACAATCTTTCTAAATATCGCCTCCTGGCTGCAAGCCACAGGTCCGCTCCAAGTGAGTCCGCTAGAAGTCTGCCTTATCAAAGTCAGAGGCTTCACCCACCAACTGCGGGGGACTAAGGCCATTTGCCAGATATTTCTGAGACTTGGATTCTTTAAGCATCTGTCACTTAGCTCTCCCTCTGAGTAACAACTGAGCTGGCCAGGGGGCCAGCTCTCCAACATTAGTTCTCTGTATTTGGCTTTCTGCCTTGACTGACCTTGACACAATGATTGTTGGCAGAGGCTGGGCCAGAAGGCCTGGAGGGAGAGACTTTGAAGCAGAAGGCTTGGGCCTTGCTTCTGGTTTCACTGTCCATGGACTGGCCCACTGACCGCACAGAGACTGGCCTCCCGACTGCTTGCTGTGACTCTTGGCTGGAAGTGGCAGGCAGCTCTCTGGTTTGCCTCCAATCTGTGCCGCTCACAGGAATTCTCCTCTAACTCTGGAGAACCAGGGACACATGAAAAAAACAGAACTCCTCTCCTTGTACTAGAAACAGTTTTGTTCTTGGGGTCTCGGGATATGGAGATAAAAGCAAAGAGAGCCCAAAGCAGGGACACATGGATAACACATGGCTAGCACATTCAAAATATGCCTGACATCTTGGTGGTGGCTGTGACTTTGGGCCAGTTATTCAACTTCTCCAGATCTATTCTGTTGATAAGGGTGCTGTCATAAGGAATAATTGCATATATATGCATATATATATAATTGCATATATATGTATATTCCTCAGCTTCTCTATTTTTGGTGTGTGTGTGTGCATGTGTAAATGCTAACAATATAAAAAAAAAACCTTAAAAGTCCTAAATAACCCTGTAGCACCACTCTGTGGGTGGCATTAAGTGCCTCATTCAAGAGCCAAGGTTGCTGATACTTTCCATTTTTGCAGAAAGTTAACAGGAAATATAGGTCTATTGTTCGGCATCCCTCCTCCATTCTCCAGCACTTACCCTAGTCTTCCCTTCTCCAGACAACAACATTATTTTGGAAAAGCTCCTAGTGTTGTTTTTCTTTCACTGCAGCAAGAGAGACATAGCAAAAATTTTGTTACTCATCCATCAGCAAAAGTGAGACAAACAGGAGAACATTTCTGTCAAAGCACTTCTCTCTTCCAGGGAAAAACGATATTGGACACAATAGCACTCTGTTCTCAGTGTGCCCACTTTCTGGCTTAATCCAAGCACACAAATATGAAAGGATCAAGGCAGGTGGGGCCAGAGAGAGAAGGCATGTCACTGGGAAAGCCGCAGGGTTAGTATGTGTACGTCCTACAGGAATCAGTAGGACAGAGATATGAGAAAGGAGTCCCTCTTAATGACCAGCACATCACCTACGTCAATGCAGACCAAATGCTCTCATCTCAGGGCAGGGATGAGGAGGGTAGCAGGTGACAGTCCCCAGAAAGTCCTTCAAACCACACACACCTAATTTACCTACTCCCTCCTAATATACACTGAAATTCCACAGAGATCTCATCCTCCCACTGGAGGAGTGGCGTGCTTGGAGTGAGCAGCTCGTGTTTTCCCTCAGATGACCTATAATATCTAATCATGAAGCATAGCCGAGAAAGATGAAAATCTACTTCCTGCCAATCAAATTCTTCCCCAGCCCAGGTAAGTGTGCCTTGGCACTGCTCCTAGTGCTCACTGTCTTTATGAATGTGACCCTGTTCTTTTTGATAGAA
Organism: Dicrostonyx torquatus; assembly: GCA_028555095.1. Taxonomy (NCBI): domain Eukaryota; kingdom Metazoa; phylum Chordata; class Mammalia; order Rodentia; family Cricetidae; genus Dicrostonyx; species Dicrostonyx torquatus. The sequence goes on from JAQHUG010000008.1 coordinate 11,432,117, forward strand.
CAAATGGCTTAAGTGCCTATACGATGTTAAATTTCCCGTAGTCACAGGAGGCCGCAGGGTCATGGATAACTGATATTCAGTAATGCAGACTTTTTTTGAATTTGGTCATTTCAACTTTTCCTCCCACACAGTTCTCACTAGAGCTGCTAACGCTGGTCCTCTCCTCACTGGTTTCTGCCCTATCTCTCATCCTTGCCTCAACCCAACCTCCAGTTTGGGTGTTAAGTGGTGAAGAGGGCTTAGGTCTGTCAGCCAGTAAAGGAAGGAACTGTGAGGGGTTGCCATGTCTACAAACACCATTACAAGCCCAGTGACTGCTGACTCTTCTAAACCTTAAAACTGATGAGATGAATGTCTGAGTACTACCAGCTAGGGTGTATCACAAACTCTCTTATTTCATAACCAGACTCGCTATGAGATTCTTCAGTTCAGTGGTTATTAATTTAACTATGAGTTCTTAAACACACTTTTCTCAAAATATTGTGTTCACACCCCTTTGCTTATAATTTCACAGAACTGCTCAGCAGCTTGTAGGTATGGTGCAATATAAACAATAAATAGATGCACCCATCTACCCATCTCCCCTACTAGCTTACTAGTACAGAGTGCCAAGCAAGAGTATGTGTCATAATGAAAGGCACACAGTGAACTGGTAAAACGTAAGCACACACTGATCACATCGATTTGTCAAGGAGATAAACATTAACTAAACCCACTTGAATTACTTTAGAAGTCCCTGTCCGCATATGCTCCAGTCCTCCAAGGTACACACATATGCTCCCTACCTAAGATCATCTGGAGGCCTCTGCAGAACTACTTCGGTAGTAGACAGAGAAAACAGCAAACATTTCTGACAAGGATGAGGTTGGTGGGAACATTATCACAAAGACTTTAAAAGGAGCTCCAGGTAGAGTTTGAAAAGAATTTTTACAGTTGGAAAGATATATTATTAATGTGATGGGGATCACAACCAATGGAAGGGAACCAGCAGTAAATACAGCAACTTTTTGGAATCGAGTGTCTTTGGCAATTATTGGAAGTTAGGGGCATGTAGGATCATGCAAATGCACAAGTCATGAGTCTCCTTGAAAGCCACTTTTCCTGCCTCTCTTGTATCCTCATGTTATCTAAAGAGATCTGCTTTCTCCACAAAGGGAGTCCTTGCAGCAGAGTCCATCTAGAGTGCTTGGTTGGTTCTTCGGGACATGGGTACCAGGGGCTGGTCCCATAGCAGGGAGTTGACATGGAGTGCCAGGCAGACATAAATAGATGCACAGGGAGAGGTGTACTGTACAGGAAACAACTGCAACTTGGTGAAGATATTCCCAGGTAGAAGATCCAAGGATGTGGGTTGCCACTTTGCAAAAGTCAACACTGAACCAGGTCATCTCTATAGAGTAGCTTTAAAGGAGAAATTTCTTCAATGCTTAACAATTTAGAGTTGCAAGAAGTTTCAGATTACAGCTCTCTTAACAACAGGAAGTAACATTCTTTGGACTTAAGCCTCTTTTTATTGAAAATGTATTATGAATATTTTTAAATATCTGGTTTAAATTAGATCTGTGGATTTTTTTTCTCCTCAAACAATTTTTTTGGCTGTGCTGGTAATGAAACCTAGGTGCTTATCTTAGTTACTGTTCTATTGCTGTGAAGAGACTCTATGACTAAAGCAATTATTAGAGAAGAAGGCATTTAATTACAGATTCAGAGATTTAGTTCATTATAATCATGGCAGGAAACATGGTGGCAGGCAGGTTAAGAGCTTATATACCCACCCACAAGGAGGGAGGGAGGGAAGGAGGGAGGAAGGAGGAATGGGGGAGGGAGGGAGGGGGATAAAAAGGAGGGAAAGATAGAGGGGGAGGGAGGGAGAGAGAGGGGGGAGGGAGGGAAGGAGGGAGTGAGAGAGAGAGAAGATATTAAGGAAGCAGTATCTTCCAGATGCAACAGAACTAACTGATGCACATATGAACTGGCAGAGACTGTGCCAGCATGCATACAGCCTGCACAGGTCCAAACCAGAGAGGGTACAAGTACTGAGATGGGGAAGTCAACACCAGCTCCCATCTCTGACCAAGAAGCTCTCTCCAATTGACAACTCTTTGCAAAGAAAAAAATGGGTTTTCCAAGGGAATCTCACTGGGTATACAGTGTTTTGGGGCAGCAGTAGCTTGACAACACAAAATGAACTCAGAGTTATTTTTGGAGATTATTTGCTTCAGATTGCTTCAGTTGGATATTTTGGTTTTGCCTTAATTGGTCTTTTGCTTTGTATATTATGATAATTGAGTTCTTATGGATTTTTGTAGGGGTGGTGTGTATCTGTGTATACGTGTGTGTGTATATGTATTTCTCATACACTTTCTTAGTTTTGTTTTTCTTGTTTGTTCTTTTGTTATATCCTTGTTTATCTGCCTTTTTATTTGCCTGTTTTTAAATATTATTCAAATTTTATTTACTATATATTGGTGTTTTGCCTGTATATATGTCTATATTTCGTAAGTGTGGGCTATAGATAGCTGTGAGCTGCTGTATGCAGAGGCTGCTCTTTCATTTCCTAGTTGCCCAGACACGAATAATCACACAGAAACTATAGTAATTACATCAGTGCTTGGTTAATGACTCAGACATATTCCTGGTTAATTCATATATCTTAAATTATCCAATTTCTATTAATCTATGTATCGCCATGAGGCTGTCACCTACTGGTAAGGTTTTTCAGCGTCTTTCTTCTTTGGCAGCTACATGGCATTTCCTTGACTCTGCTTACTCTCTTTCTGTATCTCTGTTTGAATTTCCCACCTGGCTTTGCTCTGCTAAGCCATTGACTGAAACAGTTTTATTCATTAAACAATGATAATAAAACATAATCACAACATACAGAGGGGAATCCCACCTTATCTCTCCTTTTCTGTCTAAATAAAAAGGAAGGTTTTACCTTTAACATAGTAAAATTATATATAAAAACAGTTATCAAGCAAGAATTATAGTTACAATATTTGTCCAATTATATTTGGCAAATTAAGGAAAATGCTCTATCATCTATCCTTGTGAGACTAAAGTTTTACATCTAATTAATTTTTTTATCATAGCTAAGGAAAACTATAACTATATGTCTTCAACTCTTCAAAGGTCCCAGAAGGATATATTACCTAAGTAAACATGAAGTGAATTATAAGCAATTTTCAAAACTCTAGAATTAATAGAGACATCTTGCTGCCTGGACAGTCCTTCAAGTTCTTCTATAACATTGAGGCATCTATCTTCAGCCTATAGGCCAATAGTATCTGGCAGACATTTCCATGAGGCTCAGGAAATTTCAAAGACTGTTGCACCTATCTTGGCAGTTTGTCAGTCACTTTTTCTGTATCCTGAAGAATGTCTACAGTTTCTTCTGTGAAGCAGTAACCCTGAAGGACCATCCCATCTTTTGGAAAGTTCAGCAGTCACTTTTCTGTGGGTCCTTCCTGTCGAGTTCACACAGCATACCATAAAGTAGTCCAGACAATAGCAGTTTCTTGCCCAAATGGCTAGCAAACTCCATAAGGAGTCTCTTCAATGCCAATTATCCTCTCAAAGAAATTGGTGCTGCTAGAAGCAGACATGTCTCACTGTTGAGAAAAGTCTAATTTCTTAAAACATATTAAATGCCATATTCTGCAG
>JAQHUG010000008.1:11472734-11497478 GCA_028555095.1 Dicrostonyx torquatus
GTGTGTCAAAGTGGAAATTAATGAAACTAGAATAATATATTTTATCATTGTATTCCCAATTCCCAACACCTGGCACAAAATAATGACAGCTGCAATGAAGACAAAAAGCTTTAAGGGGTTAAGGAATTGGTAGCACTCTCTGGGGTCCTGCACTACTCTGTAGCAGTAGGATGTCATATGTAAGTGAACTTAAATTGCTTGTAAATGTATACTGCAAACTCTTGGAAACCACACTAAACAATTTTCAAGTATAACTGATAGGCTAAACGAGGCTAGAATAAAATAACCTACAATGCTCAATCAAAATGATAAGCAGAAAAAGAATAAAAGGAAAAGAACATAAAGACATGTAATGATTAGGCAAATAACAAATATCAATAACCACTTTAAGTATAAATGGTCTAAATACAGCAAACAAAAGACAAAGATTGGCATAGTAAATTCAAAATTAGGATTTATATGCCTCTATAAGAAATCCATTTATGAATTTAAATGGACAATTACGTCTCTACTTTCCCTTTACTTTATGCACATACCTGATTTTATATAACTGTATAAAATCCAGGAATACCACATGAGCAAAAACATCTAGTATTTGTCTTTCTGAGACTGGCAGGTCTCTAGTTGAATACATAAGACACCCACTTTAAACCACAGAAACCAAGATTGTTTTAAAAAGAGACCAAGGACAGAGGGAGGAGCAAAAAAGAGGGGAATAGTGGGCTACAGAAAAAATGGAGAAGGGGATTTGATTAAGAAGAGAAGATGAAACCATAAGAAGAGAGGAAGGAGGGTAAAATAACAGTAGAGATGTCTAAAAAGTTACAAGTAATTATTTATCTAAAATTACATATAATACATGTGTCTGTGTGTGTGTGTGTGTGTGTGTGAGAGAGAGAGAGAGAGAGAGAGAGAGAGAGAGAGCAAGCATGCGCGCATGCGCACACAAGCACACATACGTATATATACACGTATAGTTTAAATGAAATTTACCCACTTGGACTGAAATTCTCCCCACTAGAGCCATTCTATATAACAAAAAAAAAAAACCTCAGTATAAGTCATGAGAAACTCCCCTTTGAGTTATTGGTCAGGGAAGTAGAAGAGATTCCCAAATGATAGTATAGTATATTGTTCTTGTCCTTGGTTGCCTGCCAGAGGTTGAAGGTCCCTATTGCTGAAGATATCATGAACTTTGAATGTAGGGCCATGAGGATTGAAGCTGGATCTGGCTTGAAAGCCTCCTCCCTGAGGACTAGCTTTCATGATACCATGGTGCCATACAAGCTTCCAAGGGAGGAAATTAAGAACAGTCCTACCCAGCAACTATGTCTATAAACTACAACAATGGCGAGCATGGTATGGTATCCATAAGGGTAAAATGGTGGCACTCATATGTATGTGTTGACCAACAGCTCACTAATTAGACTTAAGATGTACTCAACAAGAGGAACATCTTGCTTGAAGCTGGAATCTTAGTCAACTACCAGAGACAAATGAGGTCATGGATCTTGGAGAAGGTGTTACAACTGGTACTTTACCAAACCAGCATAATTTATTACTGCATTTTAAGTATTTATGTTTATACTCACAGATAAGAATAGTTCTCACCCCTCACAACGAGGTTTTAAAACAGAGACCATTACAGAAAACCACAACTGAAAAAAATCCAGAGAACAGCTGATCATGTGGTGATCAACCACAACTGATACATCTACAACATAATTCTTGCACCTAAGGCTCTGGGAACATCTCAGAAAAGGAGGCCAAAAGATCCTAGGAAGGGGAGTCTGCTGTGAGACTGAGCCTCTGTGAAATGTCAGGGCAGCTAGAGCCAAGAAGTCTCAACAACATAGCTGCTTAAATAAGACTGGAACAAAGACAATATCAATTGTCATGCTAACATGGAAGGGGGACATCTCACCCAGGCCACAACCCTAGGAAAAGAACAACAGGCAACTACAGAATGTTAAGAACAGAAGACATACTTTTCCCTGGGGTCAACCCTGAAGTCATATACATACAAGCAACATCATTCAGGCAGAGCAGATTGTGTTGATATATTAATGCGCGCGCGCACACACACACACACACACACACACACACATGTACCACCACCACCACCACCACCACTACCACTACCACCACCAACAACAACAATTAAGCAAAAAGAGGCCATAAATTTGAGAGATCCCAAAAAATCAGGAGATGGCTCAGTGGGTAAGAGCACTGGCTACCATTCCAGAGATCCAGGGTTTGATTTCCAGCACTCACATGGTAACTCTAGTACCAAAGAATCCAACACCCCTTTCTGTTCTCCATCACCACTGCACACATGTGGTACACAGACATATATGTAGGTAAAACACCCTTACATATGAAAGTAAGTAATGGAAATGTTAAAGAATCCTGAACATCTTTATTGAGGTCAGACAAAACCAGCACTACAGAGTAATGGAGAAGCCAGCTGTCAGAGATTATAGCAATCCTTGATGCATACAGGCCTGAGCAGTGTTTAAATGGATGTGAAGTAGAACCTTACAATGTGAGAGCTACAGACCTAAACACCACCAACGTGTAATTAACAGACATGGTGGCAGAAATTCTGTAAGAATATGAATAGCTGAGCTTCACCACCAATTAATAGACTTTATTAGCATTTGTAGGAATCTTCACACAACAGCAGAATATAAAGTCTTCTAAAGTTCACATAAAATATCCATCAAGATAGACCACCTCCTGGGCCACAGATACTTAAGACCATTAAAATAATGGCAATCATGCAAAGTATTCCTTCAAACCACAATGAAACTGATTTGGAAGTCAATAGCAGAAAAGCAGCTGGGAATGGCTCAACTATTTCAATATTATAATCTCAAGAGAAATGTTAAATAGTTTGAATTAAATGAATTAAAGTACAACATGTGGAATGTAGATTGTGGAAGCCATTCCTAGAGGGGAATTCCTAGCATTAAGAATAAATATAAAAACAGAAAGAACTAAAATCAGTAATCTATATCTCCACCTAAGGAGGTTAGAAAAAAATAAATACAATATGAGCCCAAGGAAAGCAAACTGAAAATATATATATAATAAAATTTGGAACATTAATCAGTGAAACTGAAAACAGATGATCAATAGAAAAAATTAGCCAAATCCAAAGCTGGTTCACAAGATCAATACAATTCATAAACCTCTGGCCATCTAATCAATAATAAGAAGAGATGATACAATATATATCTAGTGAAAGAGGGCTCTTTACTACTACCCCACAGACATGTAAAAAGAGAATAAAGAAATATCATAAAACTCTATGTCAATAATTTACAACAAAAGAAACAGATATCTTTGAAAGACATGATTTGTCAAATTCATGTATAAATAGATGACATGAACATGTTCGTGCTTAGTTTTAAAAAACTGAATCAACAATTAAGAGGCTATGAAAGGAAATCAGAGGCATAGAGAGAACCAAGCCTTCATGATTCCAATAGAGAACTCTATTATATATCAAATGGGAAGAATTGTACCAATTCTCTAGTCTTTCAGAAGATAGAATAAAAGAAATACTTTCTAATTCATTCTATCTATAACCACAAAATAAGATAAGAGCATTATAAGGAAAGAAACTCTCATGAGTAAAGATAAAACAAGTTTTAAAACAATATTATCACATAAATGTAGCAATCCATGCAAATAGTTATGTCCCATATCCAACTGGATTTATTCCAGATATACAGCTGGTTCAATACTTGAAATTTAAATAATCTCATCATCATGTTGGCAGGCTAAGGAAAAATCATATAACAGTATCAATAGATGCAAAAAATTATTTTTACACATTAACAAAACATGTTAATATACATGTCAATGTCTGCAACTTAGGACAACAGCTGTCATCAACATCAAAAAGAACATCTACAAGAATTTCAGGCTCCAATCATATTTAATGATTAGAAAGATGTTCTTTCTCTACATCACCATAGACAAATACAAGATGTCTTCCTGACCATTCTTATTCAAAATTGTACTAGAAATCAATAAAAGAAGAAATGAATGATAAAAAGCATACAGATTAAAATTGAAGAAATTCTAACGAATTGACCAAAACACTCCTGAAACTATGATACTAAGATTACAAGATAGTTACTAGATAAAAGTTAATAGACTTCTTATATGAACAATTAGAATTTGACATTTTTAACATAATATCATTTGTAATTACCAAAATATAAACCTTAAAAACTACTTACAGGGACCACATGAGGAAAAACTGTAAAACTCAGTGGTGTAGGAGGTCCTTCTGTCTTTGTGTTGTTTTCATTGGTTAATAAAGAAACTGCTTTGGGCCTGTTGATAGGGCAGAACTTGGGTAGGTAGGGAAGACAGAACTAAATTCTGAGAGGAAGAAAGCAGAGTCAGAGAGACACCATGGATCCGCCTGAGACAGATGCTGGGAATTTTACCTGGTAAGCCACTGCCACATGGCGATACACAGATTAATAGAAATGGGTTAAATTAAGATGTGAGAATTAGCCAATAAGAAACTAGAGCTAATGGGCCAAGCAGTGATTTAATTAATACAGTTTCCATGTGGTTATTCTGGGCGGCAGGAATAAATGAGCCCTCACCTTGCAACAACTGGCTCTCCCTCCAACAAACCTCCACTGATCTAACTAAATCAAGAGACGTTCTATATCTATGGATAGGAAACTTCTATATTGTTAAGGTACCAAACTGATCTATAAATGCAACACAGTCCCAGGGGAAATTCTAGCATGTTCCCGTGTGGAAATTTTTTTTTTCCTAAGTTTGTATGGAAAAGTAAAAGACCCAGAATAATGAAAATAATCCTGAAGAAGAAAGAACTGCTTTTATTCAGCTACAAACAATGCAAAGTGACAGTAATCAAGGCAACAGGATATTGGCAGAAAAATACACATTCTAATCAGTGAAGCAGAATTGAGCCCAGAAAGAGACCCTCACAAATATCATTAAAAGTATGTAGCTAATTCAATGGGGAACGGGTTTTTTTTAAACCAACAATAATGTTAAAATAACTAGACATTTATTTTTTAAATGGGGGATAACTTGGGCCCGTACTTTGTGACTGACACCTACCATTTTACTTCCACATCATTGAACAGTAATATCTAAACTCAAAGCCTCCCAAAGTTTGCTACTGGCCTCAGACTTTTCTGAGAACAATTTGGGAAAGAAAAGAGGGGGGGGGAGTAGGCAATGGACACTAGAAGTTGTTTTGCTGTCTTTGAATGGTGCAGTTAGAGTAGGCAAGTCATGAGGCGAGCTGTACCTTTGCCCATGTTCCCATCTCCTAATGGCATCTTTTATGACTCCACTAATACCTGCACTCTGCAAAGCTCTCCCTGGTAATCTGGTATTACAACTCACTCTGGCCCTGCTGAACTTCCCTCTGTTCCTCCTTGACCTGGGACTAACCACTGGCCCACTGTCTTGGGGCTATAGTAGGTCTTCGGTATTATTTAGGTTAATTACTCTCATCTATGTGCCCTTTTCTTAAAAAACAAATTCCCCATACTTGACTTTAATAGAGCATCAGATAAAGGAGAAAAGAAGGCAACACAAACTGTGTCTATTTGTCTGCCCACACAATTGCCTTCCCTCCCAGGAGCAGCAGGCTGACAGAGATAGTGCCTGCTGTCATTCCAATTCCTTTAGTCCTGGGGTCATGAATAGTAAAATATGCAAATTGACTAATCTTGTCTTGCCATTGGTTAGTAATCTATTACCAAATGCAATCTTCCTGGAGCATTCTGGACCACCCCTCGAGAGTAAAGGAGGCTTTCCAACCCTAAGTTTTATATTTCTCTAGGCAAGCCCATCCTTTGAAATCCAGATTCCTTCCCAAACAGCATTTTGGCTTGAGGACCCCTCAATGGGAGCTTGCTCTTTAGGCTCTCTGAGAAGAAATTCTGTTTGTCCTGAGGCAGTGGAAAGTCGGTGTCCCATTTAGCATTTGTATTAAGCAATCTCCCGACCCCAGAAATGGATTCCAGTCTATTATTTGCATTTATAAGTCGTGGGACCAAAAACAGTTGTTAGTGTTTCCTCTTCAAAAAAAAAAAAAAAAAGAAAAGAAAATTTCTGGAAACCTTCAGCTGATGTGACTAACAAGAAAAAGCTGGTAGCGAGGTAAAGTTTAAAGTTGCTGTTGCTTTCATCACCAAGAAGTTTTGAAGTCAGGGGACTAAAATTCCTGAAGGAGTAAATGTCCCTCAGAGAGGTCTCATTGATGGCTTGAAGGCCAAAACTTTGTAGTCCCACAAACGATGCGTATTTCATTTGCACAGTCCTGGGACTGAAGGTGGAGGCTAGGTCTCAGGTTTTGGTATCATAAGGGCTCAAAGGTGGGAGACCCTTAAGACCTATAATGGCTCTACTTGTCAAGCCCCAATGGGGGCCAGGTGATTTGTTACATTTTGAGTTTCTAAGGTATGAAACTCCTCCTACCCCTCCAGGAAATAACAACTCATTAGGGTTAGATGGAGTGGGTCCCAGAGGCAGCCACTCTGGCCTCCAGCTGTGTCATTCTCACAGGACCTGAACTCCTGGGAGCTGAGAAACAATCCCACTGGAGGAGAAGTTTCTCTTCTAGGTCACGGTCTTACTAGGTGGCTAAGCTGCAGTTGTTTATTAGCAGGAGTCCAAGCAAACTGTGCAGACCCTGATGGGACCAGAGTCTTCTCAACGCAGAAGGGGAGACAGGGAAGAAAGGTGGCCACATAGGGAGTGTCCTCTTGTTGTAGAAGCAGCCCTCACAAATTCTATCCTGAATGAACCATCCCTTTTGAAAGCAGCAAAATCTCATTTAGCAAGAACTATACTAGACCATACAAGAAAGAGTGTGTCTGAATAACTGAGGTGCTTCTCTAATGGTGTTGCCAAGATGAATTTGAAGGGACACAAGACCAGGGCAGCTACCCACTCAACCATAGAAGAGTTCAATTTGGGTCTTCATACATTACCAGTAAGGCCTCCTCTCTTAGCTTCCCTACTTTCTTGGTGATGTGGGAGTCCCCTCTGTGTGCTGTGATTACCATTGATGAATAAAGAAACTGCCTTGGCCTGTTAATAGGGCAGAACTTAGGCAGGCGGGGAAAACTGGACTGAATGCTGGGAGAAAGAAGGGCAGAGTAAGGAGACACCATGGAGCCACTGAAGATAGACGCTGGGAATACACAGATTAATAGAAATGGGTTAAATTAAGATGTAAGAGTTAGCCAATAAGAAGCTAAAGCTAATGGGCCAAGCAGTGATTTAATTAATACAGTTTCTGTGTGATTATTTCATTTCTGGGTGGCCAGGGATGAACAAGCGGCTGACCCTGCAACATCTTGGGGCTCTTTACCTTGTTTTGGGATCAATTTGCTTTTATTTTATTTTACTTTGTTTCCCTCTATCATCTGAGGGTTTTCTGAGACTCCTGGTCTTTACATTGAGAAAACAGTGCTTGCTTCAATGTATACTGTGCACAATACTTTACATATATCTAAATATTAAAGAAAATGATTGTTGTTCTCAGAAGGGAGGGGGTCCAGAGTACCTGGAAAATGCTGGAGTGGACTGGAGGTAAGCATGCAGGAATTACACATTCTGGTTAATGTGCTTATGCTGAAGACATTCGGTGGCGAATGGGGAATAGATGGACAACTCTCTGCCAATAGAGCATTCCCCTCCCCTGGCACATGGTACTTTTTATTTAAGAAAACAGAATCTTCCTGTAGCATAGACAAGAGGAGGAAAGACCTTTGCTAAAAGACAGATTTCATTACTAGTAAAAGATGACTATCACCATCAGGACCTTGCTATCTTCCATCTAAGCACGGCCAACAAAAGGATGGTGTGGATTCTCCACAGTGCTCATTCTTCAGAGGTGAAATTTTTCATGTCAAGATTCAGCAAATCCAAGACCATGTGTCTTAAAGTGTGGAATCAGAGTGCTACTGCATGCAAATACCCCAGAGTCCTACCTAGCCCTGGCAAATTAGACACCTCTGGTCAGCAGCTCTGTAGAAGACAAGTAAGGTCGGCATCATGGAAGATTCTCAACCTTTGCTCCTGACCTCCTAAATTAGACATCTGGGCCTGGGACCTAAATCTATTTTAATAAACCTTACAGGGGTTCAGGAGCAGAACAGAGGCTAGGAGAATGTCTTAGCAGGTTTAAAGAGCTTCCCACTTACTTTAATACATAGATAAAAAGAAAATAGAAAGAAACAAATAGAAATCATGTTAACAAAATCTGAGCTAGGTATGTCTGGGTCATTTTCCATGCTGATATCCTGCTTTGCAGTTCTGTCCAACCCCAACCCTAACCTGACTATTTCTCATCTTGCTCTGTCCTTATTCATAGAATGTCATGTCTAAGATTCCCCACTGACAAGGACCCCCTCAAAGCTAAGACCCTTTGGGTCTACACCAACTTAGACTGAGGCCTTGCATAGACCTGCGACTTGCCCTCTTGTTCTGTTTTTTCCTGATAGCCCTGGAGAGAAAATAGTAGGAGATGTGTTGCATAAAATAGTTCCTAGTCATGCTTTTTGCTTGTGCTCTTTGTAATCAACATGTTTTCTTGTTTCTATATCTGGAATTTTGATAATTTGAAGCCACAGTGACCATAGACAGGCTGTGCCTCCCAGGGTTAGCCACTTCCTAGGAATAGTAAATCTCCTGTGAGCATACCTTTGACATGCAACCAACCCCCAGCCTGTACCCCCAGCCATGTCTGTGTATGTTTGTGTGTGCATATGCACGAGTATTGTGAGGATGATGGGACCATGGCCCTCCCACATGATTAGAAAGTATTCTGTCACTGGCCTAATATTTCCCAGCCCCTTCTGCCTCTAGTGGCTCTCATACTGTAGGTCACTAGCAATCATCTATCCCAGTCACTGCAGACTAGGTATCAGACAATTAGTAACAGCCCTTTGCCTTATAGCCCATGAAATATTCCCATTCTTAAACCAACTTAACCTGCCTCTCCTGTTCCTTGCCACAGAAATCACCATTTATGCCACTGTCATGGTTCTACCGTTACATTTTAGCTTCAGGTGACTCTGGTACTTCCCTGACTCTGGTACTTCCCTGACTCTGGTACTTCTTGCATGCCATGCTCCTTCCTCATGTGGAACTGTGAACCACCACCTTTACATTGTCAACTGTCTCTTGATCTAACTGTAATAGTTAAGTTATAAACACTTTTCCCCTTCCTCGAGAAAGGATATGAAAGCTTTTTAATTAACAAGCCTTGGCTATGCCCAAGGTGCCAGCATGGAGATGTAGGCATAGGTACACCATGACCACCAGAGGAGTGGAGAAAGACTTATCACCTTAAGAGCTTATCTCTTTCTTCCTGGAATGTCCCCAGTTGATACTTCCTAAGTCCCTTAGTATCTACCATAGTGACGACATGTTTAGTTGAACATGACCACCCAGAACAAAGACTAGATTTTCTAGCTTCCCTTGCAGCTATGAATTGCTTTGTTGGTTCTGACAAATAAAATTCAAGTTTGTGTTCTGTAGCAGTTGGTAGGAGTCTTCTCTGGAGACAATGCAAAGGTGCATTTCGCCTTTTCTCTACTTTCTGTCTTCTTAGATAAAATATGAATGTGATTATTAAACTAAAGAAACTATTTGGCCACACAATAGAAAATCATATGTTTCTTATAATGAAGAATTTAGAGATAAAACAGGTTCCTTGTAATCACGGTCTTGCCATACCAACTTTCACTTAACCTACACTGATTTGAAAGAGAAATTAATATGTCTTGCATAAAATTTTCTCTCCTTTAGAAAAGAACCAAGTCCCAACACCTAATCTGTTAGCAGGAGTAAAGTTATAGAGGCTTTTTTACTAAACATTATATACCATAAGACGATATAAACTTAATTTTCCAGATTGGAAAACTATCATTGCCTATTATTTCAGTTACAAAATGTTAAAACAACAACAACAATAACAACAACAACAGCAAGAACACTGCCTGTAGTGATGTGTGTTAGCACACACTTACGATCTCAGCACCCAGAGGCTAAGGCAGGAAGAAAAAGAGTTTGAGGCCAGTCTGGAGTACAGAGAGTTAGAGGTCATAACAAGAGTACATCTCAAAAAAGCAAACATCAAACAAAACCACCAAATGTAAGCAATGATATGTTAAACCATATTGCAACCAGAGGCAAAAGAAAAAAATATATTTTATTCATCAAATTTTTTGTTTGTTTTATTTTGCTTTGAAATTTTAAGGCAAGGTATATATATATATATATATATATCACAAGCTGGCCTTAAATTCATGATTTTCTTGCTTCTTCCTCTTGAGTACTGGGATTACAAGCATGTATCATCACTCCAGGTTTTTTAAAAAAATATCTTAAAACATCTTGATTATTTAAGTAGCCCGTGTTTGTGTGTGTGTGTGTATACCCTTATATTTTGTACTGAGACATTATCTCATTCAAGCCAGTCCCCTGCCTGTGAGGTTTTGTCATATGAGTAGGAGAGATTTGGGGCACTTGAATATGCTGGCAACCTCTAATGGCTTTGATATATCTTATAAAAGATAATTAACTTTAACTACAGCTAACTATTCTGCAGACAGAAGGAGGGGATAAAGGTATAGCCTTATCTGTGCTCTGAGATCTAAATTCACTGAGAGTTAATCATTTAGACTTTCTGAGATGAAAATATCAAGTGCCTCTGTAGCCCAGTGTTACACTACTATAAACAGTGACTATAAATGGTAACTTCAAAGGGACAGCCTTTGGCCAGTCTTTTTCAAAGCAATTTCTTGTAGTTTAACTTTGCTGGACAACAAGAGACTCCCCAGCAGCAAAGTCAAATTGAGGTTTTGTCTTCCCACTTAAGTTTATCCATCAGATGACCTAAAGAAGACACCCTTGAGTTGAAAAAGAGATAGATGGACAAAGCACACAGGATCTTAATTTAGTCTTCAGGAAAAAGAAAAAAAAATTGTCTAGACAGATATGCAACTGTGGCTGTTATGTATAAGCAGCCTACTGAAGCCCAATAGAGGACATATACTTTTGAAGAAATCAAGTCACTAAAAAGAAACAAAGAAGACAGGAAGTAGCCAGCTAAGTCTTTGAGCAACTCCCAGACCTCCAACCTCTGCCCCTAGTTGAAAGTATTTGTCACCCATTAAGAACTCACTTTCTCCAAAATCCCTTTGATGATAGAGGCTGTCAAAGTCACCATTTCCTGTCACAGAGCTACTTATTGCTTGAAATTTCCTGCATGTTAGGAATATCTTTTGCTCTCATGAGTCCACTTTCAGTGGAACCCCAGGAAGGAGTCTGGTCCCCAGAGAGACCAAGCACTGATTGAGTTGGGACCTCAGTCTTACTCATTTCCTTGAGGAAAGGAAGAGCTCAACTCGAGTTATAAAAGTCCCTGACCTGGGATTTGAACAGTCTCTGGATTGTTGCAGGCAGAGGAATAATCTAAAAATTATGTACCTGGAGAGGATGTGGACATCCCACGATCTTTCCCACATAGCTTGTCCTACAAATTTCCTCATCTTTGGGATGGTTAATGTTGGTTGTCACCTAAATGAGATTTGGAATGATATGCCTCTGGGTGGGTCTATGGCAGCATTTCCGGGAATTATTAACTGTGGCGGGGAGACCCTCTCCCAGGGTTGTCAGCACCTCTTGGCAGTAGCCTAGGTCTAAAATGATACAAGGACAAACAAGGACTGGTCATCTGCCTGCCTTTGATTCTTGCTGGTGAGTATCAATTGCTGCTCTGCTAGCCCTCCTTGACACTAGACCCAGTTTCTTCAGGACCCAACATGAAGCCAGCAGTTCTCTGAAAGTCCTCTATGCCCTCAGCACTAGATTGGGACTGCTATATGATTACACACTGTCTTAAAAAAAATTGGGAGTGATGATCAGACCTTTAATCCCAAACCTAGGGAGGTAGAGGCAGGTGGATCTCTGTGAGTATGAGGCTACCTGGCCTACCGAGTGAGCTCCAGAACAGCCAATCTACACAGTGAGACTCCGCCTGAAAACCTAAAATGAACAAACAAACAAAAAACACATAAATACAACCAAACAGCACACTGTCTCAAATTAAGAAATCAATTCTTACAAGACTTATTTGAAAAGATTTTTTTATTACAAAATTAGAGTAACACTTTTTTATTTGGCCAATAGGCTAGTTGTTCGCTATTGGGCAATCTTAGTAACAACGGAGGTTGATTGATACAGTTTCTATACTAAACACCAGCATTCTGAGAACAGATGCACAGAAGATAAATATAGGGGTCTGGTAAAGGAGTTGAAACAAATGTGGAATTAAAGGACATCAAAACAAAGCCAGTAATCATCTCTGGGACTATGATAATTCTACATATGCCAATTATGCATCCCAAGATGCACCAGATTTGTTAACTATCATGAGCCAATTCAGAAGGCACCAATTCTGGATGCATTCCAACCTAATTGGATATTTTTGTTTCTTCAAGAGATAATTACAAAGTGCTTATCATGTTTTATATACACATGGAGACCACATTCATCTGAAAATAAAGTAATAAGAATCTTGGGACTTACTGAACTTGAGGAACATCTTTCTCTGTAAAAATGAGGTCTAAGGCTTCCACCAGAACCTGCCCTTCCTGCCAACCCAAAGGTTCCTTTTACACCACACCCAACCTAACTGCCCTGACAGTAAAATAATCACACAGAAATGATATTAATTCACTATTTGGCCTATTAGCTTATGCATATTTCTAGCTCACTCTTATCTCTTAAATTAACCCATTTCTAATATTTTATACCTTACCACAAGGCTTGTGGCCCACAGGCAAGATTCTGGCGGGCAGCATCTTTCTACTCTGGCAGGTTAATCACATCTCCTTGACTTTACCTACTCACTCTCTCTACATTTCTTTTCCAGCCTGGCTATATTCTGTTAAGCCATTGGCTAAAAGCAGCTTCATTTTCATTAACAAATAAAAGCAACACATACACAGAAGAACTTCCCACACCACATTACCAAGTTACCTTTTCCCTAAAATTCAGGCATAGTTCAATAAATAGACTTAAAGATAAAAATCATATAACCATCTAAATAGATGCATAAAAATTCTTTGACAAAATTGAGCACGCCTTCATTATAAAAGTTTTAAAAAATAGGAGTAGAGAGAACATACCTCAACATAATATAATCTATATATAAGAAACACACAGTAAACACCATTCTAAATGGAGAAAAGATTAAAGTATCCCCCTGAAGTCAGAAAGGAGACAGAGATGGCTACTTTCCCCACTTTTTTCCTAATATGGTATATGACTACTAGTTGGAGCAATAAGACAAGAGAAGGAAATTGAAGGGATACAAGTAAGGAAAAAAAGTAAAGCTCTCACTCTCTGCAGAAAAGACTTGGATGATTCCCAAAATTTTTATAAATGATAATAAATTCATCAATGTGACAGGATACAGATTCAACTTGCACAAATCAATGGCTTTTCTATACACCAATAACTAACATAGAGAGGAGATAATGGACACACTCCCATTCATAATAGTTTTAAAGAAAATAAAATATCAAGGAATCAACCTAACCAAGGAACTGAAACCTCTACAATAAAGGTGTTAAATTTCAGAAGAAAGATTTAGAGAAATACACTAGAAAATGGAAAGACATCCCATGCTCATGGATTGGTGAAGATGATCATTTTGCCAAAATCTATTTACAGATTCAGTGCCAATACCAATCAAAATCCCCCATCTCATTCTTCTCATAAGTAGACAATTTTATCCCAAAATTTACATGAAACCACAAAGACGCTGTGTATCTCAACAGTCCTAAAGAAAAAGAACAGTGGTGGAGAGTTTATAATTACAGAGCCATAGTGACAAAAAATAACATGGCAGTGGCACAAAATGAAACATGAAGACCAATGTTTAAGTCTAGCCACTTAATTTTTTACAAAGATGCCCAAAACAGCTGGGAGGTGGTGGCACACGCCTTTAATCCCAGCACTCAGGAGGCAGAGGCAAGCGGATCTCTGAGTTTGAGGCCAGCCTGATGTACAAGAGCCAGTTCCAGAACATGCTCCAGAGCTACAGAGAAACCCTGTCTCGAAAAACAAAACCAAACAAACAAACAAAGCCCAAAATATAAACTGGAGAAAAGAAGTATCTTCAACAAATGGTGCTGGTACAACTGGATGTCCACAGGAAGAAAAATGAAATTAGTACCACAGCTATCACCTTGCACAAAAACTAACTCCAAAGGGATTAAAGATCTAAAGGTAAAACCTGAAACACTGAAATTGCTAGAAGAAAACATAGGCAGTACCCTACATGATATGGGTGTAGGAGAGACTTCCTGAACATAACTCCATTTGCCCAAGAATTCAGGCCAACGATGGACAAGTGGGACTTCATGAAAGAAAGAAGCTTCTGCACAGCTAACAAAACAGTCAACCTGGCTGGGAGGTGGCACACAACTATAATCCCAGCAGAAGCAGGCAGATCTCTGATTTTGAGGACAGCCTTGTCTACAGAGGGTTTCAGGGAAGCCAGGGCTACACAAAGAAACCCTGTCTCAGAGAGAGAGAGAGAAAGAGAGAGAGAGAGAGAGAGAGAGAGAGAGAGAGAGAGAGAACGGGAGGGAGGGAGGAAGGGAGGAAGGGAGGGAGGGAGAATGGAAGGAAGGAAAATAGGAAGGAAGGAAGGAAGGAAGGAAGGAAGGAAGGAAGTCAACTCAGTGAAGAGGAAGCCCACAGAATGGGTGAGTCTCTGCCAGCTATACATTTAACAGAGGATTAATATTCAGACTTTATAAAAATCTCAAGAAACAAAAAAATCAAAAAACAAAACAACAAAAAAACCCACATAACTCATTCATAAAAATGGGCCTGGAACCTAAATAGAAAGTTCTCACAAAGAAGAAAGGAAATGGCTAAGAAATATCTCAAAAAATTGTCATCATCCCTAGCAATTAGGGACATGAAAATCAAAACAAGTTTTGAGGCAGTGAGGGTGGGAAAAGTGGGGCTGTCATTTGTTGACTTTCTCATTAGATTTCCCTTGTACACTCCTTGTGACTGTTATGAGGTCGTGTACATTATCATGTTTTACTTAATGCTACTAAAATAGTGGCTTCACAAGAGTTCTACAAAAGGTCCCCATGGACAAAAGACAATCTTAATAGTTCAGGTATAAAATAAAAGCAAGGCCCTGGTGGATCAGCAGGAGTCCTGGCATAAGCTTTTCAAAAACTACATCTCAAAGGCAAGCAGTGACAAAACAAGCAGATTTGACAAGGGCTTGGCCAGAAGTCTTCATAATCATCAAGAGAACCTTCCAGCAAGAGGCTTTCTCTCCGCTATCACCAACAATAAGCTGCTTGCACGTATGCTGTGGGTAAGGTATTAGGTAATCATGGCTGTGCCCTTATGTTTGACTAGGGAGGGATTCCGTTTCAAGAAACTTAAATCACTGGGATTTAAGACAGATTGTGTCACTTGCAACAAGAAGTTTTGAAGTGAGCAGTCCCTGGAAATAATGCCTACAGGATTTATCAAGAACTGAAATCTCTTCTGTCTTCTAACTTTTCACCAGGTAGCTTTGTCCCCAATGTTGTGAGACAGCTGCTCTTGTGTCATAGATCAGCATCTATTAATAGACTTCTCAGCTGCATTGCTGACAGGAAGAAGGGCAAAGGAGGAAGGATGGGATGACGAATAAGATGCAATTATCTGCTCCAAGCAGCTTTCTTTTTCAGTGGCTGTCCTCATTTATTTGACAATTTTTATCTTCTTTCTCGTGGGAATTAAAAGCCCATGTCTCCCGGAGGGTGTATGCTCCAGGCTACACATGAAGAGCCCTGGATTGCTTTCTCTTTAAAAGTCATTTAAAACATCCCAGCCATGCCTTGCTGTGAAGATTACTAGCCACCATTCTCATCATGTCACTTTGTCATTGTTAATAAGATACTATTAGTTTTATAATCCTTAATGTACCATAAAAACTGTACATCAGCTCTTGTGCTAGCCCCCTCAACCACCAAATCACCAAATGTACTGGCGATGCGAGAATGCTAACATTTGTATATTACCCTTCAGTGACATTATTTGGTTGACAGAGTGTATTTTAACGTCTTTTGAACAAGGCATGTGTATGTGCTTTCTTCATGACAAGGTTGTCACCCTCTTGATGTCTCTTAATGTGGCATTTTCTTTATGCTGATGTCTGCAAAATAATACTAGGAGCTTCTGAATAGCACAGCTACTAACAGGAGTTCTAAGGTGATTTCTGCGCATTCTTCTTTCTATAGAGGAGAGAAAAATGTAATTTAATTGCTGGAAAAACAGCCTATTTGTGGCATGTGTAAGTATAACTATGAAATACAAGTTCTTAGTTATACATATCGTACATACAGTGAGGCCAAATCTAGCCCTGCATTCCCAAGTATACAACAAATAGAATATTCATTGATTCCTCAAGCAATTTTATGTCCATTGGTTCCTGAGCCATTGAGACACATTGACCTCAGTCTTATGTGGAAGATGTGTGACTGGTTTCAGAATCATATCCAGTGGCACGGCCTGGAAACTGCTTCTTTGGGCATGTGTTCACACGTTGCTGTGAAGGATGTCCCCCATGCCAGCATGAAAGCTTTTTCTGGTCCCAAGGCCGTCTACTTTTCCCCAGTTATGTTTGCAATGCTGGGAAATTTTCTGACTTGCTCATAGGCCTAGAAACTGCCCCATAGCTTCTCTTTGGAGCCTGCCGGCTCACAGAACCATCATGCCTGTTCACTGTTTATCTAAACCCATGCAAATCATTTTTCTTGCCTGGAGGTAGGAAAATTCCATGCTCTCTCTGGTTTCTGGCCAGACAGTTTACCTATGTTCCATATCTTCTAAGCAGCTCTGGGATTAGACTTTAAGAAACTAAAATAACAAAGGCTGAGTGACATCAGCAAGATGGCTGACCAGTGGTTCCTAGAAAAACGGGGAAAAACCATATTTCACAGGAGAGTTTGAAACAGAGTGTACCTGGGAATGTCGCTGAATGATACAGGGCATGGAAATACAGGGTCCTTATACAGAAGGAGCTAATCACGGAGCACCTGCTTGTCCCTTAGGTCAGCCTTTGTAATGTCACAGACACCCAGCCATTTGCTGTTGGAAAACCCTGATGCACTCACAGGCTTTAGTCTCAGTGTGAGGTCTGCCTAGATACTGCAGTGTTGCCCCACCCCGGAGAAGCAGGCAGCACACACTGTACCCCTAAGTTGACACCATCCCACTCAGGTCCTGGAAAGTAACTGGCAGCTTCCCGGCAGCTCAGCTGACCCAATATGTAAGACATCCAGGAAGCTTCACCCTCCCTCCCAGCCCTGGAAAGCACCTGAGTAAATCACCTTGTCTGACCTGCAGAGGCCTCCAGAAAACAAACAGTTCGGTGGCCTCAGTCACCTTCGCAGCGCTCAAGACACCCAAGCACCCATGCTCACTGTCCTTGGCCTTAAGAAGCGGAAAGGTGACCTGGAGCATGCGTCCCTCAGCGCGGAACACAGCTAGGCAGCTTGCCCTGGCCTTAAGAAGCGGCAAGGTAACCTGGGGCATGCGCCCCTCGGCTCAGAACACAACTGGGCAGCTTGCCCTGTGCAGCTCAATCCAGAAAAATACAAGGAAGCAGATGACGTAAGCAGCTCCACCCAACATCCCAAGGCTCAGGGAAGCCCTTAGACAATCTGTTCTCAGAAGCTCCGCCCACCTGCCCCAGCCCAGGGAAGATTACCTCTAGCACCTCAGCCCCTCCCGCCTGAGAACCCCCCCAAATCAGCTGTGCGAAATGAAGACCCTAAAAGGTACGTCACTTTGGCTCACTGCTGTGACCTGACCCTAGGGCAGTTCTCAGATACTGACAGGCACTTCCCAGGGCACCAACCAGGCAGGCTACTCCATAAATACCTGGTAGGCTCCAGAAGGACCTCCCTCTCGTACAATCCAAAAGGAGTGTTAGTCATCCCAGACCTGTAACCAGATACACCACACCCAGAGTTAACACACTTTCAGTTAGATTAATTCAGATAAACAGAGAAAAGACCTAAATAAACAAAATCAGAGATCTAAAAGCACACAAGTCCATTGACACCACAGAAGAAAAAGGTTATTAAGGGAGTGTTAAAGGGTGGTGTGGGAGTCTTTCCGGAATAAGCACCTGACCACAATGAGAGTGGAAGAGAGGAGCTGTCACAATGGACCAAAGCCAAAATAGCTCCTGAAAGGCTCCAATCATGGGTGCAGTTTGTATTCTCATTTTATATTCAAAAGCCACAAGGTGGTACAGGGAAGCAAGCAAGCTCTTACAGAAGTGTATGTAGCAATCAGCAGGTTGTAAAGGGCAAAAAAAAAAAAAAGAGTCATTGTTTCAGCTATTTCTGCAAGTCATTCTGTTTCAGGTGGCAAGTAAAGTCACACTTGGCACATAGGCAGTGCAAGCGGCGCGTTAGGCAAATCACTAAATAAATCAATAAATCGGCTCCTAATACCTGGTCTTTTCTACTTCACTCTGCTTCAGGAGAGACTACACACCTTCCCCAGTGTTGGAAAACTGAGGTGATATTCAGAACATATCTGGATACATCTGACCTACCAAAACAGGACCACGAGGAGGCAGAAAAGCTAATCTGCCGAATAACAAGTAATGATGTAGAGTTTGTAATGAAAAGTTCCCAGCAGAAAAGTGCCCAATGCTGGGTGACTTCAAAGCTGAAATTTACCAAACATTGTTTTAAACAAAAGGACTCGTGCCAGTTGATTTAGAGCTGTCCCAGCAATATTTGCGATGGATTTACCTGTCACCTTGGTGGGGTTAATTAGATCTAGGAGGCTAGAAAAGCACGTGCTTGAGGGTCTGTGAGGTGTTTCCAGGGTCAGCTAGATCCTGAGGACGCTGATCTACTCAGTAATCTGCTGATGAAGTCATCGTGACATGATGACGTCACGAAGAGGCAGGACCTCGGGAGAATACATGGGGGCATCTAGCTTGCCCTGCTCCCTTCCTATATCCCCCTTTGCTATGCTTACTGATCACCAAGATGTTCACTGTTCCACTTCATCACACCTTCCCCACCATGATAGACCAACCTGCAGAAACTAGGAGCCAAAACAAGTACTCCTTTAAATGGTTTTCCTTGGGTGTTTGGTCATGGGCACCCAAAACTTCTCACCACTAGACATCACATTGGTTATGTGTCTGTCATATGTAGCTATTACTGTGTTGAGGTGTATTTCTTATAATTGATAGATTAATTTAACCAAGTTGCAAAATAAAGAATCAACACACAGCACATACCCTGCAATTTTTTTCTACCAAATAACAAATTCACTGATAAATTAAGAAAACAATATTATTGGCAAAGGCTATAAAAGTTTCTAGCAATAAATTAACCAAGGAAGTAAATGAATTCTACAATTAAAATGCGAACTAATGAAAGAATTGAAGGGTACACACAAAGAACACATGAAAAGGTGTCCTGTGTTCATGGACTAGAAGAACCAATGTTGTTAATCTCCCAAAATGCCACTTATAGACATCTCTAAAGGGTGACACTCTTGTCATGAAGAAAGCATGCACACATACCTTGTTCAAAGACTTTGACATATTGTATGTCAGCCAAATAATATCATTGAACGATGGTGCTATGCTAATATTAACATTCTTGCATTGTCAAGTTTTTGAAGCTATCAGCCTTAGCTGGGTTTCTATTGCAATGACAAAACACCATGATCATAAAGCAAAGTGAGGAGAAAAGGGTTTATTCAACCTACACATCGACATTGCCGTTCATAAGGGACAGAAACTCAAACAGGGCAAGATCCTGGAGACAGGCACTAATGCAGAGGTCCTGGAGGTGTACTGCTTATTGGCTTTGCTTCCCCTGGTGTGCTCAGCCTGCATTCTTATAGAACATAGAACCAACAACCCAGGGATGGCCCCACCCACCATGGCCTGGGCCCTCCCCATAGATCACTAATTGAGAAAATGCCTTACAGCTGGATCTCATAGGCAATTCCTCAATTGAGACTCCTTTGCATCAATTGTCTCTGATGACTCTAAGCTTGCGTCATGTTGACACTCAAAACCAGCCGCTACACCATCAAAATACTAATTATATTCTTTACAAAAAAATGGAAAAATATTAATGATATTTGTATGAAATATAAATGACCCTAAAATACCACATCAGTATGGAGCAAAAACAACAAATTTGAAGACATTACAAAACTTAACTTCAAAACAAACCCTAATTAGTAGAAACATGGCATAAAAACAGACATACAAAACAATGGAACACTACACAGGATCAAAAAATGAATTCACCTCTATAGGTGACTGGTTTTCAACAAAGGCCATTTTAGGATCATGTAATTACAAAAACAAAGCCTCTTCAACAGACAGTCCTAGGAAACTGGACATACTTAAACAGAAGAAAGAAGTTAAAGAGAATTAATGAATCAAATCCTGTTGTGTGTGGTAAAATGAAGAGAAAACATTATGTTAAGTGAAATAAGCCAGATACAGACGAACAAGCATGTCCTCACTGCTGTGTGGAAGCCAAAACATTGAGAACAAAGAACTAAATTATAAGTGTGAGAAGATTTTGATGGTTACTTGTGCCTTACGTCCTGACACATGCCTCCTTTCAAACAATGAAACCAAAGTCAAACAAGACTAAATTACGAAAATGAAAGAATAGTTAAAGAGAAAAATAACTTCTAATGCCAACCAGGAAGAATAATTTCTAACATTATACAGCATGGTGGCCTTAGTTATAGTTGGTAATAATTAAATGATTATATCAAAATCACTAGTAAAGAAAATTCTGAATGTTCCTCAAAGAAATAATAACTCTAATGTGATAGATATGCCAATTATCATCAACTGATAAATATACACTGTATGTATGCATTAGAATATTACACCAGTTCATAAATGTGCGTAGCTATTTTTAATTAAGATAAAATTAATTAAAATAAAGTTGACTTGGGTTACTTCTGCTTTAGATTCCGACACATCCCTCCTCTCAAACAATGAAACAAAAGTCAAACAAGACTGAATTATCAAAGTGAAAAATGATAGCAGTAAAGTTCAAAGAATATTCTCCTGGGCAGGAGATTAGGGCTCAGTGATTATGATCACTTGCTGCTCTTACAGAGGACTCAGGTCCAATTCTAAGCACCCATGCAGTGGTTCACAAACAGCATAACTCCAGTTCCAGGGGATCTGAAGTCCTTTTTCAGCTTCTGTGGGAACCAGGCACAGATGTGGTACATGCATATACAAGCATGTAAAACATTTGTACACATAAAATAAATTTTTAATATATGGTCTCCTGATATATATTCTACAGGTTATATACTGTTTATGCAAGAGCAAACAATATGTCCTAATTAATATCCTGTATTAGAAGTGAATTTAAAATTTTGGATCATATTTCTGTTTTTTAAATATCTTACAATGTCTTCAAATATGAGAAAAATAGAATATATTGAAGAAATGTGCCTTGCCTCTTGCCCTTAATTAGTCTTCCCTGAGTTGAGGGTTCAGTTATATAAGCAAAAAAGAAAGAAAGAAAGAAAGAAAGAAAGAAAGAAAGAAAGAAAGAAAGAAAGAAAGAAAAACAGGATATTGCAGCAGTCCTAATACACAAAAGCACATGAGGATGTAATCCAAACAACATACATCTTGAGCAGGAAGACTCTTAATAGATAGCATTGGTAAATTGCTTTCTCTTTTCCTCACATGTATAATTTAGTTTGATACTCACAATAGCTCTGAAAAATATGGTGGGATTACTATCTGCCTCACAGATGAAAAATGCAATTCCAAACTTAAGTAACTCCTTCCGGTTCACACAATTAGTCCACGAGAATTGGAGCAGAGGTGAGGCCGGAGGAAAGTCTGCCCACATGACAGACTCCAAAAGGAAGGTGGGAGATAGAGGAGATGTGTAGATGTATTATAGAGAGATGCACTTTGCATAATTGAAGGTTTTGTGTAGAATTCTAGCCTGGTGAGTTGAATTGCTTAACACAGTGGCTCTAAATCCAATTTAATTGGAATCTCTGGGGGTGAGACCCAGGCAGTGGTATTTTTAAGGCTGCCTGGGTGATTCTAATCACCAGGCAGGTTTGGGAACCACCGCCTTTTGTTGCTTCCTAAACAAAGAATAGATGTGTGAGTGGCAGAGGAAGAAAACAGCAACCTTATGGGCATAAGGAGGAGGTGAGGGCAGGAGAGAGCAATCATTCAGAGCTAAGGGGACCATTGACTCTACACATTATTAAATCTTTACCAGGTTTAAAGTTAGACTCCACATTTAGTTTTAAAACCTTTAAAGAAATCTTTAGAAAAATTTACTATCCACATACTCCAGTAGGGAAGTTTTATTTCATTTAAAAATGTTTTTCAAATGTTTTGATGTATGATATAGAACTTCAAATTTGTGCATATGTAAAATAGTTCATTTTAGTTATACGCAATGGAGATGGTTAACATAAATTGTCAATAAAACTGAAAGTTATCTGGATGATGGGCTCAGGGCATACCTTTGAGGGATTTCCTGAATTACTAGATTAACTGATGTGGCAAGACCAGCCCAGTGTAGGCAGCACCATTTTCTGACTGGCATCTTTTACTGAGCACCGTAGAGAGTAGGTGAGCCATCCATTGGTGTGCAGGCACTCTTTGCTCTTTTGACTGTGTGTATGATGAACCAGCTGCTTTAAGCTCCCGATTGCCTTAGTTTCCCCACCAGCCTGAACTATGACGTCAAATAAAACCATTCTTCCTTAAGTTGCTTTTGTGAGTGTAATTTGATCACAGGGACAGGAAAAGAAACCAAGACAATAGCTAAGAGTAAGGTAAGTAGAAATTAACATTGTTCAGAACCTTTGCATCTTTGATGGATTAAGAATTAGCTCTCCTGGCCAGGGCTGTAACCCAATAACAGAATTCTTGCCAGCGTATGAGAGGTCCTGGGTGAGATCCTCAGCATTTCAAATCATAATAAAATAATATTATTAATAATGATAACTTCCAAAATAAATTTGCTACCTTAGCTTAAAAATAAGAACTTCAGCCAAGCATGGTGCACACACCTTTAATTCCAGCACTTGGAAGACAGAGGCTGGCAGATCTCTGTGAGTTCGAGACCAGCCTGGGAACCACCTGCCTGGTGATTAGAATCATTCAGGACAGCCAGGGCTATTACACTGAGGAAACCCTGTTTCAGAAAAAAAATAAATAAATAAAATAAGAACTTCAGTAACTTCAGAAAGTCACGAAACACTGCTTGTGTAGGAAATGTGCTGAGATATCAGATATTTCATTTTAGCGCAATGTTTTCAGAAATTTACGCTGAATTTACAATAACTTAATTTTTTTACAACAATGAGTTATTTACAATAACTCAATTTTTTTTCAAGGTTTCCCAGTTGTCCAGGGATACTAACATGGGTACACTATCAGGCAAAAAATTCCTAAGTTCATTTCTAAAACCTATCAGTGATGTCAAAGAAGATATAAACAAGCAGAGGAGTGAAGTAAAGAAGAAATCAATTCAGGACTCAGAGAAGAAAGTCAGCAATATAGACAAGATGATTATAAACATGAGCGAGGAAGTCAGCAGAATGAATGAGAAAACTAACAAAGAAACATTGAGAGGGAAAAAAGTGAGTTACACGAAAATCAAAGTGGATGTGTCATCAAGATATAAAATCAAGTGGGATGTCATCAAGTGAACGCACCTAAGAATCCAGTGGGTGGAAGTAGGACCTGATATAAAAACTGAAGACAAAATTTATTTAATAAAACTATAGCAGAAAAGTTCCTCAGTCTGGTGAAGAGAAATGCATATCCAAGCACAAGAGGCATTCAGAATCCCAAACACATATAGCCAGAGAAGAATCTCTCTCTGATACATCATTTTTTAAAGAAAGCAATATTAAATGCTATAGTAGAAAAATACCAACTCACTTAAGGAAGCACATCAAAAGAAAATGAAGCATTCAGCAGAATTATTAAAATCTGGAATGCACAAAATGATATATTTCAAGTTTGCCAATCAATCTTGATATCTCCAGCAAAATTACCTTTTAAAATCAAGAGAGAACCATTTTGACATGTGCACAAACTAAAGCAACTCGTTATCATCAACCCAGCACTGGAGAAGAGACTTACAGGGATTTTTAAAGTAAAGGAGGAAGAAAATCTGAATCATGACAGTACAGGAAATAATAAATTTTATGAGAAGACTAGACAGGCAAAGGACAACTAGAAATGGATCTATTACGTTCAACACAGCGAACACTTAACATGGCTATGGGATAAATCAATGAACAAACAGTAAGCTAAGCAAGAACATAAGAAATCAACACATGTCTCTCAACAATAGCTTTAGACGTGGCTGAGATGATGACTCTATTGGTCAAAGTGCTTGCTACACAAGCCTGAAGACCTGAGTTTGACACCCAGCAGCCACAGAGAGAGCCAAGTGTGGCACACTTTTTAACCCAGTGTTGGGGCTGGATGGCTAACCAGCATATCCTAACTCATAAGGCCCAGGTCACAGCGAGAGGACTGTTTCAAGAAAATAATACCTGAGACTGACCTCGGCCTCAGCACACAGTTACACATATATGCACACA
>JAQHUG010000008.1:11545250-11565349 GCA_028555095.1 Dicrostonyx torquatus
GCAGAAAGGGAAGAGAGGGGTGAACGAAATGAAAGTAATAATTTAACGAGGTCATCCGGCTCCTCGACGTGGAAGCAGTTTTGTTATGAGCACTTCTGTGCCATTTCCAATGCTGAATAATGAACATGTTTATTTTCACCTTTGAAAGAGGGAATAGAACAGTTTCTTCTATGACGTATCATCAGCCTCTGGTGTTTGGTCTCCAGGCAAAGCAGGTAGCTGTTTTTATCCACAACTTCCAGGCAGGGATTGGAGGCTGCTGGGCTGCAGTGCCAAGGGTGTACAGGAGTGTAGCTTCTGGCTTCTGAATGGAGTTTGATGTGGTACTAGGCAATTCCAGTAACTGTTGGTCATGCTGAAACAGGAAGAACCTGAAATGAGGTCACGATAGCACCTTCTCCATATGTGCACCCCACTTACTTTTCTCTACTGGGACACCTCTGATTCCCCTTTGGTTCCCTGCTGCTAGCAGTTGGGTAGAGAGTCTAAAGTCACCTGTCCAGAGTTGAGTTCCTTACCACCCATTTAAAGAACTAATTCCCAATGACTTTATATAAAGTTAATATGGGCATAATTATTGAAGATGAGATCATTAGATTAGAAATTTGGAAAAAGGAGACATACAGAATGTGAACATATTTTCCACACAGGGAGCATGCCTTCTAAAGATGTTCTCTGCCTCAAGCCAAGGAGGTAGGAAAAGTTGAGAAGACTCCTAGAGATACTTCCCAGTGCCTTCAGAGAGAAAATGGCCCTGATCACAATCTGACTTTAGATTTCTGCCCTGCAGAACTCAGTTCATTGAGTCTGTGGTGCTCTTATGGCATCCCTAGGCAACACGCACATCCTCTCCTCAGTTGGTGTCCGGTCCTCTTCCTTACACTGCTAAAAATGGAAGGCTCCTAAACAAGAGTGTACCCTGTGGTCCAGGGATAGGACAGCACTCTGTGCCCTCCCCAGGGGGCACTGTGTAATCAGTGATTCTGTAAGTTATTCACAGTCTAGTGGCATTTGCCTTCTGGTGAAAATATCCAGTCATGTGATGTCTGACCGATGGGGAAACTTTCTGAGAAATGCTTCACTGGGTAACTTGCCATCGTACAAGCATCAGAGAGTTCATTACACGGGCTCAGACAATCTAGATAAAACCCCAGTATAACCTTGGAACAATCTAGAGATGTGGTAAACATGAGCTAGGCAAGGCCAGCATGCACAGCTCCCTGTTTTACAACGACATTTTTAGTAGCACACTTTAAAATAACAATAAAGGTATTATGTAGGAAACACATAAACCAGGAGCAGCCACTTTTCTTTCAAGTGCCGTACTGAACATAATTTTAATACACTTGGCAGTGCTACCATGACCACAAGCACTTTGCACTGTGCTATCTCAGCAGTCACAGCATCTGATTGATTGATATGCCAGGAATTTTTCATAATGTTCTGATCTTATAGTACCAGTACAATGGGGCCCAGCCCTGGCTGCAGTGTTAGGGAGCAGAGAAGTGTGTTTCCTCACACCAGCAGAGACCGTGTTTAGCTCTCATATCTGAGACCCAATGCCTACTTTTGACAAGACTCCAGAAACTTCGCATTTGCTCCAGGCACCACAGAAACAGCAAGAGCAAACTTTGGTGTGAAATTCGTAAAAGTAAAATAAAAATAAAAAATTCTTTCAATTATTATTCGGGCTAAATTATAAGAATGTGTGAGTGCAAATGAGGCCCCAAATTCAGTTTAACAAGCGAAGGATTCACTTCCTAGTCAGGGGGGAATCCTTTGCTCATGAATATTATCATAGCTAGAGATATAATGATGCATCCCCTCAAAATATATATGTTGAAGGTCTAACCTGCCAGATGGTAGTATTTGAGGATAGAGACTCTAAGAAGTGTATTAGTTGGAGTTCTCTTAAGAGGCAGAACTGGTAGGATGGATGGATAGATAGATAGATAGATAGATAGATAGATAGATAGATAGATAGATAGATAGGACAATATAAAAGGTATTTATTAATTTATTAGAATGGCTTACACAAGATGGCCCCAAGTAGTCCAATAACAGCTGTCTCACATTGGAGAGGACGAGAATCCAGTAGTTGTCCAGTTTACTAGGCTGGACATCCCAGCGGATACCTAGAGGGCTGCTCATCTTCAGACTGGAAGCTCAAAGGTGCTAACTAGTTGTAATTATCAACAAAGAAATGCTACAGTAACAGATTAGATGGACTTGCCAGCAAGAGTGTAGGCCAGCAGGCAAGAAGTATGTCCCTGCTGGGTCCTTTCATCTGAGCTGCCACCAGAAGGTGCTGCCTACATTAAGGTATATCTTTTTGCTTCAAAGAAACTGATGAAGAAAATTACTAATGGGTATGCTGGTGGCTTGTGCTTTAGTTTATTTCAGGGACAGTCAAGTTGACAGCCAAGATTAATCATCACAAGAGGTAATCAAAGTTGAATAAGGCCATAATTGCGGAGAACTTAACCAATATGGCTGATGTCCCTATAAGAAGAGAAAGAGAAGCAAGAATCCTCTGCAATATAAGCCAGAAAAGAGTCCTTTCGCAGAACCAAATTGGTGGCTGCTCTCTCCTTGAACTTGTTATCACCTTGAACTTGTACTTCCAAATCTGAGAGACAAGTTACTGCTGCTTAAGGCCATGATCACTTGAATTTTCTTAAACATGAACTGAGCTTACTGTTGCAATTTTCTTGTCAGCCTTTTATTTGATACTCCCAGACACCCCTACTTCAGAGATGGCTTCCCAGCCCCTTCCTACAGGATGGGAAGAAAGGATAAAAGGATATACTCTTTCCCGCTAAGGTAATGGACAGACTGTTCCTTGTGTTCTACTGGCTAGAACCCAATAACATGACCACACTCAGTGCAAAGAAAAGTGAAGAACATAATCTTTTATCCTAAGTAGCCGGTGCCTACATTACAAATATCACTCTTATGGAAAAGAACAAGTGCCAATAGGAAATGATCTGCTGTTTCCTTCCTTTAGCAACTGAGATGGTTTGAATAAGGATAGCCTCCATAGGCGCATAGATTTGAATGCTCAGTCATTAGGTGCTACTTGACAGTGATTAGGAGGCATGGCCTTGTTGGAGTAGGTGCAGCTTTGTTGGAGGAAGTATGTCATTGGGGGTGGGATTTGGGGTTTCAAATGCTAAAGCCAGACCCAGTGCCTCTCCCTCACTTCTGGCTGCCTGTCTATCTCTCCAGTACCACGTCTGCTTGTGTTATGCTTCCCAACAAGATGATAACAAACTAAACCTCTGAAATTGTAAGCCAGTCCCGATTAAATACTTTTCTTTATAAGATTGCCATGATCATGATGTCTTTCCAAAGCAATAAAACACTAAGACAGCAATCAATGGATTTTTATGATATCATTTTTTGCTGAAGCTGGAACACTTAAAAGATGAACAGCTCCTCAGGCATTGGGGAAAAGTTGAACAGTCTATCTTCTGAATGTGAAGTTGGATTGGCCCACCTTTCCTTACTATAAAAAAAATCTGAGGTAGAGGAATTTTAAAGAAAAGTCAGTTGTTTTGTTTAAGAATTATGCTCTAAAATCAGTGATGTTCTTATTGGCATAGTCCCAAAACACTTCAAAATATTACAGTGCAAGAGAAGGTGAGCAAATGCTTGTGTATCTCTCCTGATCTCTCTTTGGGTAAAGTTGCCTGCTGTGAGATAATGCTATCATATCCTGTAAGATTTGTCACTCATATTGGTTTAATAAGATGATGACTGACAAGTAGCAAGGCAGGAAGTATAGGCAAGGCAACCAGACTAGGAGAATTCTGGAAAAAGGAAAGGCAGAGACACAGTCACAAGCTAGTTGCAGAGGAATCAGGATGAGAATGACTTACTGAAAAAAGGTACCAAGCTACATGGCTAAACACAGATAAGAATTATAGGTTAATATAAGTTGTAAGAGCTAATTAGTAATAAGTCTGAACAATAGTCCAAACAGTTTATAATTAATATAAGCCTCTGTGTTTTTATTTGTGACTGAATGGCTGTGGGATTAGGTGGTACAGAAACTTCTGTCTACAGTTGCCAATATTAAATAATAGGGTTCTTTTTTTACTTTAATTGTGACCCCCTCTAAAGCCCTTATCTCTAAACAACACAGTTAGATTAAGTTCCTAACTTCTTAATACTTCACTGTAAGGGTTAAATCCAACCTATGAACTTTGGAGAACACACATAAACCTCATTCAAACCTTGGAAGAGATACAATTCTGGTCAGATGTGGGGGGGAATTGGAGTCTTATGGTAGGAATAAACATCTGTAGACACTCCTCAATAAACTAGGGAGTAGCTACAGTCCTCTGGAGACTGGACTCAAGAATACCCTTGGATACAAGTTTATGGATACTCAAGCCATTATATTAAATGGTATATAACCTGCACACATCCTTCCATGTACTTGGAGGCTATTTGTTCATTTCCAGACTGCCCTAACCAGAAGTAATCACACAGAAACTGTATTAACTACTATACTGTTTGGCCAATAGTTTAAGCATATTTCTAGCTATCTCTTACATCTTAAATTAACCCATTTATATTATTTTATATTTTACCACGAAGCTCATGGTTTACCAGCAAGATTCCGGCTGGCAGTGCGCATCTTTCTCCTCCAGCAGCTACATGGTATCTCTCTTTGACTCTCCCTACTTTTTCTACATATCTTTTCCAGCCTGGATATATT
Source organism: Dicrostonyx torquatus (assembly GCA_028555095.1). Classification (NCBI taxonomy): domain Eukaryota; kingdom Metazoa; phylum Chordata; class Mammalia; order Rodentia; family Cricetidae; genus Dicrostonyx; species Dicrostonyx torquatus. The sequence goes on from JAQHUG010000008.1 coordinate 11,549,977, forward strand.
CTGTTAAGCCATTGGCCCAAAGCAGTTTCTTTATTAACCAATGGCAATAAAACATATTCACAGCATACAAAGGGAATCCCACATCACCCCCATATGCATAAGATGTCACCTCTAGATTATTACTCACACATACTATAAGGTGCACGCGTGTGAAGAGTTGCTATGCTGTATTTTTTAGGGATAAGAATCGCAAGTCTGCATATGTTGTGTCTACATCTACTAATATGTGGTCTCTCGGATTCAGCTTCCACTTTTCTTTCAGCTAAGAACATGGCTGATGGGACTGTTGACTTCTAAACTTAGTGATTGGCCTGAGATAGCTGGCATGAGTATTTATACAAGAAAAAGCTCCCATTTGTGATATGCCAGGCATTCTCTGAATATCATTAAGTTCATCCTAAACCAAAGCCATCCCAGAAAGGACAGAAAAACTCTGGAGCTATGAACCTTCCAGAAGGTTAGTGTTGTGACGAGAGCTCTCGAAAGGTCAAGAAGAAAGAGGTTCTACTTTGATTCTGATATTTTCAAGTGAGATTTTTTTTTCTGAAACATGATTCTGTTGCCTATAACATCTAAACTTCAGGTCTTGTCTTGAGTCTAAGCATCCCCAAGCCAAGCAAATTAACTAATTCCTTAGGCTGGAGTAACAGTGGGCTCTTAAGGCCACCCTTATTCAAACAAACAAGAGGGGGGTGGTATCGTGAAAACAATAAGACGCAAAGTTTCTGCGTTTGACAATGATGAGTGAGGCCACGTGCTCATACAAACAGCATAAGTGCAGGCTCAGGAAAGGAGACGGGATGCCCTTTGGCTTGGTCCCAAGAACCCAATGGGCAAAGATTCCAGGACAAATTCATCCTAGGGAGTAGATAACAGGCCTCCATAAGCCATTCCACTGACAGCTAGAAGTGACAGCTCCCATCCTGCCAGCCCCACTCAGGGACGGGCCTGGGTTGAGCGGCAAATTACTCATCTGAAGAATGAAGACAGCTAGAAAGGCAGTCACATTGCAGATGTAAGAGTTTACCTCAAAGGCTGGACCTAGAGATGCAAAACTGTAATCCCAGCTACTCAGGAAGGTGAGGCAGGAAGATCTCAAGTTCAAGACCTCCCAGGGCTACAGAGCAGGTTCAAGCCCAGCTCCAGCAACACAGTGAGACCTTGCCTTACAATAAAATGTATAATGAGGAATAGGAATGTAGTCAGTGGTCATGTGTTTATCAAGAAGACTCAAGGCCCTGGTTTAATCTCCAAGATAAAAAAAGAAAAAGCATCCTTTTCTTTCTCAGTCATGCTAGGCAATTGCTGAGCTTATCTGCAGCCCTGTAGGCAGCAAGCTTTTAGCTCAGTATCATTCCCTAGAAATTAAAATTATAAACTATATGAACTTCACACAATTAACTCATTGGCCTACTTAATAATTAATTAGCAATTAATTTCAATTTGTGGGGAGAATAAGTAAGGTCACTTTTCAGAATTAGTAGCTTAGACATTTTTAATGGCTTATGTGTAAAAATCCACTTTATCCAACAATCAGTATAATTGTTAATTCTACAGCTGGCTCCAGTTTTGTATATATATGTTGTAGGAAACTGCTTGTGTGTTCCCAGCTACCCAAGCCATGAAATAATCACTCAGAAACTACATTATTTAAATCACTGCTTGACCAATAACTTAAGTGTATTTCTGGCTCACTCTTATATCTTAAATTAACCCATTTCTATTAATCTGTGTATCACCACTTCACTGTGGCCTACTGGCAAGATACCATCTGGCATCTGTCTCCAGAGGGGCTACATGGTTTTTTCCTGACTTCACCTTCTTTCTCCCAGCATTCATTTTAGTTTTCCCTACCTAGCTCTACTCTGCCTTACCATAGGCCAAGGCAGTGTCTTTGTTCATTAACCAATAAATGTAACACATATACAGAAGGACTTCCCACACCATGTATGTAGCAATGGAAATGGCCATCAATAGCAAATACATTTCTTTAGGTTTAAATTTTTTTACTTAGTCTCTTCATTGTATTGTGAGAAATTTTATGTTTTCCTTTCGAGATGCCTTCCTATTTGTTTGTTTGTTGCTTTTGCTTTGTCTTGGTTTGGTTTGGTTGTTTGTTTTAACTTTAACCTACAGTTCACCATCAGTGGTTTGCTATTACATGAAGCACTCTTTTTCATCTATGGTAACATACTTTCCTAAAAGGAAATAACATGTGATGAATGAATGACTCTGTGTGCAATAGTGTTAGATGCTTAGAATAAAGGTTATTTGGGGATGGGGTGGCATTGATGAACTCTGTCCTCACCTGAGGTCACCTGTACACTCGTACAATTTTGCATACCAGTTACACAGCATACATGCAGCCATCCTCTGATTGCGATGATGGCTTATTTAAACCCCAGATGCTGCATTCAAGCATTAGAGACTTGCAAAGCACTGACACATATCAGTGTAGGACCTGCAATGAAGAAGATGGTGTCTGACATGACATTTATGAACTGGTATTTTAAGATATTCTTTCATGGCTATTTCAACAGGAACAAACACAGCTGTTCCTACAGGCAGATCTGTAATGGGGGGCGGATTGTAAGAATTGGTAACCAAAGCATCAGTATATAAATCTAACTACCTAAACTGCCCAAAGGGATGCCATCTGAGTTACAAAGCTTAAGTTAGTTCAGACGTTGTAGAATCTCTAACTTGAAGTGTGCCCAGGAAGTCTCTGTGGAGCTTGTTAGTTTACAAGACTCTTTGACTAGATGAGAGCTGGGATTTTGCATTTCTAGAAGGCTCCCTGGGGGTGCTGCTAATCTGTTCATGGACCACAGCTGCTGTTGCAGATCTTCGAGCATTCTTTGGGTACCCCAAGGACACTGTTTCTATGTGTAATCACACGCCAACTTGCAAAGCCACATTTGGTATCATTGTTCCATGTACATAAACTTGAGTGTCAGCACCCTCTCATTAGAGTTGGGAAAACTGGGAATATGAGACTCAAATAGCAGCCAGAAAAAGGCAAGTCATCAGCCAACCCCTGCTTCAGGCTGTCTTTAATGAGTTCCAGGGTCCCCACCTCTGGATATTCACCTGCCCAGCCCTCCTCAAAGGGGCTCTCCTGGGATACTGTACCAGGCCAGAAGACCTTCCAGGGCTCCACAGTTCTGATCATCATATAAATAAGTCCATTAGCACTCTAGTCTAAAGGATGTGATGCTTGTTTTCTCCAAGTGGGGATATTTGGATAGTTTTGACTGATCAGGATTTAGGGAAATGCTAAGGAATGCCTCACAGTGCTTTCCCCTAAATAAGAGCTAGGCAGACATTTCCCACTGAAGTTTCAACTCAGCACCAGGCATCATAGTAATATCAGAAATATTCTAAATCAGTGTTTTTCAACCTTGGTACTGTTGAAACTTAGGGCAGAGTAATAATTCTTGGTCATAAAGGGTAGATAGACTGTTCTTTGCAGTGTGATGTGTTTAGCTGAATCTTTATTATGCATGTGTGATGTGTGCATGCAGGTACACACACACACACACAGAGAGAGAGAGAGAGAGAGAGAGAGAGAGAGAAAGAGAGAGAGAAACAGAAGAAACAGAGACGACACACACACACACACACATTGGGGGGCACTGACAGTTTAAAAATGTCTTCACAGTGTCAACACAAAAATAGCTCTCACCTCAAAGGGAGTGAAAGAGTTGATTCATATCGGTGACATATCAGTGATGCCCTAGTTAGGTATTATTGTCAGTTTGGCACCTGCAAAGAGGGGACCTCAACTGAGGAAATGTCTCAATCAGATTGGACTGTATTCAAAAGCTAGCTGAGTGTGAAACAAAGAGTGAACAAGCCAGTGAGTTGTGTTCCTCCATGCTCTCTTTCCAGTTCCTGCTCTGGTTCCCCAAAGATGAACTGTTACTTGGAAGTATAAGATGAAACAATCCCTTTCCTCCTCCAGATTGCTTTTGGTCATAACAACAGAAAAGAAAACCAGGAAAAGGAATTATAGCCTTAAACACATAATTTTCATTACTCAAGATACCATGCTCCAACAAGGCAGCAGTCTTGTGAAGCTTCATAGTCAAAGAATGAAAAAAGTTGTAATTAAAGAAATTCTTGACATCATTTTTGGGAACATACAATAGATGGGTTACAGCAAAGTAAGGAATCTCGGCTATAGGCTTCAGATGCTACCTGATGACAGTCTGAGTCTTTGAGATGATGGAAATTAGGGGTCTGTTTGTACATTTTTAAAAAAATGATTTCACCTGATAGTCACAAGGACTTTGGATCAAATGAAGGGGTGGGCAACAAATAAATGGCTTTTAAGGCAGCTAAGGATAGATAACCTGAGATAATTTGACCTTGTAATATTTCATCTCTCCACAATCACCGAAGTTCCTACCAGTCAATCAAGCCTTGTTGAATCTTTAATGCAGCTGTGGTTTTAGTTTGTGAATTCCAGTTCACAAGACATCATCAGTGTTCTCCAGGTACAAGACCACCCTCCCCTTGCACCATGAACCTGCACTCACACCTCGACATGCTGTAAAGTTAGGACAGAAAGCACAGGATGCCAGAAGCAAAGGCTGGGTGATTTAGGACCAAGGATGGGCCAGCACTGACTCACTCCTCCCAAACATTGGTTCACATTTGCTATACTGGATAGGGTACTTAAAGTGACTTCAAGGAGAAGAAAACAAAGCAAGGTTCCCTTGAGTGGTACTGGAGCTATTCGTGGTGGGTATTAATTTGATGTGGTATTCCCCTCTGTATGCTATGAATATCATTGGTTAATAAAGGAACTTCTTTAAGCCTGTAGCAGAGCTATAGGGGAACAGACTAGGTGGGGAAAACCAAGCTAAATGTTGAGAGAAATGAGGTGGAGTCAGAGAGAAGCCATGGAACCGCCATCAGAGACAGACACTGGGAACTCTACATGGTAAGCCACAACCATGTGGCAATACACAGATTAATAAAAATGTGTTAAACTAATATGTAAGAGTTAGCCAACAAGAAGCTAGAGCTAGTGGGCCAAGCAGTGATTTAAACAATATAGTTTCTATGTGATTATTTCAGGGCTAAGTGGCCAGGAACTAACTAGCAGCCTCCTTGCTACAAATTGGTACCCACATGGCCAACTAAAATCACCATATTTCCAAATATTGTCTATAAATGTTTGTTTACATTTAAAGGGGAATATGCTTTCGAGATTTGCATTGGTATAGATCTTGGTTTATTGATACAATTTAAGGTCAATTTTATTATACTGTGTATATGCATATTTCTGTTCTTGATTAAGTTATTGTGTTCGTGTACCTCATTTAAAAATATAATGTTTAATTAAGAAATATAGGTTAATAGATAATCATCAAGCTTGTAGTCATGTTAGTTAGATTTTCTAGATGTACAGAGATGTATTTCAGATAAATAGTCATTCTTCAAAACTTTCAAAGACTACAGAATATGGCATATAAAATGTTTAAGAACTTAGGACTTTTCATGACAATGAGACACATTTATTCCTGGTAACATCAATTTACTTCAAGAGGAAGATGGGTATCCAAGAGGCTCCTTATGGAGTTTGTTAGTCATTTGGGCAAGAAAGTGCTCTTGCCTGGACTACTTGATAAACTGGACATGTAGGACCCATAGAGAAATGACTGCTGCTCTTGCATAAAGGTGAGATGATCCTTCGGGGTTCCTGCTACACAAAAGAGTCTGTCAAACATTCTTCAGGACACAGAAAAATGTGATGGACAAGCTGCCAAAATAGGTGGAACTGTCTTTGAAATTTCCTACTTCATGGAAAAGTCTTCTAAATACTATTGGCCTGTGGACTGAAGATTGGATGCTCCAACAGTACAGAAGAACTTTGGGTAATTGTCCAGGCAGTAAGATGTCTCTATCAAGTCTAGAATTTTGGAAGTTGCTTACACTGCACTTCCTGTTTACTTATTTAAACATCCTTTTTTCCTTAGTTATGAAAAAAGATAGAGTAGATATAAATATTATACTTGTAATTATTGCTTGATACCTACTTTGTTATATGAAATTTTACAATATTGAAGTTAAAACCTTCCTCTTCATTTAAACAGAAAAGAGAGGTGATATGGGATTCCCTCTGTATGCTGTGAGTATTATTGGTTAATAAAGGAACTGTGTTGGGCGTATAGCAGAGCTATAGGGGAACGGAGCTAGGTGGGGAAAACTAGGCTGGATGCTGGGAGAAAGGGGGTGGAGTCAGAGAGAAGCCATGGAGCTGCTGCCAGAGACAGACACTGGAAACTTTACCCAATAAGCCACAGCCATGTGGCAATACACAGATTAATAAAAATGGGTTAAATTAATATGTAAGAGTTAGCCAATAAGAAGCTAGAGCTAATGGGTCAAGCAGTGATTTAAATAATACAGTTTTTGTGTGATAATTTCAGGGCTAAGCAGCCAGGAACTAACTAGTGCCCTCCTTGCAACATTAAGTAGCTAATGAATAGTCTGCTAAGTTCCTGGACAGTCTGTCTTTCTCTCTCCCTCCTCCCCTCCATTCCCCCTTCTATCTATCTATCTATCTATCTATCTATCTATCTATCTATCTATCTATCTATCTATCTATCTGGAGGGTGTTAGCAGGGAGATATAGGAGCCATGGGGCTCAGTTATAACTACCGTGGAAGAAATGGCCCCCAGTGCACATGGAAAGAGGATGCAAGTGTCACAGAGCGGGATGAAACTGACAAATAGCTCAAGGCCAGCTTACCAATATTTCCTCAAACCCACTGCAAAGACCCACTAGAATGCAGCCCAGTTCTGCCTACCCTGGCATTCTTGTCTTTCCCTAGTCTCTCTCACACACACCTCGTTTCACCACCCAGCACACACCAACACATCCATTGCTAGAAAATTTGGAAATGGTACATATCACCTTCTGTGATACTCCCATTAAACAGGAAAACCCAAAAGGTTATTCAGGCTCAGAGCCCTGGCAGAATCTTCAGAGCTAAGGCCTTGGGCCAGTCTGAGAGCACCAAGTTCAGCACTGCCTGACAGAGGCCGGGATGCAGTCTGGAGTCTCCAGTGTGCACAATTACCAAGCATTTACTGTGAAGAGGAGAGGCAGGCAGGCAGCTATCAAGATTAAAACCAAACCCAGAAAGATACAAAGATCAATCTATACTCTTGAACCATTTTGTCAAGCTCCTTTCTACTGGGGGTCCACATGCTCCTTGAGGGCTGTCTGCGATCTCCCCGACTGAAGGGCTCCCTCACATGCCTGGCGCTCCCTTTGCCCCGTCTTCTTACTTGACTTTCCCATCCACTAGGTCACGTTGCTTTTTCTTGCCTCTTTCCTTCCACTCTGAACTTTTGTCCCGGAAACTTTTATGTAATAACCAAGTTCAAATGTCAGACATTTGACCTAGAAACCTGGAGCAAATATCTCCCACTTGTGCCCAGACATCTTGGAAATAATGCTTTCTTCAATAAATACTTGTGGGAAAAAATGTTCTCAAGTGTAAAACAAAAACTTTTTTTGATTTTGTGTGTGTGTGTGTGTGTGTGTGTGTGTGTGTGTGTGTGTGTGTGTGTGTGTAACCTGCTCAGATTTGGGCTACCTTTCATTTCTGACTGATTTATTTCCTTTTTCTGCTATAGGCATCTGGCCCTAATAGTCTAAGTACCTCTTTTCCCAAAGCTTCAGGAGATTTGTGGGCTCTGAACAAGTGCTAAATGCTGTAAATTCATCAACATTATTTGTAATAGCTAAAACTTGGAAGCAAGCAAAGTGTAAAAGGAAAAAGAATAAATCGAATTGCTGTGTATGTACTCAGTGGAGTGCTGTAAGCCATATTCAGATTCATTTTCTCAAAGAACATCTAATCTAATGGTAGTTTTTTTTTTAAAGCTTCTAAATGGTAGGCCCATTACATAAACAGACATAGATCGGAATTATAATGGTGTTTATCTTTGGGGGAGGGGTGATGCTATGAGTATACTTTAATTTTCTTCCTTGTCTATTACTGTAGAGTCTAGTGTCTACCCTGTGAATTACCATGCTTTTGCAATCAGGAAAGAAAAGGAAATTTTAAGTTTTCACCTTATGCAAATGCTGTATTATGGCTGGCTTTAATGTCAACTTGCCACAAACTAAAATCACCTGAGTAGGGAGGCTCAACTGAAGAACTGTCCCAATGGCCTTGACTGACATAGGAAGGCCCATCCCATGTATCCTGGGAGTAGTCCAGACGGGTTAGGGCAGGCACAGCGGAAGGACAAGCATTCATCTTTTGCATGCTTGCCCCTCCCTCCCAAAGCTCTCCAGGAGCCTTCCAGGTTTTCCATGCCAAATTTGGACTTCAGAGGCAGCCAGTCTTCTGGATTGATTTTCTGCTTCTCTGGTGTGAGACAGCCATTGTGGGATTACACTGACTGCTGTACCCTAGCCTCAAGGACCAGGAAGCTCTCTGGATATCTGAGCCTCTTGGGTATGAGGCAACTGTTACAAACTATTTAAATGTATGTTGATTTAATAAACACACACACACACACACACGAGAGAAAGAGTCCTAATACATGCTATACTTAATGTATGTATAGATAAGTTTCATGATAACCCCATGTTTCCATGTATATAAGACAGAATTCCTTTCCCCAGAACAAGGGTAAGCCTAAAGACAACAGAAGGCACTACAGTGGTTAGGTTAGGTAAGGCCTTAGAGCAAAACGTAAAGGGACTTTGCTGAAGTTTCTAGCCCATTGTGACTTTTAAAAGATTGATTTTGATGTTTTAAGGTTGCATAATGTGTATGTATGTGTATGGGTCTGTGAACATGTATGTGCAGGTGCCTTCAGAGTCCCTTCAGGACAATGTTGGGTCTCTGGAGCTGATAGTTGTGAGCTGCCCAACGTGGGTCCTAGGAATAGAACTGAGTTCGTCTGTAAGAAAAGTACACACTCCACATCATTGAGACATCACTCCAACAAATTAATCAAATTAATTTTCAATTAATAAAAAGGAGGTTTATCCTGGTGGGCCTGAACTTGTCTAGTGCCCTTTAGAGACTCGTAAATAGCAGGCTCTCTTTCTCCTCTTACTGGCCTGTGAAAAGCAACTGCTGTGTGTTTGACTGGAAGAAAGGAACCCCTGCCAATAGCCCCTGTTCTTGGGGACCTTGAGCTCTCAGGTGGTCACCCCAGCCATCACTTTGGTTACAACTTCAGGACTCTTTAGGGTGATGACCCATCTAAACATGACTTGATTTCTGACCCATGGGAATGGAGACAATAAATGTGCACTAAGTTACACATTTGGAGCTATTTTTTCACAACACTAGATAGCACAAAAATTATTTTAAGAATCCAAATTCACTGCCCCAATCATTACACCAGACTCCGTGGCCATTGACTGCAGAACTGGGTCTTGAAAGTGGTTAGGGATATAGGTGCTGAAGGCTGATGGCCTGGTTGTCTTGAGGAAAAGAGGACCACCCTCCATCAGCTCTCCTCTTCCTCTTTAGTGAGATCCACCCCCAACTACAGTAGATCCTCAGCCTGAAATGTCATCCATGACCCTCTTTGTTACAGGTGCATGGGCCTCTTAGCCTTGACAGTGGCACTTTGGCAGACTTCCATGGGTATTCAACATTGCCCTGAGTGCACCATGTAACATACTCTTGTACAGTGACCCCACTTATCTGAGTTTACAACTTCCACAGTTGCGGTCTCACGCAGTCAACTATCTGAAAATGCTATGTGGAAAATTCCAGAAGATTGATTTATTTAGAAATATACACTGTTGGGAGTAATGGAGAGCTACCTCCCTCTGCTCTGCCCAGCATGTGAATAGCCCTTTGTCTAGCATATCCACACTACACATGCTACCTGCTGGTTAATCACTTGGTCATTTTCTCAGCTATCAGCTCCTCTGCTGCGATCACACAATACTTTGTTCAGATGGCCCTTATTTTCCTCAACAATGGCCCCAACTTGTAAGACTAGTGATGTTGGTGATTAAGCCCTACCAGATTGCTACCTACCAAAGATTCATATGTATACCTATACAGAAAACTGTATTACAGACAGGGCTGGTGCTCCTTATGGGGATCTTTGGAGATCTTGGAACACATCTCAGAAGAAGAGAGACCACTGCAATTGTGTGCTCGCTCTCCCCATCCCCATGATGGTCTCTTACTTCTCCAGGCTCCTCCACCCTCCATTCATCTCCTCACTGTCACCCCACACTGTCCCACTGCTTTCAGCCCTTGTCCATATGATTATACTTAATTGAGAAAACAGAACTTGTTAACTAACAGTGGCTCCCGTTTTCCCATAACCTAGAATCCTCTGCACCCGCCCCTTTCTTCATCCATCTGCAAAAATGGAGGGAGTGTCATCCGTTGCTCCCATCACAGGTCAATTCTTTTGATGGTTCAGGACTCCATGTGTAATAAGAACTCTTTCCTCTGATGATAGATGAAGATAATGACCATAGTCTCTCTCTCCCTCCTCCCTCTCACCTTCCCTCTTCTCTCTTGGTCTCTCCTTTCTTCTCTGGAATATTCCCAGCAATGCATGCACACTGTGGTCTGAATGTGTCTCCCAGAAGTTCATTTGGTGGAAGCTTAGCCCCTCAAATAACACTTTAATGGCTTGGGACATGAGGCCTCCAGGAGTTAACTAGGGTTAGATGAGGTCATGAGAGAAGTGAATCCCCTAATATCATTAAGGGCTTAGTTAGAAGAAAGACTGCGCTAGCTGCCTAGTGGCTCTGTCTTACCATGTGAAGACCTCCAAATGCCAGCATTATGCTCCTGACCACCTCAGACTACAAAATCATAAGCAAACAATCTTATCTTATTGCTAAATTACATGGCTTCAGGTACTTTGTCATAGTCAAATAAAATGGACAGGCAGCTTATAAGCCTGTTTTATATGCTGTCTCCTGGTACATGCCACTTTACAAGACCCCAGTGCTACTCCATATTCACCTTTAGCTACCTACCACTTCATCTCTTCACTCTTCTTCATGGTCTTTTATTTTCTTTTGGAAAAGAAGAGATTTCTTTTGGGTCCATGATTTCAAAGTATTCAGCCATGGGTGTTGAACCCCAATGAGCTTAGGCAGAGCCATCATGATGACAGAATGATGAGGCGAAGGAGCTTACCTCAGGGTGTCCAGGAAGCCTCCTATGATGGAGAGGGAGTACTGGCAGTGAGCTGAGAACTCCTCCAAGCTGCCCTGCCCCTGCAGGAACCTGTCCCTGTTGAGTTAGGGGCGCAGAGGCAGGTGGCAGAGGCTGAGGGGCTCTTCAGCTCCAGGCTCTGCAGAGCGGGGAGCAAATCCCTGCTGACCATGCCCTCTGCCCCCAGCCTCACTGCATTGGAGCTCAGCTATTTCAGTTTCTTGAAATAACTTTTGTGCTGATTATTTTTTGTCAACCTGGTACATGCTAGAGTCATCTGGGGAGAGGGATCCTAAACTGAGAAAATGCCTACATCAGATTGGCCTGTGGGAAAATCCATGGAGCATTTGCTTGATTAATGGTTGGTGTAGAAGGGCACAGTCACTATGGGTTGGCCTGGGTGGTACAAGAAAGCAGGCTGATCAAGCTACGGGAAGAAAACAGGGAGGAATGTTCCTCCAGTCTATGGCTTCTGCTTCTGTTCTTGCCTCCAGGTTCCTGCCTCTGTTCCTGATTGAATTCCTATCCTGACTTCCCTCAGTGATTGACCATGACAAAGGCATATAAGTCAAATGAATCTTCTCTCCCACAAGAAGGTTTAGGTCAATATTTTATCACAGCCATAAAGAGCAAATAAGGACAATTTTGTATACCCATTTTTTTCTATTTTGTCAGCTGTCATTCATTCTTTTACACATTCAACTATTTCCTGTCCTTACTCACATCTGTAAACACTTGTGCCTAAATCTACCAGCCTTCAGCATCAGCTCAGAGAGTGCTGGCATTGTCTTCAGCTCTCCTCTCTCACTGACAACCTTGCAGGGCTCTCGCTCTCTCTCTCTTTCTCCCTCCTTCCCTCCATGTCTCTCTCTCTCTCTCTCTGAGAAGTCTCAGCCTCTTGGTTTCTCTTACGCAGGTAGCTCTTTATTGTCAAGCTTCGTGGATGCATTCTTGGCCATGTTTGTCTCTCCTATGTGACGACCATGGTACTACCTTAATGTCAACATCCCCTACCTGTTGCTCAACCCCACTTCTAAGGATTCTTTAGCATCAACCTCTCCTTTGCCATGAATAACCAAAATGCCTGCATGCTTATGTTCCTAGGTCTAGAATATTTCACATAGACTAGCTTGTGACTGGCTTCTCATGGCCACTACTCTAGGCCATACCACCATCAGTTCACTGCTGAGGCACAGCTTCCATCTTCTAGACTTTGTGGTCTGCAAGCTCCTACCTATTTGAATAATCTGAGAAGTTTTCTAAACTTCCAAGCCAATTAAATCTTAAGGAAAGGAGAGAGTCACACACCAACATTGTTTCTTTCATAATTCCTTTGGGTTCCAATCTTCAGAGTGCTGTGGGGACACAGTTTCTAACAAGTCACCTACCTGTGACCCTTCATACCCATTTTTATCTTCAATCCAAAGGGATGATTTTGACCTGGAAACTAGATATGTCACCCCTATTTAAGGGCCCTTTGGAATCCTCGCTGGGATCAATTTCAGAACCCTGCAGTGACCACAGGCCAGGATCAGGCTCTCTGTTCACTTATCCCATTCATAACACTGTCTCTCCTTTTCCTAGCACACTCCACACTCTCTAGTATCCCAACAACCTAGCCTCTCTGAGAGCCTTCAAACACACCTGTCCTCCCACCTTCAACTCCTCCAAGGAAAGACAGGCTTGCTCATCCTTGACCTCTTCAGATCGTCCCTTCCAGGTGACCATCTATCTCCCTCCCTACTCTTGCTCTGCCCTGGCTCGGGACCTCAGTACCATCCATCACTATCCACAACCAAATATGTTGGCGTCCTTCTTATTTATTGCTCATTCTGCTTGGTGAGCTCTATGAGGGCAGAAACCACACATCTTCTGTCGCTAGTGTGTGTACTTGGCACAAAGCAGGAATTCTCAATCCAAACAATGTGACAGGTTAACATCCGAGTTCACAAAGGAACAGAAATATTCAAGAGCATCCAGTCGACACATGTTTATTGTACCCAGAGCAAGAGGAATCTTGGTTTCATAAGGAACCTGGTGGGCCTTCGTGAACATTCAAACACAACATGCAGTGGCTTCAGATTTCTCGATCTGCAAAATCTCTTGCACATGGGGTCCTGATGAGATTAAAATTGAGATCTGTCTTCAACTTGCCGTCTCAAAGCAGCAGCTCTAGCTGTAAGAGAAAGGGTTCTTCCACAGCACTTCCTCACCATTTGGTACCTAAGCTACAGCTTTGCACATGCCAGGACTGTTGCTCAAGTATCACCAAACTGTGACCATTACATGAAAGTCCTGGAAGATCCACCACTCTCAAAGACTCCCCAGCACTCCAGCTGACATGCCTCTGCCCTCAGTCTTTCTATGAGAAGAACCTTTCTCTATCATTTAGCGAGTGTCTTAGTTTGTAGGAGTGATAAACAAATGTCTCTCACCCCAAATTGGGAACTGACAACAGGCCAAAGTGTAGATACCCGTGAAATTCAGCTCTGTGAGTCAATAAGTTTTATTGGGGTTACTTGCTGGAACGTGGGTGAGGGGTTCCAAAGTTCACTTAAGTATGGATGACAGCTCATGAAATTTGGAAACCCGGAGTCTGTAGGTGGCACAGTAGGTTGAAGAGTGTCCTTTCCACACAGTTCAGGTGGTCAGAGCTTCTTCTCAGAAGCTCAGCTTCTGAGAGTGTCTCTAAGCAGTCCTTACTGCTTGTATATGCTTGGGGAATGAGGGACATAGTGAATCTGGTCAGCTTCAGGGAGCTTCTATACCCTTTGAGTTGTTTACTTTCTGAGTTTAATGAATGTCATTTCAAAATAGAATGTTTCTCCCTCAGAACATCCTGTGTCTTAATGAGCTTCCATGTAGAATGGGATGTTTCATTTCCAAAAATGATTTCATGGTTGTGGGTCACCACAACATGAGGAACTGTATTAAAGGGTCACAGCTTTAGGAAGATTGAGCGACACTGCCTTAGAGAACCCTGTTGTTTCATCTCCTTTCTAGCATCCTGTGTCTTAATGAGCTTCCCTTTAAGATGGAGGATACTGTGCACATCACAAGGACTTGACCAATGAGGTTCCTGGTGAAGGTTCTCTTCCTGCCTCATCACTGTATCTCAACATGGTGGAAAGAGAGGGTCTCTTGCTCCATCTTTACAAAACCGTTTTTCTTCTTATGAAAGCCCCCACCTCATAACCTCATCTAATCATAGCTACTTCCGAAAGGCCTTTCTTATCTCCAGTAATCATCATACTGTGGTTAAGAAGGCCACAACCAAATCTGGCAGCTAGATGATAGGCAGCTCAGTAGAGTGCTAGCCTGGAATGTGCAGAGCCCTGGTTTCTATCTTCAACACACACACACACACACACACACACACACACACACCAGTTTTCTGTGAGTACCCCTCAGAGCACTCATAAACCCTATGATCATTATTTGCTAACTTCTTTGTCTCTCACCAGACTGATGTGTTGTGAAAATAATCAGAATTAATAGAAATCAAAATGGAGTTGCTTTTGTCACCACTAATAAAATAAATAAAGCAGGGGCTGAAGAGATGGCTCAGAATTAAGAGCACTGGCTTTCAGAGAACCTGGGTTCAATTTCTAGCAAACACATAGCAGTTCTCAACTGCCCATAACTCCACTTCTAGGGGGATCTGACACATTCACACAGACATACATGTAGGCAAAACACTAATGCACACAAAATAAAAGTAAATAAACCCAAAAATGGATTTTATCCATGTACATTTGATAATTGGAAATATTACAAATGAGTATGCCAGAGTCAGAATGGTTCACAAAGGCTGTGGCAGTCACACTACACACACACACACACACACACACACACACACACACACACAAAATCCTTTAGCAAGAACATTTGCCTATAATGCTTCATCCTGGACTGATGCCATTCTTGTTATCAATCCTCATGGTCAAGGACTATCGCTTCAAAATAATTTATGTCATATTCTTTATTTTTCCTTTAAAAACTTCCCTTTGCTTCAAGACAGTTGAATGCACATGTGATTTACCTTGACATGAGTTTGGGGTATTACAAGGTCATTCCCAAAATAATTCATTATCTTTAGAGAAGCGTTCTCTATCACTTGGGTTTTGATCCTGCTCATATGTAAATAATCTCTGCAATCATGGGGAGCAGTTAACTAGTAGATGTTTTGG
>JAQHUG010000008.1:11573559-11603168 GCA_028555095.1 Dicrostonyx torquatus
AGAGAGAGAGAGAGAGAGAGAGAGAGAGAGAGAGAGATATGCATGCCTAAATATATAAATACAACCTGCTCAGTTTTTTTTAGTGCTACTTGTATGTATTTTATTTCAGGGATGATCACTCAGTATTGGATTTTAAAAAATCAGGGGGTTTAACCTTGAGGAAAATGATTTCTCCTCCTGTCAGCATTCCTTAGTTGCCTGAAGTTCCTTGTCTATGGATGGGGCCATATGAGATTTCCCCTTCCATGTTAACATGTTCATTGGTGTTTTCCTTCTTTAGGTCTTGTTGAGAAAGCCATGCCGTTTAGGCATCATGGAAGCTCTAGGCTCCTAATTCAGAAGAAAGAGCTGTGGGGGTTATTCCAGAGCCCACTGACAATTTCACTCCAGTGGCTAGGGTTGGAGACTGGAAAAGTATACAGGAAGTAAGGGAAAGAGGAAGGGAAGGATGAAGGGAGGGAAGAGGGAAGAAAGGGAGGAAATTCCTGGTACTGCTCTAGGTCACTTTTTTAGAACATTTGCACACTTGCCCCAGGAGGGGAGAGAAGAACCAAAGTGGCAGGATTTCTATGGGAGTTCCAGAAGCCCCTCCCGTCCCCACATTCTCATCCCTCCCTCTGGCTGTGGCATGGAGTCTTCTGTCCCTCCCCCCCACTCTCTTCTCTGTGCATACAGGGAAAGATTTGTTTTAAGGAGTTAGCCCTATGACTGTGGGGACTGGCAGTCTGCAGTTCCATTGTGGTCTGAAAATAGAACTTTTCCCTTCTTGTGGAATCCTGGCCTTTTCTCTTGAGGCCTTCAGCTTCAGCATTGTACAGGGTCAACTGCCCTAGTCAGCTGCTGAGGAATATATCAACTGCACCCGACAAATACTTGAGGGCAACCTCTAGGCAGATGACCTGTAACCTTAACCACTATGCATCATACATTAGCTTTAGTTGTTTTACACACACACACACACACACACACACACACACACACCTGGTGGAAAGCTTAGAAGACTTTCTTGCATCCCATTAGCACCACTAGAAAAAGGAGGGGCTGCTCCCCCACTGGAGGCAACATCTGACCATTTGTTATCTTTTCCATGGGCCTTGGAGGCAGATTGAGAGAAGAAATCTTCCTTCTCAACATGGTTTTGCATTGGCTCATCCCTTCTGTCAATATCTCCAGCACCAACAACACAATGAATGATGTCCAGGGCTTTAGTTCTCCAGCATACCAAATCTCACAGCAATAAAAAAAAAAAATGGTTTACACTTTGAGCTCAGCTGGACACCTACTGGGCAGCTAAGGAGTATGAGTTCAGAAGTGCACACAAATCCCTAGCATCCAGGCATCCTCCTTCCGAATCACAGACCAGCGTAGAGGGCACTGCTAACTAATTGAACACCACCTCCCAGACACACCCAGAACCTCTGAAGGGCTTTCCAATACACTCAAGAAGAATGAGTGTCCCTCAGTGCCTTCACCCAGCACCCTTCCCATCACCCCCTTCAGTTCTCTGGCCTTGCCCTCCCTTCTGACCCAGGCTCACTCTGCTCCAGCCATGGTGGCTTCCTGGCATATTGTGGGTGAAGAGCACACCTATGCCTCCTATTCATGCCTCAGCATTTATACACCTCTTCCAAATTGATTTTTTTTCCCACAGAGCAAACACCTAGAAAGATGACAAAAATCAGCGTTTTGCTCACATTTTCCTTGAATCATTTCTTTTGTATTTTCAAAGGCTGAGAAGTCAAAACACTTGTCTACCCATTAAGTGAAAACAGCTGCCTTTTAAAGTAAATCTGCACCACTCCTGGGACATTATTTATTAGTTTCTTCTGAACACCCGAGCAGTTGATATCTGTTGCTGTGTAACGGATTACATTAGCAACAGTTTGGTTTTGATGTTCTTAACCTATTCAAAGCCCCTGTTTTCCAGACTTGGTTCCCCAAGTGCGATTACAGGCATGCACCACCACAGCTGCCTAAGAAACAGAGAGATACCCTCTCCCACTTCTTGGGAATCCTAGGTCTAAGCCTGGCCTGGTTGGGGACTCCTGTCAGAGTTTCAAGGGCAACAGTCAAGGTGATGATGAGAGTGTATTCACATCTGGAAAATTAACAGTAAGAAAATTTGCCTCCAGACATCTCACGTTGTTGGAAAACCTACATCCTTGCGATGGTGGAATTGAGAGCCTCAGATCTCATACTGCCTGATGACCTAGACTGCCCTCAGTTTCAACATGTGGCTCTCCCCATAGGCCCGTAACACTATGACAGTTGAGTAATTTAAAAGCCAGACAAAACCAAAGAATGAATCTATTAGAACGTTATGTTAAGCATCTTGTTATGACCTGTGCTATGCACCATTACTTAGAAGCAAGTTATGGACCCCCTCCTCCCCACAGACACTCAAATGGAGGATGTCACACAATGTGATGACACCAGGAGAGGAGAACTATGGCGACCAACAGACAGCCTGTCTATCACAGCTCTTGGACCTAAGTCATCCAAACCTAAATGGTCACCAATTCCAAGACAACAAAAGAAAATATCTGATATAAACCAACAGAGCTCAGGAGTTATTCCTATTAGAGCTCGCACCTTACAAAACTCTCCCACAGAACTAAGAAAGCCCTGAACGGCAGAGACACAGAGCTGCTGGGGCATTGCGGCCATGAGAAGGACAAGAGGAGGAAGGAGACATGACATAGAGAGGCAAATGGAAACTTAATCAAAAAGCAAATTTTGAGACCAGATGCCAGCTCCTTCCTTCTCTGGGAGACTTCTCAATCCATCTTCGAGGTTCTTGTTACCACATTTCCCAGGGGAAGCTGGGCCGCCACTTGAAGACCCTGGTGCCAACAATTCAGAGTCAAGGTCAAACCAGTTTCTAAATCCCAGCCCAGTTTTCTCTGCCAGAACTAAAGACCTGAAAGCCCAGAATCCCAGAACAGAAGGAGAAATCCATCAGAGGCAGGCTTTCATTTGACCAGAGAGCTTTGCAATGCCCCTCTCACCTGCAAATGCCTTGCACCACACAAGTGAAATAAAGGGTTAGGAACTTGACTCACTTGGTGTTTAAAGGGGATGATGCTTCTGCAAATGTGACTGCTGGAATAGAGTTTCTCTTCTTCTTTTACAATAAATTGGGAATTTCAAAATAATAAAGCAACACAATGAGTAGTAGTTTTGAATGGAGTTCCCCTGGAGGTGGTAGGAAGACAGGCGGACTTTCTGTTTGACTTCATAGCTGCAGGGAGGTGGGGGAAGGGATGGTCCTGAGGACTGGAAGAGGTTGTCATTGCCCTGGTAAAAGCAGAAGTCCTCTGTGAAGAGAAACAGAAGCTAAAGAGCTGAGATCAGTGCTGGGTCACCAGATGCACACACTTGAGACCTCCAGGCTCACCCGTGCAGCACAGGTGCAGGCATCAGGGGCAGTCTGCTGGAGGAAGTAGAGTGTTAACGTGTAACTCCAGGTCCAGAATTTGTGTTCTGTCTCTGCACACTACTCTCTGAAAGGCTTTAGGCAAGTTTCTACCTCCACCTTTCTCACCTATACCATCAATTCTAATAATTTCAATAATGAATACCACTAATTCCCACCTACCCACCCCCATCAGTCACAGGACCTAATAATGACCTTGGGTACCAACTGCTTTGAAACTAGGATGGATTTTTTCAGGTAGAAGATGATTGTCTCCCATGTCCTCTTCATTATCTTTTCTTCATTCTTTACAGGGATTTAAAAGTCACAAGAACAGTTTTTGTAACACCTGGAAAAGCCACTCTTCATGAATGGGATAATTAATGCTCAGAGAGCACCCCACCCCAAGCCCTGTGTCCTGCAGGGTCTGTGTTTTTCTTTACACCTACCCTTTCTGTGACTTGGATATATAGCAACCACATGGCCTGGGGTTTTGAAGGAAAAGTTAGAGTTTTCTCACTGTTGACAGAGGTTTCTCTCCCACCTGGTCCTGCAGCCATTCAGTTCCAAAGAAACACATAAAGGTCTACATTAATTAAAAACTGTTTGGCCTATTAGCTCAGGCTTCTTATCAACTAACTCTTACATCTTAAATTAACCCATAATTCTTGTCTGTGTTAGCCACGTGGCTTGGTATCTTTTGTCAGTGAGGCATTCTCATGCTTCCTCTGTGTCTGGTTGGCAACTGCAGGCTGAGCCTTTCCTCTTCCCAGAATTCTCCTATTCTGGTTGTCCCACCCATACTTCCTGCCTGGCTACTGGTCAATCAGCATTTTATTAAACCAATACGAGTGACAAATCTTTACAGGGTACAAGACCATTGTCCCACAGCATCTCACCATAGGTAGACTGCCACCTTACCCCTCCCAGCCTCTCCATTTCCCTCACAACCCACCACCTGTTACTTTATACCAGATTATAAAAATAATAACCTAGATTTGTGCATAGAAACTGTTCTAGATGGCTTTCTATTGCCATAACAAAATAGAGGAGGTGATCAATTTATTTAACTTTTAAGGGTTTTTTTCCCTCCTTTTTATATTACAAATTAAACCTAAGGGATACTAAGTAATATCCCCATGTGCAGCCTATGATATCTGGTTTATTCAGAGAAAAAGTTTATTTTGACTCAAAAGTCCAGTATTTGACTCCACTGCTGTGGGCCTCTATTGAGGCAGCAATTGCAATGAGATTGTATTCCTGAAGAACACTCTTCCAGTGACCTGAAGATTTCCCAATGGGCTCCACCTCTTAAAGAGTCTACCACCTCCAAGTAACACCACCCTGAGAAAATGAAGCCTCTGGGGGACATTCAAGACACAAACTATAACAAGTTGCAAAACCAAATACAACACATTGAGTATCTCAAACAGCAGAGACACATTTCCTCACAGTTCCACAGGCTGGAAGTCTGTCCTCAAGTATTGGCAGGGGCATTTCTACTGAGTTGACCTGGAAAACAGCTGATTTCTTCCTGTGTTCTAATGTTTTCTCCCTAAGTGAGTTTGTGTTCTTTGTCTTCTTAAAAGGATATCAGTCCATATTGGGTTATAGTCAATGCTAATGACCTCATTGTACATTAATGACTTCTTTAAAGACCCTGTCTGCAACACAATCACATTCTGAGATGCAGTAATCACCCTTATCCATGAGAGATGCACTGAAGTCCCCTATTAGATTTCTAAAATCATGGGTTGTATTAAATCACATATACATATACATATACATATATATATATATACTGTATTTTCCTACAAATATATACCTATGGAAAAGGTTTATTTTTATAAACCAGACATAGTGAGAGATTATTAATAGTTAGCAAATCATAAAATGCTATAATAAAAAAGTCAGACAAATTTGTGCTCTCTCTTTCTGCCTCCCTCCACTTACCCGCCCCAGTATTGTATGTCTGTCCTCCTTGTGATGGAGTAAGATGACGCAGTGAAATGAGGTGACTGCCATGCCCTCCCTGTACACTATGGCTGTGATTTTTGCACCTGGACTACAGAAGCAGCAGTAACTTGTACCTCTTCCTCCTTCACAATGTCACAGATAGACAACTGATTTTACCATAGGTCACATACTGTCGGAAGCCCTAGTATCTGCTTTTTTTTTCTTTATCAACCACATTCATATTTCACTTTGCAGATTCTCTTTGGAAGATTCCAGTCTTCAGCATCACTACTTTTGTGTTTAGGGACTATTTAGGGACCATAGTAAGTAAATAAGCATGCGTAGATATTAAGGACAAAGACATGATCTAGGACCTGGATGAGGGAGATTGGGACTGTGTGATATTTCATTACAAGCTCCAGATGGTACACAACTTAAAATTTACAAATTGTTTGTTTCTGGAACTGTCCACTTGCTATTCACAGGATTCAGCCGATTGAGACAATGGAGGAGGTGGTCGGAAGTGCTTCTTTCTACCTGGAAGTTACAAATTCCCTAAAGAGATTTCCTCCTGGCAGAGGGAACTTGAGGGATAAAATGCTCTTTGCGCTCACAACTTCAAGACATCTGAGTTTGTATCAGTAGAGTGACAAGGTGATGGGAGTGACCTAGTCCCTTGTGGCAGAAGTGTACATCAACAACTTCTCACATGGTAACCAGACCAGAAACAAAGAGCCCAAGGAAAGCCGGCTAGGCTAACAACCTCTAGGACCTTCCCAGTGGTTCTACGTCCCAAAGCTTTCACAGTCTTCAAAAGTGGTGACCCCAGGTGAGGACATGCTGTCCAAATCCATGAGTTGGTAAGGGACATTCTAGGTCCTATTCACAACAGGTGGGAGTCATACAAAATTATTTTGTTTTTCTCATTTTGAAAAAGTTGGGAGAATGACTAACTTAGGTCACATATGTAAACATTCAAAAAATGATTGGGAAACGGGAATTATGACTCTGGGAAATCTCCTAGCTCCTTTTGTTGGTGAAGTGGTTTCTCTCTCTGCCCACTTTCTACCTTTCTGACCCACAGAAAGGAGCCAGATGTGGCTTAGCAGCCAAAAAATAAAAAAAAAAATAATACTTTAGTGTTACTTTTGAAGACCATCATCTTTATCTTTACAGCAAATAAACTGAACTCCAAAGGCTTTTCAGCAACCCACGTGGAAGCCCCGTAAGTGGAGAAGAGACTACTAAGGCCACCAAGAAAAACAGAAAGACTACTCTGGAATCATGTGAAGCTATCTTAGGCAAAAATGGAAGCTTCCTCTAAGTGTGCATGACCTCTAGGCAGCCCAAAGTATCCAAGGCAGGGACCTAGCTGGACAGACAGAAACGGAACCAGAGCCACATGGCCTCCCAGGGCAGGGCAGGAAAAAGTCAGAGAGCAGAGTGAATGGAATAGATCCTTCAAAGTCAGAGAGAGAGGCATAGGGGGAAAATGCCAGGAGAGCCAAGGGCCAGGCTTGGGGACATGTAAAGGTCACAGTTCACCTCAGGAAGACATTCACACCCATGACAAGGTGCACGTGTGATCCAGGAGAAGGCAAAGAAATGAGTCAGGTTCAAGCTTCTTATGGCTAGATCACCCAGGCTACAACAGAGAATTCTAGGTCCTGAAATGTGACTTCTGCAAATAGAACTGTTTCTGTGATTGAGACTACACCCTGTTTTGCTTTGATTTCTTTAGCTGGCTGAATCTTTCTCCTTCATAGTCCAATCTTCTCAAGTGTGAGGAAAAGGAAGTGTTTGTCATCTCCTCCAAGGGGGGAATGGCCTCCATGAAAAGGAGACCTAAATACTTCTTTGATGAGGAAGAACCTGAGCAGCTGCTGTGTTTCCAGACAGCTTCTGAGTCAAACAAATTAGTAGAAAATATGTCAACATCCAGCAGGAGAAATGGGAACTTTTTCAAAACTGCTTTTAAGGACCCAATGAGATAAGCATTCCTACTAATAAACCGGAGAGAGGGCCATCTTTCTAGAAAGTCAGGTGTCCTGACATTCATTCACTAAAATCTCTCTGAGGTTAGGGTAGGCTGTGCAGAAATGGAAGGAGGAGACATTACAACAGAGCATACTCAGGTCACATGCTGAAGAGTTCAGAGAAGAGGGGACCAGAAGAGTTACCTTGATTGATTATGGAAGTGCCCAAGATCTAGCAAGAAATTCTGTCATTCTCTTTCTCAAAACCTGGAAATGTCCCACTCAGCAAGACGGTTCATCTTCAGTGCTAACTTTCTGGGTTTTAAATCACCTAGATCCATTTGCACAGCTCTGGGTATTTCTGTGAGAGTATTTCCGGAAAGGAGGAACTGAGAGTATGAGGCTCGGCCTGAAAGTGGGTGGTACCATACTATGGACATGGGGTCAGAGAGAATAAAAGGGAGGAAAGGAAGAAGTTGTCCCAGCACCAGCTCCTTTATCTGCTTTCTGGTCTACCGTGGTGTGAACTTTGCTCCTCCAACACTCTCCCATCATGACGACTGATGTGCAACTGTGAGCCCAAACACTGCTTCTTACCTTACATTGCTCCTGTCAGCCACCGTGTCACAGTGACACAGAAGTCCCTAACATGCTCTTTAGTTGAATAACCTTTCACTTAAAATGAGTCCCAGGCAAGTATCATTTCAGGATCCCAGAATGGACTCACTTGTCCCCATCAGTTTCTCCCTGAGTCCTTCCAGGAGCCCACAGTTATCAGACAGAAGTTGTCCAGTTAAGCTGGACTTTAGATAAATGACAAATAGCTGCTAATATTAGTATGTCCCATGCAATATATGGGGCATGTTTATGTCATAAGAATTCTTCATTGTTTATCTGATACTCAAATTTAACAGGAAATCCTCTGTGTTTAGTTGCTAAATCTGGTAGCCACCAATAGTTGACACTTTTCCAGTTGTAAAAGATGGACAGGCTGGTGGGCTGCTTGTGACAACTGCCAAATGATGTGATATCCTAGACTATTGGCTGGCTTGCTTCAGGGTTTGTTCAGCCTCTCCTAAACGTGTCACTGCTTTTGGCTGCCGTTTGGGCGTCTCTGATCCAACTAGCTTAACCAGAAGAACATTTCTTGTCCCTGTGCCTGGGCATCCAAAGACATGCTGTATGCCACCGCAGTGTGATCAATGCTGTGTGCTGAAGACAGTTCACACTGCTTTGGTTCACTCTTGATGTGCTCGGTGCTGACTCCACCCCAGACAGAGAACAAGACGGCAGCCACAATATCACTTCCAGCCTTGGCCACATTAGTAACATAACTTCTGAGACGCTGGGTAAAGAACAGGACTAAGGTTTAAGAGACATTCACAAGTCCTGTGGTGTATGTATCTGTGGGTTTGTGGCCAGTGAAGAACATGAAAAGAAGTAGGGATGGGAGTCAGCAAATAAGCCTGTGAAGGAAGGAGATAGCTCATGTGTTGTCTGCAGAGGACAAAGGGTGACAAGTGCAGACTCAGCAAGCATCAAAGCTGGCCAGTGAGAAACAGTCCAAAGGAGCAGTGTGTCTGAACGATGGGCTGGAAAAGCTTGGCTTGCTCTTTTCCCTCTGGGGAAATGCCCATTGCTCACAGATGGAGCCCATGCAAAGTCAGGGGCCATTTTCTCCTGGCTTACAAAGGAAAATACTGCTGTTGGTTTCTGGAAATACTTCCCTGCTGAGTCATCTCAGCAAATGAGACACCACAGGAACTTGACCCCTATTCACTCTGTTAGATGAGTCGTTCCCATAACTAGAGGACTATTTATCCAGCAACAAAACAACATGATCAGGACAGAAGGTTTTCAAATGTCATTTAAAACAAGTTTTCTGAGGAATGCTGGCAGAGAGTGCATACTTCAACAATTTGGTGATGGCCTTGCCATTTGAAAAATTTGAGAATTGGACAGAAAGAATGGAAGGGGGGCAAGGCAGAAAAGTCTTCTTTTCTTTTTTTTTTTTTTTTTCAAAACCAGATCCTGCTTTAGTTTTTAAGTTTTCTTTATAGCAACAGCACAGGACTTTGGTCCTCTTTTGTTTGACTTAGGTTTCAGCAGGGACACAAGCATGCTATCTGAGCATGGAAGGGACAATGCACACAAGTCAATGAACCTTGTGGCTGGCTCTGGGACCTTGGGCTGGACTTCCTTGGGTTACTCTAGAGACTTGATAGCCTTAGCATGGCACTCGTGGTCTTGGCACCATTGGCATGCATTTTCATTAGGTCTTTCTTCTTGTTAAACTTCTCGGAACAACTCATGTTCCCCCAGAACCTGTAGTCTACTCCTGAAGAGTTTCATATGTATGTTATCACGGCTCCTTGATATCACTTCTGTGCCATTTTCCAGCCTAGCTGTGTGTGGTACAGTTCTTGGGCATAGTCAGATCTGCACACATGGCCCTCAGTTTTCGAAGAACCTGTGATCAGAAGAACTAAAGGCACTTTTACAACAAACCCACTCTTAAGATAAGAAAACCACTCCATGGAGGGTAATGTTAATCCATCCATGGGATAAAGAGCTCATGACCTCCTCGTTCCTAAACATGCCACCACTCAGCAGTGTTGCGCTGAGGATAAAGATGGTTCCCTAGGTAAAGACACTTGCTGCGTACATCCCCTCGGACCATGTGGTGGTAACAACTGACTGCTGCAAATTGTGCAAGCTATCCTCTGATCTCCTCACATGCTCCAAGGTACTTGGGCATGCACGCGTGTACGCACGTGCACACATAGAAAGAAAAAGATTCAAGCACATGAACTTTGAGGGATACCTGCAGACCCATAGCAAAGGTATTTGAAGAAGCTAATGAGCTGTTTTAGCTATGTAGACCTGGGTCTGGGTCTGGTTCTATTCCTGGGCTACATTCATGACCTTGGTCAATGGGACCTCCTGAGTTTCAAGCTTTTTAATCAGAAAGGGTGGCATTCAGCTGAAAAAAAAAAACAAGTGCAGTTCTTATCTTAAAAGGTTTAATTTTCTCAGAAACATAACCTTCTGGGCTGGGACTACCACCTGGATATCATCAGCATTGCAACTCCTCCTCTTTACTCTCTGCCAGCCTTCAGCCTTTGATTTCCATCATCATTGTTTATTATCGCTTGGTGAAGGAGGCTGCTCCACCTCCAGCCTCACAAAGAGAAATAGTGGGAAACAGGAGAGAGAAAAGTCAGCTTCTTAGAATCTGAGATACCATCTGCAGATTTCATACAACTGAAATGTGTCACAGGGCTGGCCCCTAGATACAAGGGTATTGAGAAATGCACTATTTCACCAAGTATGTGGCAACCTCAAATAAAATGAAAGTTCAGGCAATACAGAAAGAAAATGAAATAAATACTTGGTCAGCAAACAACAAAGTCTGCTACATGAATAACACATGAAATGAGGTTTCTGCGTGTTACCATTCTGCTATCCATTTGCTCTTATACCCAGAAAGACATATTGATGGTTGGGGGTATCGCTCAGTGGTAGAGTTCTCATGAGCCCCCAGATTCAATCTCTAGCACCAAATTAAAACAAAATCATACACACACACACACACACACACACACACACACACACACACACACACAAAATCTTGTCTCCTATATCTAGTCAGTCTACTACATACTAGGGATATGCTACCATGGATGAAAGAATTTTAAGAAGAAGAAAGATGGGTTACCTTCCATCAGTAGCTAAACAAAGTGGTCCTGATGTAAAGGCATCACCTTGCCTGCCATTCAGTGAAAAACAATGCCCTACAAGAGAGAGTGGTAGATAAAGGATGCCTCAAGAGTCAATAGCATCTGAATTGTAAGTTTTGCTTGCTATGTTCCCCTCTTTCCTTCAGTTTGATGCTTTAGAATTTCCGTCCTCTTCTCTGAACCCTGAGATAAAAGAGACTATCATAGAAAGCACAGCCAAGAAGTCTGGAACCTGCATGCCCCTCAGCTGCCAGAACAAACTGGTACAAGCCTCTTAGAAAGCAGTAGGGAGACACATTGAAAGAGCACACAAGTTTCACCCCCTGATAAGGGCTGTGGCTTTGCTCCTGGGAACCAGATATAGGAAAATATGCTCAGACTTGAAAAGCATTCATGCAGCAAGAGGTTTCACTGTGGCCTTTGGTGTAATAACACATTAGAGGAAGCAGTAAATGGGCTGGTAGGTGAAGGGTGGTATATACAGTAAGGAAGCTTAGACAGTGCCTGAGTTGGGGTTTCTATTGCTGTGTGAGACACCATGACCTCTCATAAAGGGAAACATTTAACTAGGACTGGCTTACAGATTCAGAGGTTTTGTCCATTATCATCGTGGTGGGAAGTATGGCAGCCTGCAGGCAGACATGGTGCTGGAGAAGGAGAAGAGTTCTATATCTGGATCAGCAGGCAACAGGAAGAGGCTGCCACACTGGGTGTGGCTTGAACATCTGAGATCTCCAAAACCACCACCATAGTGACACACTTCCTCTAACAAAGCCACACATCCTAATAGTGCCACTCTCTATGAGCCTATGGGGGCCATTTTTATTTAAGCCCACACAGACAGCTACTCACTGTGATGGTTAAAAAAGATGGTCTCATCAGGAGAAACACCTTACATGAATCTTTAGGTGAAGGTTATAAAATACAAACTTATATTAAAGCTGCCACTAGACTTTTGAAATAGGAATGCTTTGAAAGTATTGATGGTGTGGTGATGGATGATCAGATTTGAAATAACTGTTCTCTTAGTCTTCAGGTTTCTAGGTCTGTTGACCTAACATGAATGGGAAGATAAGTTCATAATTGTCCAAAGGGAAGGAAAGGGCTTTGTGAACAGTTTGGCTCCTCTGGTGTAGCCTATCAATTCTGAGGGAGGAAAGAAAGCATAAACCAGGACCAGGCATGTACGTCTAAAACCACACCACTTGGGAGACTGAAGCAGGAGCAATGTGAGCTCAGGGTTACCCTGGGCTACATAGAAGGACCCTATGACCTCCACCTGTCTGTCCTCTTACCTGTCAAGTAAATTCATCACTCCTGCAGCTTAGACAAAAGACAATAGACAAGAAGAAATAAAATGGAGAATACCTATTCTGAAATTTGCTGAATTTGTTGGGGATCATTTATTGTAATCTATACCCAATAACTTAAAGAA
Organism: Dicrostonyx torquatus; assembly: GCA_028555095.1. NCBI lineage: Eukaryota > Metazoa > Chordata > Mammalia > Rodentia > Cricetidae > Dicrostonyx > Dicrostonyx torquatus. Next base: position 11,586,082 of record JAQHUG010000008.1, read on the forward strand.
TTTAAGGAGGATCTTCTTAATAAAAACATTTAGTCGAAAAAAGTTCTTCCCTGAGATATTAATCCATATTTTCAAGCCAAAAGAACCATGATTTTCCCCTGATGATTTGAGCAAGCTAAGAAAAGGCTTTGCTTTCAGCCCAATTGCAATCATTTCGCAGTTTGGAGCAGGTTCTATGGCCCTGATTTCCCATTTCCTCTTTCCATCAAAACTGCCTAAGCCACTGGCACAGTTATCATTTTCACATTTTACCAACTTGTTCCAACCCACATGAGCAATCACACCAGAGAACACGTAGTTCTTGAGCCACTGGAGGGTAAAAATGAGTATAGCCCCACCCTGAGAGCTGACTTTGAAGGACTCAGGTCTTCCCACAGTTCTACCAGCCAAGAGTACAGAATGATGTCATCTAAAGGCTCCTGTGCACATTACTTTGATGAATCCAGATCCTTCTGTGTTTCTATGAGTATCTCCAAGGCATGTACCTATTCAGGGATCCATGCATAGTCTCCCATGCTGAGAAACACAAGAACGATGAAGTCTATGAGGAGCCTGCAGCTCAGTTAGAAAGGCAGATTGTGGTGGCTTTAATGGAACTATTCCACAATGGCTCATATGTCTGGAATACTTTACTCCTTGCCCCAGTGATGGAACTGTTTGGAAAGGATTAGGAGGTGTGGCCTTGTTGGAAGAGATATGTCACTGGAGTTGAGCTTTGAGGTTTCAAAAAACTCATGCCATTCCCTGTGTACTCTGTGCCTCCTTCTTGCCCTTAGAGATGTGAGTTCTCAGCTGCTCATGTGCCATGCTGTCACTCTGCCATCATAGTCTAACCCTCTGAAACCATAGCATAGTTAATGTTTTCTTTTATAAGTCGCCACTGTCATTGTGTTTTATCACAGCAATAGAAAAGTAACCAAGACACAGAAGGTCATGTTATATATCAGACATGCAAAGAGTACCTAGCCATAAAAAAAGAAAAAAGCATATAGTACAGAAGTAAATATGAGCTGAGAAGAAACTCAGTTTCAAGGATTTTAGTTCCATGTTAGGAGACTGAAGAAGGATAAGGAAGACTTTATGTCTCTTCTGTAGGCTTTATCTTGTATTAATGATTTCTTCATTCAAGAAGCACAGAGGTGGACTCTGTGAGAATTGGACCACCATTGTGGAACTCTGTCCCAGAAAATGTGCACATGACATTCACATAAAACTTTGGATATCATTTCCAAAGGTGCATAGACTTTATCACACCCAAATTGTCCTTGGACTTCATAGACTACACAGTAAGACTATAATAATTAAGAGGAAGCATTGTTTGCATCTCATGTTCTTAATTAGCCTTTGAACTAATTGATAAAACTACTGCATACAAAGCATTGTTTCAAGGGTACAGATAATAATCCAGTGAAGTTCAGAGAAGTCATGAATCCAGATTAGAAGGTGGATGGATCACAGCAACCAACTCTGCTCTTTCAAATACTAACTGGCACGGGTGGTATGGTGGTTTGAATGAGAATTCATCACCCCCTTGCCAGGTTCAAATATTTTGAGAGCTTTGCTATCAGGGAATGAAACTGTTTGAAAAGGCTTAGAAGGACTAAGAGGTGTGGCTTTGTTGAAGGAGGTGTGTCATTAGGAGTGGTCTTTGAGGCTTCAAAAGCCCATTCTAGGCGCAGTTTCTCCCCTCCCACTACTTTACTAGAGCCATGTCTGCCTGCCTTCCACCATGTTCTCTGCTATGATGATAATATACTAAACCTCCAAAACCACAAGCAAGCCACGAATTACATGTTTTGTTCTAGAAGAGTTGCCATGTTCATGATATCTCTTCACAGCAATAGAACAAGACAGATAGGAACCATTATCACCTCCACCACTATTTCATAAGTTAGGAGAGTGAGGCTTTAGGAGGTGAAAGAACTTGTCCTGGGCCATGTGGACCCCAGATGGAGAATTGAAGCACCTTTGCAAGAAAAGTTTTGAAACAAAAGAGTTGAAGCTTGGTTTGCTACCAAGGTTCTTGGTTCTCCTTCATAGGATGTGAAGACATGCTGAAGTTGGCACTGGTTTTTATTTTTATCATCTTCGAGTGAGTTTGGCTGATAGCATGAGAACCCTGTGATATCTGTAAGGGGAGGGGTAATCAGGAGCTGAAGGACATGTACTTTCAAGAAACACACAGCAGTCTGGACGTTTTGAAGCCAAGGTCAAAGCTTGTCGTCTCGCTGCAAAAGGACCGGGATTCCTGGAGACAACAGTGTGACCTTGTGCAATCAATCTACTAATAACCCAGTGTGCTGTTGGGCCCAGTGCAAGAGTAGACTATTCATTCTTTCATGGTCAGAGACACAAATCAGCTATGCCCAAATGAAGGCCATCAGTAGCCACACCAAGCAGGGAAGTTCTCACAGGCCTTGCCTCCAGAGTCAACACTTTTTTTCCCACCATGGAACTTATGAACAAGGACAACAAGGTTTCAGTCGTGCAGGAGATAATAGCACAATGCTGTGCTCTTAAAACTTGCTCCCATGTTAGCAACTACCACCACCAAAGTTAAAAAGGGAAAACATAAAAGAGCGAGGAAACTTCTGGAAGAGGTGGATGAGTTCAAGCACTGTTGTGACAATGGCTTCATGGATGGACACTTAACTCCAAGTGCATCAAGTTGTCTGCAATTACATTTCTACAGCTTCTGAAGTCAATTATGCCTTCAAAGGCAGCTGAAAACAAAATGAAGCTGGTCAAAGAGAACCACATCTTGAATGATTGCATGAAGGGCACAGAATAAGTTAATCCATAAAGACAGTAGACCAGCTTGCCCAGGACTTGGGTGATTTGGGGAATTAAAGGGTTACATCTAAAGAGTTGTGGACTTGGGGAGGGTGAATAAATTTGTCCTAAAAGTAATTGTGGTATCAGTTTCCCAGTTGTAATGGACTAGTCTTTAAAGGAGTGACTTAGAAGGTGTGTAAGTTATATCTCAAAGAAGCTATTTTTAATCAAATAAAATAAGCATTTTCAAATGCCTCATTTGGAAAGATTCTTAAGACAGTGATAACACTTTGTTCCTACTCCATTTTAGAATGGAAGTGGTATTAACCACCATGTGTACCAGGCTTGATGCCAAGAACACGAGGCTAGTTATAGAAGTCAAGTTCACCATCAGAGGATAGGCATTTGCCAACAGTAAGGACAGCCACAAAATAAGGCAGTGTGACAAGATTCTGCTTCTTGTTACACCAATCAGTAAGGCAGAGGGGGACGATAGGATTGGTTAAGTTAAAAGCTTTCATGGCAAAATATCACAGCCTTTCCACCTGAGACTTATGTGATCTGGAATGAGTTTTTAGCATGTTCTTGCAGCCTTGGTGTTCACCCATCTTATATAGATAATATTGATGATTTCAAAAGATTGCATGGGAGATTTAACAGAATCATGTCTATGAAGTTTGGCACAAGATAAGCCCTCAAAATAGCAACTATTATTGTTATTCTAAATTGTTGAGGCTGGATTATCCAGCTCAATATCTAGATACTCAAATATCTAATTAGTGAGCAAATTATTTTGTAATCATATGTAACAATTCACTCATAAAAGGCTCTCTGTGAGTACATCCCATTTTGTGTCATTCTAACAAGTAACTTACAAGATTTTCTTCTTTTCAATCGGGAGGGTCATGGAACCATGATTACATGATCTCTGGGCCTATTGTAAATGAAGGCTCCCTGTAAAGCTCAAGATTTATGGTCATTTTCACTGAAAACAGAAATAAACCCAAATTCTTTCCTAATAGCAGAAAGAACACTTGAATCTAGCTTACCAATTTCTTGGTCTCACTTTGAGCTCATATAATACATAGAAAACAGGAAAAATAAAAATAGAATCCTTCAGCTGGGCGGTGGTGGCACACGCCTTTAATCCCAGCACTCGGGAGACAGAGGCAGGCGGATCTCTGTGAGTTCGAGACCAGCCTGGTCTACAACAGCTAGTTCCGGGATAGGCTCCAAAGCTACAGAGAAACCCTGTCTCGAAAAAACAAAAACAAAAACAAACAAACAAAAAAAATAGAATCCTTCAGAGTCAGCAGCACCCCAATCCCCAATGCATTAAAGAATTGTACAGAAGAGAAAAGTGTAGTGTCATTTGCTCAGCTGACTCCAAAAGGCAAAGAGCCTAGGGATAAAAACCATACAGCCCGCAGCGACTTTTGATGCTTGGCACTCCACATCTTACCCGGCACACAGTAGGCCTCAGCAATGTTTGTTTCTAAAATCTTACCAGTATCCATAGACAACTTACACAAACATGTACTGCTGTGATTGGTGTACCAATTCCTGAGAATGTGCATCCCATTTTCCCAAACTCCTTCCTCTTGGAAGCTCTCTACACCCAGAGCTGAACAGTCAAGAACCTCCACCATCTTCACAGGTCCTGAAGGGGAAAACACGGCAGATTTTCTCTGTAAGACTTCTATCTCCAGCCGTCCAGTTTGCCTGTCTTTGGTAAGATGGAGTGTCCCACTACAAGCTGACTGCAGAGAGCCAGCATCTCATATGTCATCACGAAAAGGTCCAAGCCTGCAATGGAAGCCGATGCTGCCATCTCGAAGCTGAACCTCCTTGGTCATTGATAATATTTTATATTATTTATATGAGAAGAACATAAACTGATATGCTTATACTGCAAGACACATCTATATTAGCTGGTTTTTTTTCTTGTTGTTACAACAAAACAGCCAATAAAAAACAAGTTGAAAAAGGAAGGGTTTGTTTTGGCTTACAGTTTGAAGATACAACCCATTATAGCAGGAAACCATGGAAACAGAAGCCAGTCACACTTTGTCTGCAATCCGGAAACAAAGAAATCAATGTTGGTGCTCGCTCACACCTTTTTATTTAATCTAGGACCCCAGCCAATTGATGATGCTGCCCACCCTACTCAGAGCAGGCCTTTCCTCCTCAGCTAAATTCTGGAAACATTCCCACAGACACATCCAGAGGTGTATTCCCACTGTGACCCCAAAGCTAATCAAATTGACAGTGAAGGTGAACTGTCATAAGATCTATACAGCTAGAGCAATCCAGGTTGTCAAATTAAACAAAATACTATCTGAGAGAGATGCTACCAAGAATACTAATATTTGTTTAGGAGTAGAATTTTTAACTGTGAGCACATGCAGAGGTTGAGGCAAGGGGATGGGTTTAAATACAAAAATGAGGAGAGTTACATCAAATATTTTGAAACAATAGTCTTTTGTCACAAAGATTAAGACAAGGGGATAGATAGGGTTGAACCCAGTGGCTGAGGAGAGACCCGCTCAGAAGAATTTATTACAGGAGACTGCGAAGGCCTGTGGGCAGGCTTATGCTTCTGGTAGGTTCTTTTGCAATAGCCACTATCTCAGACAATCAAGTGTAAGAACCTTTTCTTTAAACCCCACTTTCTTTACTTTCTTGGTAGGATTGGCACAATCCTATTTTAATTCCAACAACAATCCCATTTCTTTCACACATTAGTTCCTCAAGACTCTTACATTTATGTAACTTGACCGACTAATGGAGGTCACGTAGTAGAACCTTATATAACGTTGGCTCTGGGGACAGGATGAGATCTCCACACTGTGGCTGGTGCTGTCTTTGAGGCTTGCCCTCCACCTTGATATCTCAAATTTTCAGACCAACCCTTGGTTTATATTGGAGGTACCCAGTCTAAACTATAGCCTGAATGCAGACGTGGCCAGGGCTTGACCTCTGCAGGATTAGCCTACACAGGGCATTCTCAATTTTGTTTCAATTGCCTTCCCCCCACCCCACAACCTTGAAATCCCTGTATTGAAGTGTGATAGACATGTCCCATTTTCTCTCCTCCTGAGCTCTGAGACACCACCTTTCTAATCTATATGCAACTCAATATGTTTGGAGAGAAACATTCACCAACGAAACTGAAACAGCATAGGGAAAGCTTAGCATCCTGGAACTCTACTTGGCTTGAGCTGTATACACACCCCTTTCCTGACCGCACACTTAGCAGATATGGGTAACAAAACACTTAGTGAAAGGGAAACCCAGCCTGCATCAAGATGACTGTACACCCCATTCCAAACAATGTAATAAGCAAGGTCTTCTCTAACAATTCTTTTCTAAGTTCTTGTTTCCATTCAAGTATTTCACAGAACATACCTGGGAGGGAAGAAGGAGGGAGGGATGGAGGGAGGGGCGATAGCATAGGGTGTAGGCTGTTTCTAGGTATAAGTGTTACCTGGATGTGAGTATACACACCGTGTGCACATCTGATATCCTGGGAAGTTAGAAGAGGACATCAGATCCCCAGGACTGGAATTATGTGTGACTATGAGCCACCATGTGGGTGCTGGGAAATAAAATTTGGGTCCTCAGCAAGATCAACCACAGCTGAATCAGCTCTTCCAAACCCTCTGCCTCTCAGCACTCCCTGCTCTCTTGCAGGGCATCTGGCCTATATTTCCACTTTGTTTCTGAACAAAGTCATTTGCTACTTTGACATTCATAGTGCTTATGCAATTCTCTGAAAATGATACCTAGAAACACCTGTTCCAGATTGAAGCCACCGGCAGCAAAAATGTCTTCCCTTGGATACATTGTACTATGAATTTTTTTCTTTAACTCCAGTTTTCCTAGGTTACTTGGTTGTTTTAATCCTTTCCTCTTGTGGCCAGAGCACATAATATCTACTTTCTCAACAAATTATTAAGTAGACAATGTAGATTGCTTGCCATAGGTCTGATCCTGTGCAGTCTAGACTTCTAGTCTAAGAACTTACTTATTTTACATAAGTGAAAATGTATACCCTTCAAATATTTCCCCATTTCCTCTTCCTGAACAATTAAAAACCCACCAGTCCTAAACTCTGATTCTATGCATCTATTTTAAACACCACACAATTAAGACCCTTGGCTTCTTTGTTGTTGTTGTTATTGTTGCTCATGTCTGGCTAATTTCACTTAGTCTAATGCCTGCCAGACCCATCAACGTTGTTCAAATAGCAGGACTTTGCTCTTTCTGCGGCTGAATGATGTCATTGTGGGGCTCGGTCACATTTTCTTTATGTACATATCATTTCTTAGCTACAACTCTGTGACACGGAAGTGATTCTAACTCCTCTAGACATTGATTTTAATTCGTTTTGATAGATACCCAGAAGTAGGATTGCTGGACTGTGTGGTTCTATTTTCTAATTGTTTATTGTGATAAAATACACAATAACACAGAATTTATCATCTGAGCCATTTAAAGCATACAGTTCGGTGACATTAACTACATCCACATTGTCGCAGCAACATCAGCACCATTCGTCATCAAGCCTTTCATCCTGTAGAACTGGTACTCTGTACATTAAGCAATGCCTCCCTCCTCCAGCCTCAGGCAATACCATTCTGGTTTCTGTCTCTGTTATTTTATATCTAATATGAGTGGGAACAGATGTATTCATATTTTCATGACTGGTTTATTCCACCAAATATAATGTCCTTGATATTCATCAATATTGTAGAACACGTTAGAATTTTCTTCCTTTTTATAACAGAAAATATTCCATTGTGTGAAGGCAGTGCCTTTTGCTTATTCATTCCCCCATCATTGGGCCCTTGCTCATACCTTTCAAAGTTGGGAGATACACATTAAAAACCCATTTCTGAGACTGTCTTCAAAACTCAAGAAGCTTGATGGCACAGGGCCTCATTTTGAATGGTAGCAATCACTTGAGTCTAACCTATTGCTGGTACCTGTAGCAGGAGCTCATCAATCTCCACCCGACTTTGCTTCTCCCGCTCCTGGGTATTTCCCCCATGTATATTACCTTCTGTACCCTGTATTACTAGGAGTAGCTGCCCTGCACTATGTAAATCCTGTGCGGGATTTTCATTTTGTTCAATATTCTGGGTCAGTTGAGACTTTGCTGTACTTTTATGGGCTGTTCATAGGCTCTGAGGAACCTGCTCAGAAAAAAAAAGGTCTGAAAAATCGTAGCTGGACCTTACTACATACACCCCACAGTGTCTACCTCATTCCAGGAATTTAACAGACTTAGGTCTCTCAAGAACGGCATCACTGAGTGACCTATTAGCAATCCCCGTGGCATCCACCCTGAGAAGGAACATAACCAATTTTCCTTCATCAGATTTGGTCCTCAAAGGCCCAGAATGACCCTGGCAGGGAAAAACCATGATTTTATCTATACGATACCTTAATCTTTAATCTGGACTGCTCTTAATCTCCAGCAAGCAGTAGGCAACTTCTAGCAGGGTAAATCTTCATCACCTTCTCTTGGTAGCATATTCAGATGCTTAACATCTGTATCAAGAATGTCTTCATATCCAGCTGTGAGGGTTTGAATGAGAAATGTCTCCAAAGACATTGTGTACTTGAACACTTGTGCCCCAGCTGGTGGCACTATTTGAGAAGATTATAGAACCTGTATGAGGTGGAGGTGACTGGATCAAATAAGTCACTGAGGCAGGTTTTGAGGTTTTATGCCTTTCCCCCACTTCCTGTCCTGTCTGTACTTTCTGTGAATGGATGAAGATGTGATCAGCCATTGTCCTGCTCCTGTTGCCTTATCTTCCTGGGCACAATGGATGTTATCCTCTGGACCTGAGGCCAAAATAAATACTCTCTCTCCAGTTACTCTCAGGCAGAATATTTTATCACAGCAGCAGATAGGTGACTAATACATCAACCCAAATCACTCTTGGTGCAGTTAAAAGGCATGCCATCTCAGCTCTTTCATAGGAGAAATATAGAAGAATTACTCCCCATCACCATCTCCTATAAAACATGTCTTTATGGCCAAAAGTCCTGCCATTAAATTACCATACATCCTTCTCTTCTCAGCAGTAAATTTTATCTCTCACACTTCGATTTATTTTTGACACTGTCACTTGAATCCTTGAGTTCTCTGCGTGTTTATAGATTCTGCTATCTCAAAACTAGCTACAGAATTCTAGTTGAGCAGTGCTAAATATAATGAAAATTACTTCAGTTTCTAATTGCGTAGTCTACTTTTATACTTGATTTCCAAACCAGGGCACTGTAGTGCTGACTCATGATCAGCCCAGGAGATGCAGGATGCTTAGAACCCTCTCGGTTTTCTATGCATCTTTGCTATTATGGCTCACTGTTGATTTGAAAGGTTGGTTTTCCTTCTGCAGTGTCAGCACTCTTAACTTGTTAGCTAGCTTTGCATTGCCATAATTAACTACCTGAAGCAACAAAGTTATAAAGAAAAAGGCTTATTTAGGTTTGTGGCTCTTGCATTCTGATCTAAAGTCAAGTACCCCTATTGCTTTAGAACCTACCATGAGGGAAGCCAACCGTGGCAGTAGTGAAGGCAGGACAGCAGACATGTAACAAAAAAAAAAATTCATGAGGGAAATCTGTTCAGAGCCCTACCATTCTCTTGGAGAGCACTTCCCATGGCTCCAGCACCTACTATAAAGTCCAATTTCCTAACAATGCACCTCCACAGCAGTTCCCAATGGTGTCAATCCTTCAAAATACATGGACCCTTGGGAACATTCATCCACAACCTAGCAATTTGTCTTTTCTGATATTTTCTTCTGCTGATTTGTTCCCATGACTCTAAATAACCAGGACCATTTTGAATTCTAAACTGATAGCAGGGGTCTGATTGCTATTGTTCTCATCTGTGCTTTATGTAGCCATGTGGCATCGATGAGCTGGGCTCTCTCTTCCATCTCTGCATTCCAAAGAACTCCCTCCAACCCTTAGTGATGACCTTGGTAGCTCATTTGTGACCCCTTTGAATCATTTATTCAATCCAGTCTTTTGTAGACCTACATCCTTGCTGGCTGTCCTGTGGTTCGTGAACTAAGAATATTTTTGTTACCTAGGAGTATTTTAGAAATTCCTCTCTCCATACCTACTGAGTCAGAATCTCAAGTTAGCAACACCTCAACTGCTTCACATGAATATTGCTGTCCAAGGGCAACTGATTTACACTGTCCAAGGGTGTTTTTTTTTTTAAAAAGGAATCTTCCTCCAAATCATAGTAACAGGGCCTTAATTTTTATGGCAACCTCTTACTACTCCAGCAATCAGTTCTAGGAGGATTTATAAGGCAAGTCTTTAGAAGGAAATAACATATAATATCTACGAAAATTTCTCTCAATTCAGTATTTACCAATGGACTGAGAAAAGATGTGCACAAGACAGTCCCTGTCTTTAAACAGCACAGACAGGTAGTTCTGGTGTTCTCTAGCCCAGTAGGATGATAATACCTCACAAAAATACGTCATGTATTTCAAATAGCCCCAAGGGAGGATTCGGAATGTTCTCACCACAAAGCAATGATCAACATGTAAGGTGACCGATGAAGTAATTGTCCCCATTTGAACATTTCACCACACACAGCAAACGCTACATGATGCCCCACAAATACGTATAACTGTGTGCCAGTATAATTGCAAAAGGATAAAATAGGACAGCATTTCACCAGCAAATCAATCACCCATCCTATCTCTGTGTTCCATCAGATAGATGCAGTCTCCCTTGTGCCAGTTAGGACCAGTCACTGTTCTATATTCTGCTGATTTGAGGCGTCTGCCCTTACAATTGGTTCTCTTTCTTTTTCTCTTTCTCCTTCACTTCTTCCCTCCTTTATCTCTATTTTGTTTTTATACAGTAATGCTAGTGTTTTAAACCCATGGCCTTGTACATGCTAAACACACATTCTGCTAATGAGTCACTCCCAACCCAAGTCCCATTTTTCTCTCTTACGCCATTAGTTTTCTTTCCGTTTCATCACTGGCTTTCAAATTGAATATGTATTTGCTCCTCATCCTCAAATTGCCCGTGCTTCAGTATACTTTTGGTTGTCAAAGTTGGGATCATACTGCCAGGCTCTGATAGGATAGCCTAAGGTTCTGATACAGCCAACTTGGACCTTTTAGAACTCGTGCTAGATATTGGCGCCCAACTTAAAGGCAGGAATTCACGAAAAAGCCACTGGTCTCTGGCTTTGTAGCTACAGCACAGACTGGAGCTGCATGTGGGGCCCCTGCCCATCTGGCTAGGCTTTCTTTTCTTTTTTTCCCCAAGCCTCTGAGCGAGTTTGGGAGTTTCATGTTATAGCCTCTCTGAAACAGTCTCCAGACGCCACCAAAACTCCAAAAGCACCTGGGTTCCAAATGCCCCAGGATTTACCCTAGACTGGCTGACTCTGCCTTCAGGCAGCCCCTGCCACACATGCTCACACACACACACACACACACACACACCACACACACACACACACACACAATCCCCTGTGCATTTTTCAGACAAGCAGCCTCCTCTTTCTCTCTCCCCCATCATGGGTTGCGGGCTTTCCCTATACCCTTCCTCCTCAGGCTGCCACTCGCAGCTCAGCTACATACTAGCATCCACAGCTGTTTTCAGCCAGGCTCTTCACTGCCCAGTGTTATCCACTCAGACGGGCTACGCCTCACAGTTCACTGACATTGTCGGCACACTTGGTAAGATAATTGGGAATTCCTAAAGGGAGGAATTAGTTAAAAGAGAGAATTTTTCCCACATTAAAAAATGGGAAACACTATTACTATGGAGGGATTTAGGTCTCTGGATGATAATACATGTGACAGTTTGAAAATGGAACCAACTAAATGAGAAGATAACTAATTTAGTTGGGACTTACGTAATGTCAGTTCTAAACATTATTAGTTTTATCATTTTTGGGTTTTTTCACTAAAAAGTTGGTTAATATGAGTGCTGAGATACAAGTTTTAGAAAAACTTAATAAACAGATCATAGAGATATTCAGATCCAGAGAGAGGGACTTAACACAGAACCAATTTCAGCATTGCATTGTAAGGTTAGAAAGGAACAGCCTAAGGGTTTCAAACAATCAACTCTGACCTATTAGAACTCATGCTACAGTCAAGGAGACTGCTAAATATCCTACAATGCCCAGGGCACTTTCTACTCCACGGTAAGGAGTTACTTGATCCAAAAGTCCATAGTGTGACGTTGAGAAACCTTGTACTCTATCACTCTCATTCAACACTATGTCAAAGATGTTTCGTTAGCTATGATGTCACTCCAGCTAGAGATACGGCCTTTGAGGAAATAGATAAGGTTGAAGGAGGCCAAGACAGTGGGCCAATGGGATAGATATCCTCATACAATAATGTTCTAGAAGTCATTGTTCTCTACACTCTCTGGGGACACGCGGGGAGATGGCTAGTTGCAAGCTAATGAATGGCTGCCGCCAGAATCTGACTGTGCTGACTCCCTCATCTTGAATTTCCAACATCTAGAACAATAAGGAAACAAGATATGTTATTTAAGCCACCCAAACTGTAGAATCTTTCTGCTGAAGCCCAAGTGGCTGAGTATGATCCCTGCCTTAAAGGCTGATCCTCCGCCACCCAAATACCAGTCATGTGGTGAGTGGATACATGAATGTGGGGTAGCCTTACAGGAGACACTACTTGGTGATTCAAGTGAACAATGTACTCATAATCACTGCGACAGGAGTGAGCTGCATATAACTGGGTGAACTGAACGCATGAACTGCTTGAAGAGGCCTACTGAAAAAGGCAAAACATTACATGGCTTTATTTTATGAGACTCCCATGAAAGGCAAGCTTACAGAGACAAAAATGTAGATTAGCATTTGCCCGAGGCAGGGGGAGGGAGCTGGATTGACTATAAACGGGTGCAAAGGATTTTATAGGGGTGGTGGAAGTATTCCAAATCTGGCTTATGGCAGTGCTTGCACAATTTGGTAGATCACCAAATAGCACACTTCAAGTGTTTAAATTTTATGGTATGTAAAGTATATATCAATCAAGATGTTGAAAAGGAAGTTATTAAATTCAATTAAAAAGATATTCCAGAAAAGTATTCTAAAATCTCCCTTTCCCCCTTTCACTCCAACTTCCAGCAATTTCCCAGCTCCCATCCACAGCAAAACACCTCCGGAGCGCATACAGGGGAGCTCACCTGTATTCCCACCACCTCTTCTCACCCGCCCACTCCAAACCGGCCCCTGCCAACTAATGCTTGTCTCATTAAATTATAAAAGCATTGACAGTGCCAGATATGGTGGGAAATTCCCAGGCCTTGGTTATCTCTAGGACTTTCCACAACCTTGGCTTTATCCTCAGACCTCTGCCTATCTGCAAACTCACATGGCCTTAATCCTTCATGGCTCTTCCATTCTTTACTGAGAACCATAGAGAACTGGACACAAGACACAGACCTTCAAATACCACCACTCCCACCCCGAAGACTCCCACTTCACTCTCCCCTGGACTGCAGGTTGCCTGATCTGTGTCTGTGGGTAGTTGAGAAAGTCTAAAGCTAAAAACGTCCAGTGCTAACCTCTAGACCTTCCTCATCTGTACTTTCCTAAGTCCTCCACGCTCTGCCTTCGTGTCCCTTTGTCCCTCTCTTCCTCGGGGGCCTCTTTTTCCATTCTCATTAACTTCTTTCTAGTTTCATAGCATATATCCACTCTCAAAACCAATTAAACACACACATATATACATTAAAAGTTAGGTTTTGCATATGAAACAGAATATGTGGGGTTTTTTTATGGGTCTGAGCCACCTCCCTTAAAAAATATAGTCCGTTTCCAGATCCATTTTTTTCTCTAGCAAATTTCATAGTTCCATTTTCCCTTAGAGTTGCATAAAATTCTGTTGTCTATGTATTCCACATTTTTATTATCAAATTATTCATCCACTCATCCACTGATGGACATCCAGGCTGCTTCCCTTTCTTCATTATTGAGAGTAGAGCAGCGATAAATATGGATGAGACAGTATCTCCGTGGCAAGGTATAGAGTTCTTTGGGTTCATGCCCAAGAAAGGTAAAACTGACTTCTATGGAAGTTCTCTTTTTATTCTTTTTTTTAGAAAACTTCATATTCATTTCCACAATGGCTGCACTAGTTTATACTCTCACCAGCAGTGACTAGATCTCTCTCCCTACATCCTCTCCAGCATTTGCTCCCATGTGTTTCCTTGATATTTAGACATTCTGATGAGGGTAAGTTAGAATCTCATATATAGTTCAAATGTGAAATTTTGTGATAACTAGGGATGGTGAACATTATACAAATTTATTGGTCATTTGCATTTATTCTTTTGAGAACCAGGCAGTGGTGACATACACTTTTAATACCAGTAGCCACACTAGTTTGCCATAGAAACTGGGTGGTAGTGGCGCACACCTTTAATGCCAGCCCTAAAGAGGAATATAAGACAGGAGGAGACAACTCTCACACAGTCTCCTTCTGAGATTCCTGGAGGCCAGATCGCCATTTCAGACTGAGGTAGTGGCAAACGCCAGTGGCTGGCTGTTTTGCTTTTCTGACTTCCAGGTTGAATTCCAATATCTGTCTCTGGGTTTTTATTAATTGTGTTACAGACATGGGTTTTGGAGAACAGAAGCAAGGATATGAGAAACACAGAAGTCAGGACCATGGTGGTGGCACTGTAGTGGGGGCAGGGCAGGCAAGGGCACATAGTAGGCAGGGCATAAATGCAATACATTCTTAGTGCCAGGAAAATAAAAGGGAAGTCAAGTTGCTTGTTAACTCAAAACTTCTAGTTGGTTTGGCCCTCTTTTTTGTTGTTGTTGTTTTTGTTTTTGCTTTGTTTGTTTATATTGTTGTTGAGACAGGATCTCACTACCCTCTGGTTGTCCAGGAGCTCATTATGTAGACTAAATTGAACATCCACCTGCCTCTGCTTCCTGAATGCTGGATGAACTTCCTCTAATTCTCATTAAAGCCTGGAATCATGACTCTCACTGAAACTTAAAATGTGTTCAGGATTAGCTCCTGTCCCTGCAGTCTCACTCCTAGTCCTTACCCTGGCTTGATGGAGTTCAATGTTGGATCCTTGCTGCTTCTACCTGTGTCCTGACCCAGTGCCCTTGAAAATCCTACTCCCTTGGTTGGAATGCACTTCCCCTGATAACAGTGTTTCCAGTGGAGAAAAGCAGAAACAAAAAATATACTCATTACAATAGGTGACCTTATGATCTCATCTATGACCTGAATGTTTAAAACTGATTTCTTCACCAAAATTAGCATCTGACACAGGAGTCTTCTGGCACTGTTTAGAAGGATTTTGTAGTTCTACTTTTCCACTATGTGAATGAGA
The DNA here is from genome assembly GCA_028555095.1 of Dicrostonyx torquatus. Lineage (NCBI taxonomy): Eukaryota > Metazoa > Chordata > Mammalia > Rodentia > Cricetidae > Dicrostonyx > Dicrostonyx torquatus. The sequence continues at coordinate 11,601,256 of JAQHUG010000008.1, forward strand.
GTGGTTCCCATAGGCTCATAAGTTTGAATACTTGGTCCCTAATTGGTGAAACTGTTTGGGAAGGTTTATCAGGTGTGGCCACTGGGCTGGAGGTAGACTTGAGGTATCAAAAGCATCCTGCTGTCCTCAATACACTCTCTCTGCTTCTTCTTTGTGGTTTAATATGAAATCTCTCAACTGCTGTTCCCGCTAAACTGCCTGCTGCTTACTGACACACTGCCCTGCTATGATGGAGTCATCCCTGTCTTAGGGTTTCTACTGCTGTGAAGGGACACCGTGACCACTGCAACTCTTATTAGGAAAACATTTAACTGGGGTGGCTTACATTTTTAGGGGCTCAGTTCATTATCATCATGATGCAGCATAGTGGCATGCAGATAGACATGTCCTGGGAAGGAGTTGAGAGTTTACATCTTGACCTATAGGCAACAGGAAGTGGTCTGAGTGTTGCACTGAGCAAAGCTTGAGCAAAGGAGACCTCAGAACCTACCCTGACAATGACACACTTCCTCCAAAAAGGCCCCACTTCCTCCAACAAAGCCATATTTCTAATAATGCCTTTCATAGGGGCCATTTACATTTAAACTACCACAATCCCTCTGTAACTAAGCCCAAATTAATTCTTCCTTCCATGGTGTTTTATCACAGAGATAGAGAAGTAACTAAGACACACTTGAAGGTCTTCTTGCCTAAAAATATTTCCCTAGGACATTGTCATGAGAAAAAAAAATCCTGTCTGTGAGGCATTTTACAAAATAATTGGCTCATACTTGTGAATAGTATCAATGTCTGAGAAACTGCAAGAAAAGAAAGTTCTAGATCTGAGGATCTGGTAGAGCATAAAAGCAAACATCATGAGTGAAGAGTGTTGGGAACAGACATATCAAGAAGAGTGATTCAGGTGCCCTCAAACTAAGAGTGACCAAGAGGCATAAATTAAATGACACTGAATTGGTTCACTTTGTAGAAGGGATAACGGTACTGGGAACTCACAGGAAAGGATTCTCCCCATCTCCCCAGTCCCATAAACAATTTAAAACAATACAAAGTATCTCATAATATCAGACTTGTGACTACTTAAATTAAATTTTAAACTTGGGAGGAATGGGGCAACCTAAGTCTAATCCCCAGGGACCCACAGAGTGGGGAGAGAAAATTGACTCTCAAAGGCTATCTCTGGCCTCTACACTAACAACATGCCTGGTGGCCTATGTACACTTGTGTAAATACATACATACATACATAAATGTGATAAAATGTTAAACTAGGAGAAATCAGGTTTGTTAAATTCACCAGCTTGTTTTTATTTAATCACATGTAAATACTGTCTTATAATTGGAGGTTTCTCTCCCACCTGCCATCTCCCAAATATTCACTCTGAGGCATACTATTAATTACAAACCGTTTACCTGTTGGCTCAGGCTTACTAGTAACTAGCTTTTACATCTTAAATGAGCCCATTTCTGTTTACCTATGTATTATCACATGGCCGTGGTGTTATCACACATCTTGCTTCTCTGATGGCTGCTGGTGTTTCCCTGATTCTACCATTTTGCTCCCTGTATCTCTGTTTAGATTTCCATTCTGCCTGCCTATAGGCCAAATCAGCTTCTTATTAACCAGTGGTAATAAAACATATTCACAGCATACAGAAGGGCACCCCACATCACTGAATATTTATTTTATTATTCTATTTAAGTACTTTTATTAAAGTCATCTTACTAAAATCTGTCTTTTTTCTTCTTTTTATTGAAAACAGATTTTTTTCCCTCATATTATGTTTCCTGATTATGGTTTCCCCTCCCTCTACTCCTCACAGTTCCTCCCCACTTCTCCCTTCCCATCTGAAACTACCCCCTTTATGATTCCCATTAGAAAATAAATAGGCTTCTATAGAATAATAACATTATATA